>CM031240.1:730078181-730678181 GCA_018340775.1 Taxus wallichiana var. yunnanensis
CTAGCTTACACAAGCACTAGACATATCAAAATTTGTTCTTCAAATGAAACCTTCATTCCTGACACTGCAACTAGAGCTTCAAAACAATCAAATTTTCTTGGTATCCTAATCTGTCAGACCTAGAAATACCACTGGACTTTTTATTCTCAATTTATAACACTCTTAGAGCTCCAAATATTTCACAAGCTATAGAAAAAAGGAGATAGTTATATTGGGTAACATTTCTTTGTACCAAATTGTTCTTGGATATCTGACATTTCCCTCCTTCAAAATATCAATAGATGAAAGGCATCAAATTATGATGACTCTCTTTGAATATTATGCCTACAAAGAAAATGAACCATTTTCAATTGAATACTCTCTGTCAATACTAATAAGAATGGGTAAGACACAAAAAATTATAGTGAGTGAAATAGTTCCCATGCGATGGGAAAAAGAAGATAGCTATATTAGGTAATATTTCACCAGCATCTTGAATTGTTCTTAGATCACTAGCATTTCCCTCCTTCAAAATATCAGTAGATGAAAGCCATCAAATTTTGATTACTATGTTTGAATGCTCGCCTACAAAGCAAATGAACCCTTTTATTTGAATACTCTTTGTCAATACTAATAAGAATTGGGCGCGAAACAAATGAACCTTTTTATTTGAATATTCTTTATCAATACTAATAAGAATGGGTAAGACATAGAACATTACAATGAGTGAATGGGTAAGCTTAAACCCTGAGCCTTAAACGCTTAGCCCTAAACCTTAACCCCTAAACCCTAAACCCTAAGCCTTAAACCCTAAACGTTAAACCATGTGCCCTAAACCATTCACCTTGGGCCGTAAACCTTAAACCCTAATCTCTAAACCCTAAACCATAAACCCTCAACCCTAAACCTTAAACCTTGATCCCTAAACCCTAAGCTATAAACTGTAAACCCTCAATCCTAAAATGTACACCATAAAACCTAAACCCTAAATCCTGAACCCTTAACCCTAAACCCTAAACACTAAACCCTAAATCCTAAATGCTAAACCCTAAACCCTAAACTCTATTTTTACTACCCGGAATCCTAAGCCCTAAACCCTAAACCCTAAACCATAAACCATAAAATCTAAACCCCGAGATCTAAAACATAAACCATAAACCCTCAACCCTAAATTATACACCTTAAACCCTAAACCCTTAACTCTAAACCCTAAACCCTTAACTCTAAACCCTAAGCCCTAAACCCTAAGCCCTAATCCCTAAACCCTTAACCCTACTTTTACCACCCTAAACCCTAAACCCAAAATATTGAGCCTTAATCCCTAAACCCTAAACCTTAAACCATGAGCCCTAAACCCTAAGCCCTAAAAATATTCCTAAATTACCTTTAACACTTCCAAGATTCTCTGACATCACCTCCATATACTTAATATATTTCTTGAACTCACCTAGAGGGTGTTTGATTAGCTTAAAATGGCATTTTTAGGCTTCAAGGAAGTTATCTTCCATCAAGTCACACCGAACTCATCAATCATCGTATGTGTTATCTAAATTCACTCATCGCCCGCTATAATTAGATAATGAGTAGATTCCATCCGAAATTGACTAAGAAGTTCTGAGATTCCTGCATATTCGAGTCACTCGAAGGGTCAAGCCTTCGGTGATATGGGAGAAATACTTAGCTGAATCAAAGATGAGAAACTAAGTCGGGACAAGCCAACTCAAAAAGAAGAGTAGCGTTCTCGTGGACGATGCCAAGTGTCAACCTGGCGCAAGTTCAGAAATCAAAGAGGGGAATGAAGCCTCAAAATCCCATGGGGCTTACATATGGAGTCAATTGTAAGGGTTTTGCCCAAGAAAAAGTCTTTACATTAATATGCGGCTAGGACCATTACTTACTCAAAGAAGAGTAGTTTTCTCATGGATGGTTCCATGTGTCACCAAGCACACTTCCAAAAGTGACAAAGAAAAGTAGAGACCCTGGAGATGCGTTTGGCCTCCACATGGATCTCGTGACAAATGGGCTCCAAGTTTGAAGCAGGTTGCAAAATATTGGTGATAGGCCAAATACCACATATGGGAAATTATGAAACCTACCTAAAAGTTTTAAAAGCTCAGATATTTTCAAAAGGTAAAAGGAAAAGGGTCATTCGGCTCATCTTTTTAGCAACAGAGTTAATGCACAGTTCCATGTAAAGAGTGTGAACCTATGAATACTTAATTTGTTCACCTACACTCAAAGGGCCATTTTAACATAACAACATAAAAATAGGTGCCACTAGAATCATGAGCCCAAAACTCGATGCATAAAGTTTAGATATGTAATAAATATTTGAAAGGTGAGTCCACTTCAAGGGATTCAGTTGCAAAATAGTTAAGAGATGTATTAAATGGGTATGGCTCTCACTCCTTGAAAAATGGATCATGGGGAAGTGTGGGATAGATCTCACAAATCTACTTTTGTCACTTCACACCATTTACCATAATTGACAAGTAGTTGGAAAATGGTTCGGGAATTATCTTCTTATCTTCTTCTCATCCTATATATTGTAATCGAAGGTTTCATAACATTCATTCATATTGGGAGCTAGTTAATTCTTTTTTCCTATCTCAGTTCCTCTTCTGTAAAAGGCAGGGGTCTGGAACTCTAGCCTTCTCTCTGAGCTTTGTAATAGCGCTCTTCTTGCCTCTTATCTGTTGTAATACTGTGCATATTTTTTGGAGTAATATAATATGCCATGTGGTGCATTTTTTCCATCCTTTGCATATCTGTATTGTCTCTGATAGCCTTTATTTCAATGTTGGTATACTATGCATGTTTATAATGTTATTACTATTTTTAGAATTTTTCTTAAGTAGTTCGAAGTGGTGTTATGTGTGGATCATCTCTAGCCCAGTGCATTTTGTCCACCCTTTTCACTACTCACCTTTTCCCAATTCAGATAGTCGTATTTTTTATTAAACTTCTTCACTTTTCAGCGTATAGCTCTTGTTTAGTTTCGTGCTATATTTTATTTTCCTTTGACCCTCATCTCACAAAACAGAGAAGAGCTAGCTTCTATAAATTCTGTAGGTTACCTTAGGGTGCACATCCCACTAACCTAAGCTATCCAACAACTCGGTGGTTCATCTACAAAGATAATAGTCAACAGTATCCAATCATCCCTACACATTGAAACAAACTTAAAAATCTTGTTAATAATTTCTTTTGATCCAAGTTGAGAGTGGTATTGAGGCAGTGGCAGAGGAAGGACACACCATTGACTAGGAAGTGAAAGATGCATTCCCTAAGCTTGTAAAGTAGGTACTCATCCATAGTATGATTTTACCATATTCTAAGAAAAAATTAGGGATTCAACTCCATGCTCATGGGAAAATTCATGAGTCCATATATTTGATCAATTGTCACTACCTTTGGGAGTTGTGAGGTTTGTAAATTCTAATTTTGACACATTTAACACTCCTACAAATGTCAATAACCAATCCAAAAGGCCCCAAAACCTAAACAATGACTATATTATTTCCCAAAATAAACATTGATTGTATAATTTAAACCCTAAAAGCTTGAAGGCTAAATGTTGAAATCCTAAAAATACCTATGTACTAACTAGATTAGAATATGAAAAACCATCTTCTAAACCGTGACAAATGGAGTTGTGAGACTAGTTCCATAAGGTGCAGAGTGACCCTAACTTCTTATATTTACTAAAATAAATTTAAAGTATAAGAAATAATAAAGTATAAAGATTAATAATAAAGTATAAATATATCCCTCCCATAAGCACATATACCACATAATAAATAGGAATGTGAGTGCGTTATAACATGTTCACGTTATAGCATTATAACGCACTTGCCATTTATTTTTGTAAATATATCCCTCCCATAAGCACATATACCACATAAAAATAGGAACACGAGCGCGTTATAACGTGCTCACGTTTCATCTTCTATGGGTTTGGGAATCCCAATCCATAGGCTTGGATTTTCCTTGGATATCCCACCCTAAGGCTTGGACTATGTAATCCATGAATAAATCTATGTTTAACAAAAAAACATCAAACTCTCACGTGTACACCCCGATATCTTATGCATTATAACATAATATTCCAAAAAATAATATACGACGACATCACGCCGCTTTTACCTTGGTGACAATATATACTTCTTTCTAAAATCTGATTAGTTTAATGATTTCATCCTTAATTTCTTTTACTAGTGCCCTCTTTTATTTTCAAAACGTATGCATATGTTTTTGTACACAACTTATAATTTTTTCATCCAAATTCCAAAAAAAAAAATTCTGTTCTAAACTCCATTCTACACACAAAAAAAAACAAAAAAATGACTTTTTTCTCAAAGTTACAAAGGTGTACACACAAATATTTTTGATTGAAAAGCATAACCATATATTAAATAATGAAGTACAATGCTAATCATACAAAAACGGGTGGAAAAGATCACACCCCGTATGCAGGATCAAAGTAGCCATAAAGGCTACGAGTAGCAAAGTGTCATGTCAAAAGACGCATTTTCAATCAAAAAAGCTTAAAACAGATAAGCCGAGAACTAGAAAAACTCCAAACATGGAGCTAAGCAGCAACAGAAACATGGAGGAAGGTGGCGGAGGCGGTGGGCTCTTTGGACGGTCACCCCAACCACCAAGAGTAGTATCGGGGGCTTCATCAAGCTGCTCCCAGCCATCAGTCTACTATTGTTCCTCCTCGTTTCCCTCGTCAGAAGGTGAAATAGCAAGAGAAAGCCACAAAAATTTGACTGATCAGGCACCTACCTCCCAGAGCCACCACTACCAAAGCCCAGCCGGTGATGAAACACCTGGGAGCATGCAAAGTCCAAGACGGAGCCGGAGAGACCCACCGATGGGGGGAGGCACTACACCACCCATGAGTCGACCCGATCGAAGTTGCATTGCCCATGGGATGAGCGGAGGCCTTGCAAGTGGGAGTAGTGGCGAGGGGAATCAGGCAAGATGCAGCTAACTACACAAGGGACACTCCCCCAATGGTCCAACAGCATTTGCAGGTGTTCAACTTCAATGTAGACTTTCTCTGCATGAACCTGGATCTGAAGCAAAACATTGGAGATGACAGCCAACTTGTTAGAAATAGAAAAAAATCTATCCACTGTCTCTTTATTAAAAATAGCAGCATTTCTAGATTTCCAAATGTGATACAAAATAGCCACTCTGAAATAATGCCAAATGTTGTAAAATTTTGCAGGAATAAAAGCTAGATCACCCGGAAGAACCATTTTCCATGTCAAGAAGGTGGGAAAAAAAGGTTGAAAAAGGGTATGAATCCAATGCTAGGCAAACTGAGCATGAGAGCAGAACCAAAAGAGATGAAGAAGAGTCTTAATATGGTTGCAGAATGGGCAAAGCAGCAAGGGAGCTCCTAGAGGAACAAGGCACTTGCCCACAGAAGCCCTTGATGAAGAATTCTCTAGAGAAAGTGTGCAACTTTGGGCTCTATAGGAATGGCCCAAACAACTTTGAAGCATTGCTTCCACCCAAAACAAGTGGAATGCAGGCTCCATCGAGCATTTAACTTTTTGAGAGGAAGTTATTTTCTGGGTGAGAAGCTTGTAACCCAACCGAGGTTTATAGTTTCTAAAGGGGGTGGCAGAGGGCCAGTGCCAATCAAACCACCACGGGCGCTGCGTAGTAACACCAATTTTATGCAAACAATCACCAGGTATGAGATCTTGAATGATAGAAATGGCTTGTTTGTCATTGTCATGAAGAGAAAAATTAGCTTTTAGGCTATCCCATGGAAGCCAATCCCTGGTGATGGGACAAAAAAGGTCCTGAATATACTGAATCCCTTTTTTGAAAAGATGCAAACCCTTGAGCTGCAAGGAAAGAGCAAGGGGTTTGTCATGAAATTGAAGCACCGGATTCCACCACAAATTAAGAGAATTAAGAGAGCCCATTCTGGAAACCACCACCCTGCCAAAGCATATGGGGTTTGAGAAGTTCCCAAGCTTTCCATATGCTTTTTGCCACAAAAGAGCCACCTATTTTAACAGTAGTAGGGCATAGAAGTAAGGAGTAGTAGTTCAAACCCTGCCATGCCTTTCGATTAAGTAGAGACCCTTGAGATATATAGTTTCTGAGAAGAATTTTCCAAGATTCCTCACCTTCAAGGCTGCAAATAATCCATTTGGCAGTGAGAGAAAACCCCTGCATATGAATGTTGATTAGGCCAAGACCACCAATGTCCTTGGGCATACAACATATGTCCCAAGCAACTCTATGAAAACCATGGTTCCCTTCGGAGTTGGCCCACAGGAAATCACGTAGAATTTTCTCCAGCCTGTGATAAGCGGCTTTAGAGGGTGCCCAACATGATGAGTAATAGACATGAGTGGCAGCCAGGACCTTGGAGCAGACTTGGAATTTTCCAGCAAGAGACAGATGC
The DNA here is from genome assembly GCA_018340775.1 of Taxus wallichiana var. yunnanensis. Lineage (NCBI taxonomy): Eukaryota > Viridiplantae > Streptophyta > Pinopsida > Cupressales > Taxaceae > Taxus > Taxus wallichiana. Next base: position 730,084,600 of record CM031240.1, read on the forward strand.
TTGGTAACCCAAAAAGAGATTTTTTGCTCAACTCATTGAATCACATAGTTCCAAAGATCAGCAGGGGATGTCATAAAGGCAAAGGGAATGCCTAAAAATTTGAATTGAACACCAGGTTCAATCCAAAGCCATTGGAATCCCTCTAGCCAAGGAGATTTGGGACCCACCGCCTGTCTGTAACATTGGGTTTTCTTCCATTAGATAGAAAAACCAGAAGCAAGACAAAAAATATCAAGGCATTTCATAGCATTAGTGACAGAGGCCTCCATCTCAGCCAAAGTGAGAAAAGAGTCATCTGCAAAGTGACCATTAATCAACTGCTTAGGAGAGGAAGGTAGTTAAATACCTTTAACAAGACTAGCATTGGTAGCATTAGCAAGTAAGTAGCTCAGACCTTCAGCAACAATGACATAAAGAGAAGGAGAAAGAGGGTAACCTTGTCGGATGCAACGATGAAGAGAGAATCTCTCAAACTGTTGACCATTGATAGTAATACAAGCACCTGAATTTTGAAAGAGAATATTGATAGAGCATATGAATCTGGGTCCAAAACAAATAGCCTGCAACATGGCTAGAATGAAAGGCCACTCAACTCTGTCATAGGATTTTTCAAAATCAATTTTAACAAACAGAGTTGGTTGAGAAGTCTGACGGGCATATTCCATGCCCTCCCAAACCGCAATAATATTATCCAAAATATATATGTTCTTGATAAAGTTGGTTTGCTTACTTCGATGGTCATGGGCAGGAGATTAGTGAGCCTAATAGTAAGGGTTTTGGCAATAATTTTGTATGAGACATTGAGCAGAGTTATTGGCCGCTAACTAGTGATAAGCTCGGGATCCCTAGACTTGGGAATGAATTTGATGTTGCCTTGGTTGATCAGATCACCCATGGTGTTGGAGGACATCGCTTCCAAATAGACTTGATGAAGATCTGGACCAACAGTTGTCCATAGAGACTAGTAGAACTCACAAGAAAACCATCAACACCGGGGGCTTTATCGAGGCCATCCGCATAACAGCCTTCCTTCAAGTATTCAAGAGTGAGGTCTATCACGGGCGATGTGATGACTTTCAGAGAGAGCTTGCAAGGAACCGTGTCAATGCATTAGAGGAGAGTAGCCTCACGATTTAGGGTAGTAGGTTGAGCAGAAAAAATAGCATGATAGTGATGCACAAAAGCTTTTAGAATGTCAGGTAAGAGAGTAATCCTTTGGTTTCCATCCTTGATTGCTTTAATTTTGGTGATATTTTGATTAGTTTTAAGGGAAGCAAAAACTCCTTAGTAACTTTGTCACCAATGTGGAGCCAGTGTAGACAGGCTCAAACTTGGGCTCCTCTAGCCTTGTAGTGCTCCTCAATTTGAATCTTATGCTTCTAGTGAGCAGCTTGCACTTGTAGGTGGGCGTTGAAAGGAGATAGATTAAGCTCTTGAATAGCCCTCGGATATTCAACATGGGAAGCTTCATGAGCATTCTTATGAAATAGAGCAGATTGTTTCACATAGAGTCAAGGAAAGAATTGGTACGAGTGATGGCATGAGACCTCCAGTTAATCCAACCGATCTCATCAACGAGTCTCGGATCAAGATTCCAAATATGTCTTATATAATCCAATGTCTTGGGATGAGAAAGGTGGGATGTATTTAAATAGAATCGGGTGGACTTGGGCTTGGGACACTGAAAGCTCATTGAATCCCAAATAAAATAGGCTTATGGTCAGAAACCAAAGCATTGTCCACCACCGAGACCGAGAGGCTATATGAAGAGTCAAAGGAAAACCATTGCTGCTCTAAAAGTAGAGCTCTATCAAGATGCTTATAAACTATGTCATCGCCAGCTCTAAAATTAGACCAAGTGAACCAAGGAGTGGCAATCAGAAGAGTGTTTGCGGTGGTTGGGATCAAAAAGACAAAGCTTATTACACAAATAGAACCAAGCTTCATGTTCCCAAGACACCATCGCATTGGAAGCCAGCCCAATTTGTCTTTGGGGGATTCAACCATGTTGAAATCACCGCAAAAAATCCAAGTAGTAGAGGGCAGATGATCAGCTAACCACCACCAAAAAGAAGAACATTCAGAGGCATCATGGAAGCATAAATATTGGCCAACCCAAGAATGTGGCCGTCAAAATCAAAAAGGGTCCACACCACCCGATGAGTGGGGTCAGAACCCCAAGATATGATATTGGAGCTGAGGTCAAGGCTTAAAAGAGTGACAACACCCCCTCAACCATTATCGTGAGCTGACATATGGTAGAGAGAACTAGGCCAAATGGTACGCATAGTAGCAGAAAGATGGAAGCCAGAGATTTTGACTTCCTATAGACACAACACCTGAAATTTTGTAAAATGCTTGTAGACTTTTCTCTCGACAAGATATCTCGTGAGTCGATCAAGAAGCCCCCGACATTCCATGAGTAAACTAACATGGAGAACTATCAAGGTGCATGGTTTCCTCCTCGAGGCCAGCTAACGCTCCAAAGTGGTTAGAGAAAGTGACTTGCCATGCATTCCCATGAATAAAATCATCGAGTTCGAACTACCAATGCATCTCTATGAGAAATCTTCCTCGGAAGGAGGGGAAGGACTTCAGAATGGCGTAAGGCAGCCTTTCTATCTATCTGAGGAGCCGAACCACCAGCCATGAGATCCAGAAAGCTTGAGGTCTCGGGAAATGAGGGGTGTGAAAGAGCTGAGGGGTGAGGGATGATGACAACTGCAGCTTATGAGACCGAGAAATGGTGGCATGGGCTTGGGAGGGGTCAGTGCAGATAGCTTCAAAGGAGCAGAAGCAGGGGTGGCCACCGGTTTGTAAGTAGCCTGTTGGTGCTTATTTTGGGTCGAGGCGGAAGGTTTTTGCCATTGACAGTAGTCCATCCATCAGAGGAGGGAGTGCTGGATTTAGGGTCGATCGAGGTTTTCTCCAAATTGGCGGTGGGCTTGGGTTCATAAGAGGACAATCCTTGATCATATGGTCAGCAGATTGGCACCGAGAAACAAGTGTTGGGTAGATTGATGTATAGAAATTTCTGTGAAAAGCGTGTGTCTCCAACCTGGATATCAAGGGTATCTTTGAGGTCTTTTGAGAGATCAATTTCTACATAGACCCGTTTTTTGGGGTCGAGCCAAGTAGAACTTACTTTTCTCGTGGCAGATGAGGCAACCCAAGGGTTTGATAAGTTGATCAACGAAACCCCACAGAGGCAAAGGGAGGCCTGGAAATTCGACCCAAATAGGAATTTTGAGTTTGGCTTGCTTAGAGACTTGAAAATCTCAAGTCCAGTGGGAGAAAACCACAAGGGTATTGTGAATAAACCATGGACCATGGTTAACGATGGCTTTGCAATGTTTAGCATTGGTAAAGTGAAATAGAAAAAAACCCTTGGTCATGTTTTGGACTCCCTCTACCTTGACTCCATGAGGTTGCCAATGATTATGAATCCATTGGTGGAGGATACCTTCAGGGGGAACTCGGCCCACAAAATAAGCAACAAGAGAAAAAGATTCAAACTAGTTGCAAGCTTTGTCAAAAGTTGGTAAATCAAGAACAATATCCAGGGAAGGAGTATCAGTATCCTTACCTCGTCAAATACCTTCAGGACAAATTTCCTCGCTCATTTCGGCACCATTGTCCAGAGCTCCTATGATAAGACCAACATCAATAGATGCATGGCCCGAGGAGGTGGTCATTTTATAATCCACCACCCAAAGGGCAGACTGGCAATCAATACAAAATTAATGCAGATAATCCCGCCTGGATCTGCAGATCGGTGGTGTGACGTGATGGCGGCATATGGCAAGGCCAAGCATTCACTGCGAAAATAACTCGTTGAGCCTAAACCCTAAAGCAGAGCCCAAGTTGCATCCTCCAATCACTCTAATTTAATTTAAATAACGTGATTATTTAGTTCACACACAAATATTTAATTTTTGGGATGTCCGAAATTTGAAAATTAATAAAATAAATTATATATTCATCAAAAATTATGAAAAATCAAAGTGAGACCTCGTACATAGAATTAGCTAACTTTCTACTGAAGGGATTTGAAAATTAATTTACCAAACTCAAAAAAATGGGGGGGGCGTACACACAATAGGTTCTTATCTTTTTGACACAAAAATAGACATACTTTTGTGTGCACCAAATTTTACCCTCTTAATCTCCACCATTTTCAAAAAAAAATAGTAGTTTAGAAACTATATTTTGAGCTCTATGGTACTTATTCTTATCACTTTGTACAATTTTGAGCATATGCATGCTGAATTATTAAATGAAGTTCATATTTGATTTCAGGAAAAATGCGTCCCTTTTTACCCCCTTTTGGCCCCCCATTTCCATGCACTTGCCCATGATTTTATTATAATTATAAATATGATTATAATAGTGGTCGTTGTGGTGATGATGATGATGATGATGATTGACGATGATGACGATGATGATGACAAGGACATGGATGATGATGACTACGATGATGATGATGAGAATAATGATGATGAAAATGAAGATGACAATGTGATGATGATGACGAAGATGATGAAAATGAAAAAAACCATGAAAACGATAACAATGATGACGATGAAAATGACTATGGCAATGACTAGGGACGATAAGGACAATGAGGACGATGACGGCGATTAAGATGATGATAATGATGATGTTTATGATGATGATATCACTATTATTCTTAATGAAATTCTAATAATAATATTAATATTAATAATATTTTTAATATAATAATAACAATAATATTAATAATAATGATGAGTATTTAATTTTAATAAATTCTAATATTAATATTGATATTAGTAATAAGATTAATATTTATGGTGATGATGATGACAACAATGGTGGTGGTGGTGGTGGTGGTGGTGGTGTTGGTGATAATGATTATGACAATGATCAACCATGACAATGATGATGATGACGATGACAACTAAAATGATGATGATGATGATGACGATAAGGAAAATGAAAACGATGATGATGATGCTTGACGATGATAAAAATCATGACAACCATAAATGATGACGATGACAACAATGATAACATCGATGATGATGATAACAAGGAAAATGAGGACGATGATGATGAATTAGATGAAGATAACCATGATTATAACGATGACGTTATTGATGATGATATTATTATTATTGTTAATAAAATTCTAATAATAATAACATCAATAATATTAATAATAATAATTTTTTAAGTTTTTATAAATATAATAATTATATTAATAATAGTAATAAGATTAATGTTGTTGATGATTATGATGATGATGACAAAAACTATGATGGTGGTGGTGATGGTGGTGATAATGATATGATGAAGATGATGATGATCGATGATGGTGACGATGATGACAACAATGATAATGATGATGAAAATGACCATCATGACATTGAGGACAATGAAAACGGTGATAGAAATGATGAAGTGATAATGATGATGATGAGAATGATGATGATGATGATGATAGCGATGATGATCACGAACAAAACCATGATGACCATAATTATCACCATTATTATTTATATTCATATTATTATTATAATCATCATCATTATAATCGGGTAGATAAAACTCTAACCCAAACCATATGGATCCGAGAGTTTCTTCATTATTTTGTAAATATTAATGATTTTAATCAAAAATATTATCTTTAATAATATATTATTTTCAAAATTTATTATAATTATAAATTTAATATGATTAATTTTAATAATAATGATAATAGGGCATGTGCATGGAGGTGGGGACCAAAAAGTGGCCAAAAATCTGCTATTTTTCTATTTTTTCCATAATGCACTCGCATTATCGATCGGCGTGTTATAACGTGAGAGGGAAAAATAAAGATCACATTATAATATGAGTGTATTACGACTTAGATTTACTAAGCCAAAACACGCTCACATTATAACATGAGCGTGTTACAAGTATGTTCGAGTTATAACACACTCACATTCCTAGTTGAAATGTGCATATGGGAGGGATATATTTACAAAAACAAATGTTTAAGTATAACTTATAATTTAAATTTATTTTAGTAAATATAAGAAATTAGGTCACTCTTCACCTTATAGAACTAGTCTCACAAATCCATAAGTAATGGTTTAGAAGATAGTTTTTCATATTCTAATCTATTTAGTACATAGGTATTGTTTAGGATTTCAGCATTCATCCTATATCTTTAATGGTTTAAATTCTACAATCAATACCTATTTTGGGAAAGAGTATAGTCATTGTTTCAGTTTTTGGGTCTTCTTGATTGGTTATTTATATTTGTAGGAGATTTAGATGTGTCAAAACTATATTTTATAAACCTCGCAACTCCCAAAGGTAGCAACAATTGCTTGAATATGTGGACTCATGTAATTCCTTATAAAAACAACAAATCAAAACACATATGTAAGTTTTTATCGATTCAAATAATCAAGTGAATGATCATCATGAGGTCTCTGTGAAGGATATGAAACATCAAGGGGACAATGGGTGTAATCAGAAAATCATGAGGTCTCTGTGAAGGATCTAAAACATCAAGAGCTTCATCAAGATTCAAATCATATTGATGGAATGGTCACCAGGAACATGATAAGAGAATATCACCATGATTGATTGTGGAAATCATCTTAGGCTCACAAATAATGCATATTTTATGAGAGTTTTTCTAAGCATTTAATCAATGTTTGGTAAAGAACTCGTATCTTGCAAGTCGGGGAGGTGGAATTTCCAGTGTTTTAGTGCATTGTGGAGGTCAAGAACATAGAACTCATTCTCATACATTCCTTTAAGTTTCATTTGGGGATAAATCCTTTTATCAGGAGGAGGAACATGTCTCCATGAGGAGAAATTTAGAAATAGGGTGTTCATACATCATAAGCATGCTTCCACTTAGGTGACATCTTGGTCGGGAAGTGAATTGTGAGATTAAAAGATATCATCATATTCAAAGGTGAAATGTGAGGCTCAAGGAGTGAATTTATGATCATTGTATCGTGACTCGAAATTGTGTATAAATTTCTTCAAGAAACAAATCAAAATGAGTTAGTCAAACTATCGAGGCATCCAAGACCATCATGTGTGAAGGATCAAGAAATCACATATGCTCATGAGAGGGCTATGAGAAAGAAGTGTATGAGTATACTAAATATTTCATTTAAGGATTATTTTGAATCCATGAAGGGTAAGAGGATGATCTTCATATAGATATTTTGTCATGTGAATTGACTAACCCAAAAAGGCAAAACTTAAACCATGAAAACCAAGCCACAATGTGAAATATTTCTCCCAAATCTTCTTGAATCTCTCTATGGGCCAACTTTCCGCCTCCTATTTCATTATCACATTTTCTTTGAAGGTAGTTCTAATGCATTGCGTGAACATGTATAAAAATTTTAAAATGTGTAACAAGGTCCATTACTCCATTCAGCAAATTGTAATGAAAGACTAACTCTCCAACAAGCCTAGAAAGGCCAATTTTGGCCATTTCGGAGCATGTGTGCATCCTCTAAGAGGGTTTTGAAAAGGTATTAAGTATCTAAAGGTGGTATTGGAGAGAATTTCATGTGTTAGAATTATTTTATAAAGATTTAGGTAAGTTTTGATCATTAGGGGACCATTTATTCAACAGCGGGTTTTCAAGTGCAAGGAATGAGTAAATTGTGAACCTTGACTTTTCTCGATCTGATTTAGAGAGCTCTATAAGGAGTTAGGAGGAAAAAATTTAGGCACCATAAATCTTGAATAATCCTTTACATTGTGGGAGAATCCATTTTGATCTAAGGTCGTCGAAGGTGATGCTAACAATCATCCCATACTCTTAAAAAATGCATACCTCCCAAGAGTGTTTCCAAAACTTAATTAGTGCTTGGTAATGAGCTCAACACATTATGGAGGTAAAGAACATATGATTCACCTTCAAATTCTAATTCCACGTGAAGAAAATTTATCAAAAGGGTGTTCTCTGCAATTATATTAGATTCTTCTCCGCAATGGTGTGACTCAAGAAGACTCATATGTTTTATAATCCAATTCTAGGTAGATTTATCCTTTAATACTCCTTATCAGCTAATATATTAATATTTTCTTTTTGAAACCAAAAAATAAGGTTTTAGATAAACTCATAGGGATAAAATTCATATTTCTTATCATACACACCCTTCTTGACTCATTTACCTATTGAATAAGATTTAGGAGGATTAAATTCAAGTTTCTTCTTTGATAACCTAGATCCGTGACGCCTTTGATATGCTCCCAACATTAAGCTTTAGGAGAGAAAAATCATGACAATTAAAAAAACACAAAGTAAAGATTGGAAATAAATGCTAGATGCCATGAACTACCACTATATATTTGTAATGAAATTGCTTGGATAGATGTGAATATCAAAAGCAATAGAACACCAAGAACACCAAAATGTAGATAAATGATCACAATATGAAAGTTTAATAACTTATCCACTTCAAGGGGGAAACCTCCAAAGCATACAATAAGACTCAAAGTTCTTAATATGATGATTAACTACTCCTTACTACCACCTATATACAGCATTCCTATGTTATGTCAAACACCAAGGCCAACCTACAAAACATATAAAATAATAAATTAGTAACATATGACAAGAAGAGAGATTATGTAAGTCACAAGTTGGAACTACATATCAATACTTGGCAATTTTCTCACATCTTGCAATTTAGGGAGTGGCTTTCACAATGCTTCAATGTAATTGGAGTTCAAGAATAAGGATCTCACCCTCAAACATTCCTTCAAGTCTCATTAAGGTATCAATCCTTCCATCTAAAGGGGGAAACCTATTTCCATGGGGATAAATCGAGTGAAGAGGTGTCTAGATACCTGTAAACATGTTTCTACTCAAGTGACATATTGGTTAGGGAAGTTAATTGTGAAGTTAAAAATGGTTTCATCATGTTAAAATGTGAAATGAGAAGCTTGTGGAGAAAGTTGAGGATCATCATATCTTGACTTTGTCGTCATGTTCCTCTCCCAAGAAGCCTAGAAAGGCCAATTTTGGCCATTTCGAGCTCCTGTGTGCATCCTCTAAGAGGGTTTTGAAAAGGTATTAAGTATCTAAAGGTGGTATTGGAGAGAATTTCATGTGTTAGAATTATTTTATAAAGATTTAGGTAAGTTTTGATCATTGGGGACCATTTATTCAACAACGGGTTTTCAAGTGCAAGGAATGAGTAAATTGTGAACCTTGACTTTTCTCGATCGATTCGAGAGCTCTATAAGGAGTTAGGAGGAAAAATTTAGGCACCATAAATCTTGAATAATCCTTTACATTGTGGGAGAATCCATTTTGATCTAAGGTCGTCGAAGGTGATGCTAACAATCATCCCATACTCTTAAAAATGCATACCTCCCAAGAGTGTTTCTAAAAACTTAATTAGTGCTTGGTAATGAGCTCAACACATTATGGAGGTAAAGAACATATGATTCACCTTCAAATTCTAATTCCACGTGAAGAAAATTTATCAAAAGGGTGTTCTCTGCAATTATATTAGATTCTTCTCCGCAATGGTGTGACTCAAGAAGACTCATATGTTTTATAATCCAATTCTAGGTAGATTTATCCTTTAATACTCCTTATCAGCTAATATATTAATATTTTCTTTTTGAAACCCCAAAATAGGGTTTTAGATAACCTAATAGGGAGAAAATTCATATTTCTTATCATACACACCCTTCTTGACTCATTTACATATTTAATAAGATTTAGGAGGATTAAATTCAAGTTTCTTCTTTGATAACCTAGATCCGTGGACGCCCGATATGCTCCCAACATTAAGCTTTAGGAGAGAAAATCATGACAATTAAAAAAACACGGTAAAGATTGGAAATAAATGCTAGATGCCATGAACTACCACTATATATTTGTAATGAAATTACTTGGATAGATTTGAATATCAGAAGCAATAGAACACCAAGAACACCAAAATGTAGATAAATGATCACAATATGAAAGTTTAATAACTTATCCACTTCAAGGGGGAAACCTCCAAAGCATACAATAAGACTCAAAGTTCTTAATATGATGATTAACTACTCCTTACTACCACCTATATACAGCATTCCTATGTTATGTCAAACACCAAGGCCAACCTACAAAGCATATAAAATAATAAATTAGTAACATATGACAAGAAGAGAGATTATGTAAGTCACAAGTTGGAACTACATATCAATACTTGGCAATTTTCTCACATCTTGCAATTCGGGGAGTGGATTTAGCAGCGCTTCAATGAAGTTGGAGTTCAAGAATAAGGATCTCACCCTCAAACATTCCTTCAAGTCTCATTAAGGTATCAATCCTTCCATCTAAAGGGGGAAACCTATTTCCATGGGGATAAATCGAGTGAAGAGGTGTCTAGATATCAGTAAACATGTTTCTACTCAAGTGACATATTGGTTAGGAAGTTAATTTTGAAGTTAAAAATGGTTTCATCATGTTAAAATGTGAAATGAGAAGCTTGTGGAGAAAGTTGAGGATCATCATATCTTGACTCTGCGTCGTCATGTTCCTCTCCCAAGAAGCCTAGAAAGGCCAATTTTGGCCATTTCAGAGCCTATGTGCATCCTCTTAGAGGGTTTTGAAAATATATTAAGTATCTAAAGGTGTTATTGGATATCCTTTCATGTGTTGTAAGTAGATTATAAATATTTAGGTAATTTTTGATCATTAAGGGACCATTTGTTCAATAGCGGGTTTTTCAAAGTGCAAGGAATGAGCAATTAAATTATGAACCTTGACTTCTCCGACTGATTCTCGAGAGCTTTGTAAGGAGTTAGGAGGAAAAATTCTAGGCACCATAAATCTTGAATAATTCTTTACATTGTGGGAGAATCCATTTTGATCTAAGGTCGTCGAAGGTGATGCTAACAATCATCTCATACTCTTACAAAATGCATACCTCCCAAGAGTGTTTCTAAAAACTTAATTAGTACTTGGTAATGAGCTCAATACATTGTGGAGGTCAAGAACATGTGATTCACCTTCAAGTTCTAATTCCACATGGAGAAAATTGATCAAAAGGGTGTTCTCCGCAATGATATTAGATTCTTCTCCGCAATGGTGTGACTCAAGAAGACTCCTAAGTTTTATAACCCAATTCTAGGTAGATTTATCCTCTAAGACTCCTTATCAGCTAAGATATTAATATTTTCTTGTTGAAACCCCAAAATAGGGTTTTAGATAACCTAATAGGGAGAAAATTCAGATTTCTTATCATACACACCCTTCTTGACTCATTTACCTATTGAATAATATTTAGGAGGATTAAATTCAAGTTTCTTCTTTTATAACCTAGATCTGTGGATGCCTGATATGCTCCCAACATTAAGCTTTAGGTGAGAAAAATCATGAGAATTAACAAAACACAGTCAAGGTTGGAAGTAAATGCTAGATGTCATGAACTACCACTATATATTTGTAATGAAATTACTTGGATAGATATGAATATCAGCAGCAATAGAACACCAAGAACACCAAAATGTAGATAAATGATCACAATATGAAATTTTAATAGCTTATCCACTTCGAGGGGGAAACCTCCAAACCATACAATAAGACTCAAAGTTCTCAATATGATGATTAAGTACTCCTTACTACCACCTATATATATCATTCCTATGTTATTTCCAACACCAAGATCAACCTACTAAACATATAAATAAATAAATGAGTAATATATGGCAAGAAGAGAGATTATGTAAGTCGTAAGTTGGAACTAAATATCAATACTTAGCAATTTTCTCACATCTCGCAGTTTAGGGAGTGGCTTTCACAATGCTTCAATGTAATTGGAGTTCAAGAAGATGGAGCTCACCCTCAAACATTCCTTCAAGTCTCATTAAGGTATCAATCCTTCCATCTAAAGGGGGAAACCTATTTCCATGGGGATAAATCGAGTGAAGAGGTGTCTAGAAATTATAAGCATGTTTCTACTCAAGTGACATATTGGTTAGGGAAGTTAATTGTGAATTTAAAAAGGGTTTCATCATGTTCAAAGGTGAATGAGAAGCTCATGGAGTAAGTTGAGGATCATCATATCTTGACTCTTCCATCATGTTCAAACCTCTTCAAGGAACAAGCCAAGATGAGTTAGTCAAGCTACAGAGCCATTCAAGACCATCATGTGTGAAGGATTGAGACATCATCTATATCCATGAGAGGCATATGAGAAAAGAGGTGTATGAGCATCCTGAATTTGATTCTATCCGAGGAAAATTTTGGAGCCACGAGAGATAAGAGGGTGATCTTCATATAGAGTATCATGAATGCAATAATGAGAAATCGATTGTATTTCACTTGATGTCACTCACTTGGTAGTGTTCTTAAACACTCATTTGAACATTGTAGTGTGATCACACTTGAAAGGAGGAAGTACATTATAACCACCTTATTTTATTCCAATAGGTGGCCACATGACAAGAATTTCATTCAGTGAGAAATACTTCCATCTACATGGTGAATACCTATTTTAGTAAGTGATAGATAATCACAAAATGGTTTGAGCATCATGGAGTTGATTTTTGATCACTAGGGTGAATTTTGGAGGCCTAGAAAATTAAGAAAGTGATCCTCGCTCTTGCCTTATCATTAGAAGAGAGAATCTTGTTCCCATCACAATGTAGATCTCATAAAAGTGTTTCTAAATACTTAAGTCATCACTATGGTTTTAGAAACATGCTTTAATGATTCGTAAACAGGGGTTAAATTTATAATCGTCCCACAAAACCCTATAGGAATTTTTATATTACTCCACATATATCATCAATTTTAGTTAAATACAATGTAAAAAAACACATACACACTGCAAAATGAAATTGATAACGGAGTTCGGAAATGCCTACGTCTTTGGGTTCATATGAACCAATTCATTACACTTCCAAACTGTAAATAGTATGAACATACAAAGAAGCTATGAATATAAATGTGGATATCTCGTGAACATGTCTAATCGACACCCAAATGATAGTTGTATCGGGATTCGCCCTTGTGATAGTGGTATAGGGATTCTACCCTTTTTATCATATACCTAGCTGATTACACATGAATTTGAACTAGATAAATAAAAGTGATCAAGATCCAATAGATTACTGAACTAGAAATATGAAGAAAAAGTACTCCAAGTCCACCGAGAAGTAAAAACTCGGGCCGATAGTGAGTGTCACGGAATTATGAGTCTTCAATAATATTCCTTGGATGAGAGACACGCTTGACGAAGACTCCAGATGGATGCCAAACACCGATGGAAGATAATATCACCATTAGGAGCATGGGGAAATTCGTGCATTTTCCCTTTTTACAACCAAAGGTTGATTTTGCCTTTAAGACCTCCAAAATTAGTGATTTATAGAAACAGATACTTAATCCCTTAGGCTCGCAGTAATGAGTTGTTTAACAATACCCACAAGCACCCTTTTTATGCATGTTGATCTCGTGTGATGTAACGGTGAGCTATTAATAATTTTAAGTGGGTAGTGGGGTTCGATTCTCCCACCGACCCCTTTTAACCACCTTAAGCCTTTATTAAGGCTTTTATATTTTAAAACACCATATTTTTTATTTCCACTTTTATGTGGCTTTCTCCATTTGCATGGCCCTTTTTGGTTGGTGGAAAGGGCCTTTGACTGGGTTTGATGCCTTTATATGCGTCGCCTAAAGTCTCCATGTGAGCCCTCATTATAATGTGGGCAGTTATCAATATCCCACATGTGTGGCCTTATAATATAATGAAGCTCTTACAAGGCCTGCCTCGCCATATTTACAACGTGGCATCGGCCACACCAAATGATTTTTCCCATCGTTACATATAATGCCTAATTTGGGCTAGGGCTATGTTGAAATGTTATGTAGTGGCGTGTTATATCTCCTCAAATCATAGTTAGTTCGTCCGAGTTATATGAAGTGTGGTCAATGAATGATAGAATATGAATGGCTAGCTCGACAAGCCAATAATAAACTCGCCCCTTGTAGAGATTGACTCGCCTAATGCAAATAACAACTCATCGAGTTATGTGAGCTCACCAGACCAAGTTAAGTCACTTCCATGAGTATATCTCCCTAGTCATCATGGTGGCGGGACACATGGTTTCCGAGGACCCACCATATGACAAAATATAAGGTGACAACAAAGGCACCCTTTCTAAAAAGAGTGTGTTGAATCAGTCGAGGGCCCCTGGGTAGTAAAAAGCGGGGTCCATCCGTGCAAATACGAGTGTTAAAGATCGACATCACAAAACAATATGTTTCTCCTCCGCTTTACGTACTCTATTTTTGCCATGTTTCACAATCCACATTGGCGCTTGACCTGTCAATTATGAATGTTAACCAAACTTTGACTGGATTTATCTTGAGCATACAAATCCTATTTTCCATGTTCCAATAATGAGTAAAGCTCGCCAAATGTTATGCCACTTTTTCATAGTTTAAGGATATTTGAAACTCTCTAACGTCCCAAAATTTCCTTTAGATCATTTAACCTCATGCTAACTCATATTTTACCACTTTTTCATATTAGAAGTTTCATCACTCAAAAACACAACCTGGGGTGTTAGGGAGGTGTTTTTAACCCACAAAATTTAGCCCCGTCCTCATGAGATCCTCACCCTGGTAAAAAATAGTCTATTTATAACAAGACACATCCCGAGATTTACTTATCAAAATTTACTGTGGCTTCACCTATCACTATGTGGTGACCATCTCTCTGGAGCTTGCAAATTTATGGCCATTTTTGTCTAGAACCGAAAGGAGAAACTACACTATTTTGAAATTCTTCATGAAACCTTCAAGTATTAATGAAAATTTGATGTTACTAACATATATATGATTCACGAGATATTTCCAATGCCTATTTTTTTCCTCTCCTAACTCCTTAACGAGTTCCCGAAATCATCCAAAGAAGACAAATTTCACCATTAGAGTGTTTGTTCCCTGCACCTAGAAAACCCATTGTTGAGCATATTGTCCTTGAATGAGAAAACATTTCCTAAAGATTCCTAAATTGCCTCCAACAATTCCAATATTCCCAAAATCAACTCCAAATTCTTAATATCTTTATCGATCTCTCCCGGAGGGTGGTTGATTAGCTCCGAGGAATGGCAAAAATGGCATTTTAGGCCTCCGAAGGAAGTTATTTCCATCAAGTCACATTTAACTCATCAATCATCCCCACACCTTGAAACAAACTTAAAAACCTTGTTAAGAATTTCTTATGAGCCAGATTGAGAGTGGGACTAACGAAGGATTTCGAGAGGAAGGATGCACTAATGACCGGGAAGCGAAAGATTCAATTGTGGGCTTAGTTATCAAGCTCAAAGTTTTAATTTTTCATGCCATACATTTTGCATGACAACGCCCTCTTACCACTTTCACCAAATTCTTTTTTTTGCAATGCATCTCTTTCCGGTTTGCAATTTGTGTTTTTCTTCTCAATGTTAGCTTAGATGTGTGTTAGGAAGGTTTAGAAGTCTTTTGTAGGTCTTAGTGTGTTTGGTTTAGTTCTAGCCCTTCAAAAATTTGAAATTTTGTTTTTTTCCTCCAAAAGGTGAAATTTGAATTTTGAAGGCATTTTCGGATTTTTCTTGGCATTTTGATGTGGTTCTTGGAGCATTGAGCATCAATCAAGGTTTTAAGAAGTTCCATCAAGGACTTGAAATTATATTCTTAGTTTATAATGCAATACCTTAGGTTCTAACCTTGGGAAGCTCATCCAATTGATGTAATTTAGTTTAAAATGTGTGTTTTAAAGGTTTTGATAGGCATAGCTCAAGGAAGAACTAAATATTGGGGATATATAATCCAAAATGTAACTAATTCTATTCATTCTATTTGAAGCAATATCAAGTAAGGCTCCAAGAAATGGTTGTAGTGTGAAAACAATTATGAGTACAGAGTATTTCATTGCTTGAGTGAATTATGGGCATTGCATGAGCTAATTCTGAGTTAGAAAACATTTTTTTACTCCATATGATGCAATATTATTATTGGAAAAGCTGATAAGTTGTTGTTTCATTGATTCCTTCAAATAATTTTACTTGGTTCTTATTGTTGTTCTTTGAGAACATCTGTTACTGGACACTGTAGTCACGGTCTGAGAGGAACAATTAGTGTAGATTGAAATATCGATCATCAATGAAGTATAATGACTTGTAATAGTTGTATATCAATGGTTCAAACCTTGGCCATCCCTTACCATCACTCCCAAGGGAAGAAATCATCAAAGAAACATATAGTGACAAATTACTTACAAACGGTCATCATTCAAAAGCTCAATTAAATATAGCAAAAGGAGAGTAATTAGATGAATTAAAGGGAAAGACACTTAAAGGATAGTGCCACAGACTTGATATAGTTTTCACACCTCATGAAATACCACCATTAACTTAGAAGCAAGAAAATTTAACCTCTCAAGTCGAGTGTGTATCACAAACCCTCAAAATAGGGTTTGGAGAGAAAAAACTCAAATTTCTTGCAAATGAACTATTGAAAATTCCTACAAATTGGTATAAATATCTACCCAAAGGTTTTCTAATATATTATGAAGGAATTATATCAAAACATTCATTGTCCTAAGAATTATCCTTGACAGCTTTATGTGTAAGTCAGCGAGGCCTAATTGGGAACAAAGTAGTATTAGGAAGCAGTGATTTTGGATTGAAGTGTGGTCTTGAGGCTACTTTAGTAAACAAAATAGGATAAAGGATGGTTTAAAATATTTTGTTTGGTTTTGAAGTTTCTTCAAGTAATAGTTAAAACTACCAGAGAGGAATTTAAGGGCTATAAGGACAGTTTAGGCATAGTTAGCTCAAGACATGGTTGAAGTAATTATTTTGAGAGAGAGTAAATTTCTTCTTGGAGTATTGAAAGGCTTAAGTAAACCTAATTGTGCCTTGGTTCAGTGTGAAACACCTTTAATAGAGAGTTAATCCTAAAACTACTTGTCTCAAAGGAAAGAATTGTAAAATTTAGAATTGAAAACCAAGGAGTGAGCTTGTCACAAACCTTATCGCATCGTACTCATCCGTAGTATGATTATACCATATTATAAGATGAAATTAGGGATCCAACTCCATGTTCATGGGAAAATTCATGAGTTCATATATTCGATCAATTGTCACTACCTTTGGGAGTTGTGAGGTTTGTAAATTCTAATTTTGACACATCTAACACTCCTACAAATTTCAATAAACAATCCAAAAGGCCCCAAAACCTAATAAATGACTATATTCTTTCCCAAAATAAACATCGATTGCAAAATTTAAACCCTAAAAGCTTTTTAGGATATTGAAATCCTAAAATTACCAATGTCTTGGCAAATTAGATTATAAAAAACTATCTCCTAAATCATGACTCATGAAGTTGTAAGACTAGTTTCATAAGGTGTAGAGTGACCCTAATTTCTTATATTTACTAAAATAAATTTAAAGTATAAGAAATAATAAAATATAAAAATTTATAAAGTATAAAAAATTAAACATTTATTTTTGTAAATATATACCTCCGAAATGCACATATACCACAATGCAAACAGAACGTGCTTGTGTTATAAGCGCGAGCACATTTCATCTTCTATGGGTTTGAAATTCTTAATCCATAGGCTTGGATTTTCCTTGGATATCCAAACCTAAGGTTTAGACTGTGTAATTAGTGAATAAATCTGTGTTTTACAAAAAAACATCAAAATCTCATGTGTACACCCCAATATCTCATTCATTATAACATAATTTTCCAAAAATATATATATAATATGATGTCAAGATTGGTTTTACCTTGGTGACCATATACTTGTCTAAATTACGATTAGTTTAAGAGCTTTCATCCTTAATTTCTTTTACTAGTGCCTTCTTTTCTTGCTAAAATGTATGTATACATTTTTGTACACAATTTATGATTTTTTCATACAAATTTTTAAAAATGAGGTTTCGTCTAAACTCCATTCTACAAGCATTAAAAAAATAAAAAATTGACTATTTTTCTCAAAGTTACGGGGGTGTACACACAAATATTTCATTTTCGAGATGTGTGCACTTTGAAAATTAGTAAAAATTATATATTCATCCAAAAATTATGAAAAATTAGTGGGACCTCATACATGGTCTTAGCTAACTTTCTACTGAAGGGATTTAAAAAATAATTTATAGAACTCAAAAAATAGTAGTTTAGAAACTAGATTCCAAGCACTACAGTACTTATTCTTATCACATTGTCAAATTTTGAGCATATGCATGCCAAATTATTAGATGAAGTTCAGGTTTTTCTAATTTTAGGAAAAATGTGTCCACTTTTGACCCCCTTTTGGTCCCCCATTTCCATGCACTTACCCAATAATAACATTATTAATGACTATTTTGTTTCTACATTTAATAAAAATTATGAATTCGATATTTATTCTAAAATGTTAATTTACTCTACATTCCTATTTTTTTAATATAATATAATTATAATTAATGATATTTATGTTTATAATTATAATTATTGATATTTATATGTATGATTGCGTTGAGAGGCATTCCTACAAATGACTGAGTTGTAATGGTGTGAGTGGTTCATTTTTTGGGCCGACATCAAAAAAAGAATTAAAAATTATGAACCAACACAATGTTTAAAAAAATAAAAAAGTTATGAACCGACACAATGTTTAGAATGTTTGGGAAATCTATAAATAACAGAGATCAATATTTGGAAAATCAAAATTTAGAATAACAAAATCAATACTCGGAATAACAGCTATAATTTAATAAATCAATCCTTGGAGCAAATAGGAGAAAGAGCAGAAATAAAAGTAAGAACTTTCTAAAATGTTATCACCCTTACTGGATTTCCTGAATTTTATATGTAAAAAAATCAAATTAATTAATAGCTGACCTCACCCCTACCCAAAATTCTGATTTGAAAATATATATATTTATATTAAAACAAAAAAACCAGGAGACTTTACCCCGGGTTGTGCGACCCAAGTGCCAATGCCAAACTCCTTCCTTCTCCCCATTTCCCCTCTCCATACGCGCCGCATTAACCTGCACATTCTAAACCAAATAAAAACATAAACAAAAACCTAAAAGCAATATCTATAGATGTTAGTTTTAAAGCCGATTAAGGTTCGGTTAAAAGTTTAGTAATATAAAAATGTATATATAGTATTTACTATAGGATAAGATAAGCAAGTTATGACACATTATATATAATAGTAGGAAATATATTATGTAATATATATATATAAAATATGTTTATTATTTTATATATAGTAAAACATATCCCTATAGGTTATGTATTATAATATCATTATAATAAGTATAAGGTTATATAAGTTTTAAATAATATAATATTAATTGCTAATGGGATGTTACAATATTAACTCATATAACCTTATCTTATTTTTAATTATTCTTTATATTCTTTTATGTTTTTATTATTTAATTATG
The DNA here is from genome assembly GCA_018340775.1 of Taxus wallichiana var. yunnanensis. Lineage (NCBI taxonomy): Eukaryota > Viridiplantae > Streptophyta > Pinopsida > Cupressales > Taxaceae > Taxus > Taxus wallichiana. The sequence goes on from CM031240.1 coordinate 730,104,052, forward strand.
GCTTAAATGTTATTTGTTATTATGTTATTAATTTTTTATTTTTTTATAAGTTACAAATAGTTTTTTCGGGTTTGAGAATGTGAAAATTAGAAATATAAATTTGTTATTATGCTCTTTTATTTTTTATTATTATGGCTTAAATGTTATATGGTATAGTATGGTTTTATTTTTTAATTTTTATAAATTTCAAATAATTTATTTTCACATCTCAAGAATGTGAAAATTAGAGATATAATTTTTTATCATGATTAATAAATATTTTCTTTTAATCTACATATTTGTAAAATTAGGTATGGTTCACCCACATTTCCCTTCAAACCGAATAACAATGAAAAGAATACATTTGACAATATCGAAGACAACAACGTGAACAAATGACAAGAGGAACAAAGACAACAACGAAATCAAAGTGAAAGAGAAAGACATGTTAAACACATGGTTGAAATACCAGTTGAAGAACTACAAGCAAAAATGAGGGAATACGCAGATGAAATGGTAGTACACCGTGCTCTAACATCACAAGATGATCAACATAGATTAAGAAGAAGGTTGCAAAGACAAATACATTTAAATACGTTCACAGATGAAGAATGACAAAGACTACAAGAGCAAAATTGTCTAGCATTCCAAAGGCATTGTCAAACTAATTCTAATGTTGAGGTTAACTCAGAAGGAATGAATTCATTTACCATAGATCGTGTGTTATAGACACTAGAAAATAGAGACCTAGAAGTAGATGTTGTAAATAATATACAACATAACAATGATCAACAAGAAGACGTGACATCTCAACGTAGGAGAATAAGACAACAAAATAATCATGAGATAGATTTCAAGACTATACATTTGTTGTTTTGACATCAATTAGACAAAATTGCATCTCCACACGTGTTACATTTGTCAAGAGAGTTATGGCGGAATGAATATACGACGATCTTGTAGAGTTGTCACAACCAAAGCGTTGCCCCCTTTTATTACTTGCTCCGACTAGAGTTGCGGCGTTTAACATTGGTGCATCAACAATACATACAACCTTGCAAATTCATGCTTCAGATTTTGAAAAATTAAAGGAATGAGATTAACTACCTTTCAAGAAGAAATGCGACATGTTAAGTATATTTTAATTGATGAGATGAGCTTCATAGGTCAAAAGATGCTTCAACATATAGATTCTCGACTATGCCAAACATTTCTAGAAAATGCGGATATGTGTTTTGGTGGAAGGTATATGATTTTAGTTGGAGATTTGGGATAGTTGCCTCTAGTGTGTGATATTCCTCCATATGCAAGTACAACACAAGAAAAATTATTATGGAAAAATTTTAAAATTGTTGTTACGCTAGATATGGTATTCAGACAACAAGGCCAAACGAAGAACAACAGTTTCGTCAACTTCTAAAAAATCTAAGAGATGTCAATCGACAGTTGAAGATTGGAGGTTGTTAATGACTAGAACAAATGCTTCACTACAAACTGTTGAAAAGGAGGAGTTTGATGAACATATGCATTTATTTTCCATAAATGATGTTGTGGATGAACATAATAAGAGGAAATTATATGCATTAAATCAACCTATTACTCGATGCATTGCCACTAAAGGAAAAAACAATATTATTCTACTGGATTAGATGATGAAAAATTGCAAGTTGAGTTATTTATTTCTATTGGCGCAAGAGTGATGCTCACTACAAATTTATGGACTGAAGTAGGTCTTGTCAATGGTGCACTTGGATTTATTCGAAGCATTGTCTACAAACCAGGATTGGGACCCCCTGAACCACCAACATATGTAATGGTTGAATTTGATAACTACACAGGAATTCCTTTTACTGATGAAAATCTAACTATAATTCCAATAACACCTATAGAAAGGGGTCATGTGTGTCAACTACCTTTGAAATTGGCATGGGGATTGACTATCCACAAATCACAAGGCTTAACTCTTAACAAAGCCACAATTGATATAGGACATAAAGAAAGACAAGGTTTGACCTTTGTTGCTATTTCACGTGTCAAATCATTTGATGGATTGAGAATCTTACCTCCATTCACATATGACTGGTTTCAGAATTTGAAGAATGCAAAAGGAGTTGATAAGATAAAAGATGAAGAAAAAGACTCCAGTTGTTGGAGCAACAAATGTATAATATTTGAGAATCACAAACTTAATGTTGTTCTTCATATATATATCATATGTGTATTTATTTCTTTTATTAATTATTAATATGGTGTTTCTTTCTATTTTTAATTTAATATTAGATTACATATAATTAACATGAATGTTAAAATTAGATGGGCATACATTTGATTTAATGAATAAATAGTTACTTTTACTCTACACATTCACGATGCTACTAGCATACGTATCCTAGTTATTATAGTTATATTGTATTCAAATTTTAAAATTCAAAACTTATTATAATTATAAATGTAATCTTTTTAATAATATTAATATTGTTATTATTATTATATTATTATTAAATTAATAGTATTTATTATTTGTGGTGGAAAGAATAATAATGTTAATTAAATATTTAATAAATAATATATAATATTTATTTTTGGATGTTTATTAATTAATGTGAAAATAATAACAAATATGTTAATTTATTTCAACAGCCTATCGGCCTAATAATAGCACCAAAGGTGTTATTGCTAGTATACTAAGCTTTTGCAATTTTAGAAACAATCTATGGATATAAAAATAAATCTCTCATTCATATGACAATGACAACAAATATTGGTTGTCCCTGCAAAACATATTATTCTTTCATTGGAGTGAACCTAATTTGATATCAAACGTAATTTTGGTTTAGAGTTTAATTAATTTAATAAAATAAAGTTTCACGTGTTAATTCTATTCAATCAAAGAATGCATACATATAGTGAGATGAGATCCTATCATTATCGAGTCCTTAACAATATCCTAAAACTACTCGGTCAACATAGAAAAGTTATTCTAACAACTCATAATAATAAACACATGCTAATATCAAATCTATTTACATTATTCACATATAACTAATAATGTGGCGCGATTCCTAACACTTCTAGCTGACTAATTATTGTAGAACTATGGTAACGGAAAAATATTGTAGTCATCTTCTCTCCTTTCATTTTTTTGCAATAGGAATTTTTTCTACACGCCATGCAAAACATTAAAATAGTGAAAACATGCCACTATATCAAATGTATGGCCTTATCGTTAGTGGTTTATGAGAGGTCGTTGATTACCCGCAACCTCCATTGCCCCCTTTCTCTAGCTAGGTGTTGCTCACCCAATAGATAGGATCTTGAAGGTTAGTTTGATTGCATGTTTTTAATAAGAACCCTACACCCCCACCCACCACAAAATGAAAATACTCATTTTAAAGCAAACACGAATTCCACCAAAAATACATCCGTGAGACAATTATTTTTGAATTTTTTGATACTTTAACTCGAAAAGATGACAAAAATACAACAAAATAACATTGATTAATTTGATAACATAAATAATGGACTATAAATACATTAATTAAATTATGTAGGCTTGACCAACATGAGATGATTCTTGACACACCTTATAGACTTATCTCGTAAAAGTGACATTCAAACCCACTTTAATTTTATAACCTTAAAACAAAAACATGGCGAGTTTTAGATGGCTAAACATGAAATTAACACATATAGGGAAAAGGACCCACTCATTGTGTATAGATTAATAAGTGGGAAGGTATATGTGCATAATGTACTAATATTTGTTTCAATGAAAATAAGTACGCGCCATTTTTACAACTAAAAATTGAATAAAAACTACTCAATAAAATAGGCCACATCAAGTCACATTAAACATTTAACCAATAAAAAGATAACACTTATGTAGACTTCAATCGCATGATTTAATTTTCAAGTAATAATCTACGAAAATCATTTATATTTAAAATCGCCTTATTTAAATGCATTTAAAAGTACCCTCCACATATTTTAAATGTTCAAAACGAAATCTCTATATTAGAGAGGTCATTATTTGTTAAAAAAATTAATTATATAAAGTTTAAGTGTATATAACCCCTAATTTTTGGTCGAAAATCATTGAATCCTTTCCCTAATGTCCCTTATACTAAACATAAGTATGAGACCAAAAACTGCAAATTTATAACTAAATGAGACAAGTTAAAATAAGCCTACCCTAGTTGGGTACAATCCCTTTCTCTTCCTCGCCTTGTAGCCGTCACCCGAATCCGCGCAAGTGTGTCTGCACCCTGCCCCGAATTCTCAGAGTCGGACCCCTGGGAGCACCCTTTCCCGCATATCCATACAATACTCAAGTAGGCGGGGCGTGCGAGGTACCCACTACCCCGGAGTACCCCACGATCCCAAGACATAGATGGATGTCCACCCCTCTACCTCTAATTTCAAGAGCCGGGCCACGTCCAATCCTCATCTAAGCCCATCCCTGCAACCATCTCACCGCATCGGTTACTCTTTTCTATAGTTGAGCATTCCGCCCACCCCTCCCCTTTCTATAAATTGTGTGTGTGTGTGTGTGTGTGTGTGTGTGTGTGTATGTATTCGTTCGCCCCTATATAGATATCTATCTCCAATAGAACTATTGATGATCTTTCCTATCTCACCTATCCACCGATCTCAAGTGGAGGGGGAGGACCCCAGGGCTTCAATCTAAAGGGTGAATCATGTTCCACACGTGAACAGAATACTTCTGTCACTTTTATGAATAGAAGCTGTCCGCTTAACCATCCGGCGGCGGTACTTAGCAGAAACAAAAGGCTTCTACTATAAAGGGTTTCCCCCTACCCTATAGATCTATATGGCTAACCCGGCGCCCAGATAGATATATAGGCTCTAAAGTTGGGGGGTTAGCCATAGAGTATAGATCTATAGGGTGGTTCGCTACGCTCACTCCTCGACCGGCCTATATCTCTATAGGGGCGCCCCCCACCCCTTCCTATCTTATCTTATAGATAGGGTGACCCCTATATGTATGGCTATCGCCATATCTCTAATCTCTATAGGGGGGGGGGTGCCAACTAGATATAGCCGCCCCCCTATCTATCTATCTCCCGACGGCCTACTATCTAGCCTCCTATAGACTATATACTCCATAGCCTCCTATAGACTATCTACTATAGACTCTATAGCCCCCTAGAGACTCTATAGCCTCCTATAGACTCTAGATAGCTTAGCTGGGGGAGGAGCCCTGAACGGGGGCGGACGTCGACCTGACGAGCATAAATGACCCTACGTGCCCCTTACCATATATTTGTCTGACCCTATCGATCCCATTCGTGGTGACGGAGAAGGAGTCTAGACCAACATGGATGGACCATGATGGACGTTGCACACTTGTCAGAATGACACGATCAATTCGACCCCCCCAACCTTTGCAATCAATAGGTCTGCCGTTCCCTGCTTTCGAATCCGGATCATCCCCTTTTCGGTTCGCCCGCTGCTCACGCTCACTAAATGCCGGGCCGGGAGTGAAGCTGCTCACTAAATGGATGTCGACCATCCCACTGATCCATCTTAACCCCTACTTTTAAATGGACCACGAGAGACTAAGACTATATAACAAAACAAACTCGCACTAAAATGGAACCGTAGGAAGCTTTTCACCAAAAGCATGTGGATAAGTGAAGATGACTATGGAAGAATGTACGAAGAAAATGAAGCATAGGAGCCATCTCACGAGTATAACATGTGGAGCGCAAGCATAAATTGGCTATAAAGACTTCCAAGGTATTACCAATTCACTTTGTTTATTTCAGAACTATCACTCCTCCTTCCACCTTGTAAATGTACAGATGGCCACGCCTCCAAATTGATATCTTTAGTAGACACGAGATTTGTTTGGATTTCATTTGAGCTACGAAAAGTGGATGGTTTGTATATATAAATGTGACAGGTGAATACTTCGGTTGGAGTTTGTAGAATCTAAATATTTGCACGTCACAATGTACAACACACTGAAATTACTTTTATTTATGGCAAGATTTCATAAACACATGAGAGAGGTTGACAATTATAAGACGAAGATCGTCTTGTTATGCACACCTCTGCAACCCTTGCCTTTTAACTTATATAACACAGCACAGACTAGTGAAAATAAAAGAGAACGTAATAATAGTAGATGATATGGTATGATTTATGGGTTGCAGATGGCCTGCGGCGCAAATTTGTTATCGGCGAATCTGACGTCCTTTTGGCCATTGTAAGATTCAGGAGAGGAAAGAGGATAGCCGTTGGGGCCGTCGAAGGAAGCGCGGCGTTGAGGGCCATAGTAGAATAGTCCTGCGCAGGAAACCAGAATCCCCGGCACTCCTCTCTCGTATGCTCTCTTTATGTCATCAGAGTCTGGCCTTTGATTATCATCATGTGAGGTTGGATGAGTGTGGAAGTCCGCCACCAACTTGTAATGCTCGCTGCTCGGCGCTCCCTCGTTTTCTGGATTGTCCAGTTGGATATGTCCATCTGCATCAACTCCTGCAACACACATGACATTAATAATCATTTTGAACATTTCATTTCACTTGTAATTCAGTAGAGATATTTATATATACTAACTAACCCACCCTGGTGCTGTGAACGTTGTTTGGTGGCATGTTGAACCAGGAGATATTTATGGTCGTCGGGATAGTTAGAGTCGGCGTAAATCCATCCTCCTCTCTGTGTGTTGGAGTTGGAGTTGGAGTTGAAGCTTTCCTTCCACGCCTTCCCCAGTGCTTGTTGAACATCCTCATTGGAAATGATTTCTGTCACCGTCGGAGCATTTCCATTGCCATTTGCATTTCCTGCAAATGCAGTGCTTATTAATATGCACAACGCCGCCAGAAGCAAAGGAAGAGAACGAGAACCAGCAGCTGCCATGATAAAATTAGCAAGATATTTCAAATTAAGTGTGTGTATGAATTGGGTGGTTGAAGAATATATATTTATAGAATCTGGTGAAAAAGAGGCCTGCAAATGCAAATGCAAATGCGAGGGGAGTCAGAAGCCACAAATTACAATGACTCCATAATCACGACATTATTCGCATTGCACCAATCTATTATCTGTCACTCGCATTTCTAAATATTGTTTTGTTCCACTAAATCCATGACCTTTATACGCCTTTGCATGCGCCCCAATCGAAAGAAGGCACGTGTTCTAAAGAGTGGATTGCCTATGAAAGGTAAACTGGCCCAAGAGGTGAAATCTAGTCACAAAACGAAAACACCAACAGTAAATATAAAGTGGTAGGTCCCAAAGTTGGACATTATCATAACAATGCATAAATGTTTACTCAACTTGGACATGGATTTTCTTTTCCTTTTTCTCTTTCTTTCTTATACATATTTGGTGCACCAATAATCCATTTCTTCAACTTAATATTACGAATTTATGGTCATCCCTTTTCTATCGGCTAAATCATAATATTATTTGATTCATCATCATTAAATAAAGTCCAAATTAATATTTATCTTTAAGAATATAATTTTCAAAAACTTTGAGGAATCCTTTTACGATTCTAAAAGTTGGGTCTTCTTTAAACTCTTGACATCAATAGGATTAGAACGGTAACACCTATACAATATTATAAACTCGTAATTTTGGTACAAACATGTCATAACTACACTTGTACAAATGGCTCAAACCTACCTTTATTATTCTTGTATGTTTCAATCCCCGCCATTATTTGTTTTTATATTTATGCTTTCACTCGTAGCTAGGTGCAAATTACCTCGTGTCTCATACCAACGCATTTTTCTCTCATACCACCTAGATTTACTCCCACATAAACCTACACTAGAAAGGCTAGTGACTTGTACACCTACCGATAAACAAACCAACAATTACTATGTAAATTTTGATGAATTAAATACTATATAAGACAACACAAGAGCTCATATCTATGGAATCAAAACAAAAAAAAATCTCCTTTCTAATCACTAGGAAACTTCTTGAATATAAGAAATCCTCTTTCCAGTTGATCTTCAATATCTAACTCCTACATTATCTAACATATGATATTTAAACAATTAAACTTCAAATCTCTCCTTTCTCTCTATCTACAAAATGATCTCTTCTCATCAATAATTTTGTATTCACATAGGCAAAACACGCATGGCTTCCCCTTCACAAATTTTAACATTCCATATCATAAATCAATTTTTCTGAGATACCAAATGATGAATTTGGTAGGGCTTCCAAAAGAAAAATATACAAATACTCAGATTACACACATAATAAAATTAACTTGTTATTTGTGAATAGATAAGAGTACATATATAGTGCGTTGATCTCCTACAAATAAGGAGTTAACACTTATCACCTTCAACCACTCATATCTAATAATAATGTGAGTTACAACTCACTCATAATCACATTCTAACTATAGAATCTAATGTTTCCTATAATCTCTCTCACATTTCTTTACTTTGACCAAATAACTATTACAACACGCAATATCTTACACCCGGTTGAGAGGGCTACTAGACTATCCCAAAGGAAATTATGGTTGTTGCTTTTAAGGCCTTCCCCCACTCCAATCATACTTCCCGACCCCATACCCATGGTCATTTCCCTAGAAATTCTTGGTACGATGTGGATTGTAAAAATGTTCACAAGTTAACTAAACGTATTATGACCGAAACCCCCTCTAAAGCCAAGTTGGCCCAAAAGCTCTATAGAATTATTCTTAGAAAGAAAAAATGACAATACTTGTATAACAAACGAAGAGCTACCATATACCAAATCCGGTTCAATCCCAAGTCTTTCTGGAGATCATTTTTACCCAAAAAATCTATTTGTGCCATTACCAACCCGCATACATGGTTTACATATGCTACCTCTCTCTATGATGCTCCCAATCAGCCCCCATTCATTTGAATCCTAGACCACCTAACTGTCATTTCTTCACCGAAAATATGGTCCTTAAAGCCATCTATAAACTCAAGTCCAATAAATCCCAAGATGTGGAAAATTTAAAAGCTAAATTCTTCCATCATAGTCCATTGTTCTTGTTGTCCATATCTATAATATTTTTATTTTATTGTTCCTTATGGTCTTCCCCCACTTGGACATCTCATATTATACACCCCATCTTCAAATTTGGAGACTCTCATGAACCGAGAACTATCGTACCATCATGATTGGGCATACTCTGGCTAAGATTTTTGCTACTGTGTTTGATGATTATATCTCACAATGGGCAGAGAAAAAATAGATTAGAGAAAAGGTCAAGCATGATTTAGAAGGAATCACCGAACAAATGATCACATTTTCACTCTGGTTGCCATTATAGAGGAAGCAAAGGCTAACAAGTAGAAGGTATATTATTGTTTTGTAGACTTTCGAAAGGCATTTGATACAATACCAAGGCATCTTTTGATCTAGAGGCTTGAAGAGTTGGGTCTTCCGACATGGTAATTTCTCTTGTCATGACTTTGTATGAGAAAATTTTTGGGCATATTCATACCAAAATGGGCACTACTAATAACATCCATAGTACCATAGGTGTGAAACAAGGTTGTCCACTCTCGCCTACACTTTTTGGGCTCTATATTGATGAATTAGAGGATCTTATCTCCACAACCTCAGGTAGCATGAATGGTTGTAGCCTCTTTGGGATCTACATTGCTATTTTATTGTTTGCAAATGACATTATTTTGCTTTCACACTCAATTACAGGACTTCAAAATCAGCTTGATGCATTGAGAAATTTTTTTATAAGAAAGGCCTTGAAGTAAATCTTGCAAAGACAAAAATCATGACATTCAATACAACCAAGAAAGCATCTACAATGAATTTTATGTACAAAGGAAAACATATTGAGGTGGTGTACTCCTACACCTACTTGGGTGTGGTTTTCTCTGGACCACCTTTTAGCTTGTTTCGGAAATAGAAGCAAGACTGAGTAAAGGGTATGCAACTTTGACAACCTTGGAAAGACAATGTTTTCAGCTTCAATTTCAAGATATTCAGACAAAGATTCAAATTTTTCATACATTGGTTACACCAACACTATTATATGGATGTGATGTTTGGGGTCCATATTTGAGATAGAATGATTTCAATCATATGGAAAGAGTTTTCATTTCCATGTTATCGAAGAATATTCGAGCCAAAAGAATGGTTCCTCACTCAATTATTCTTGCAGAGTTTGGGGTATGTCCACTCTTTATCACTTTGATTTTCAATGTTATCACTATGTTGCATAGGCTTTGATGCATGGTAGATTTTTTTGGTCAGAATAGATATCCATATTTGGCACTCCAATCTTCTATGCAACTTGTCAAAAAAGGATGCAAATCTTGTTGGTATGCAAGAGTTATGACTCTCCTTCAGAAGCTAAATATTGATATAGAAAGACTTCCTCCTCTTGGGTTTTCCATTAATGCTCCTCAACTCACTAAACATGAGGTTAACAGGGGTATACATGAAGAACTTAATAATGTAATGAAATTACTTGTATAATTCAGATTAAGAGCAACAATAGAGCACCAAATAACACAATATTTTAGAATAATGATCTCAATATGCAATTAGAATAGCTTCGCCACTTCGAGGGGGCAACCTCCAAACCATATAACAAGACTCAAGTGCTCAAATGATGATTAACTACAACCTTCTAACCCCTATATATACCATTCTAACCTATGGCCAATATTGAGGCCGACCTCCTAAGCATAATAAATCATAAATGAATGATATAATAAGATAAGGGGATGTGTGCCACATGTCGGCATCTCCATCAACCCATATACATTATAATATTATATCCCAAGGTACATAGCATTGCCTCCCTCTTTGACATGTTTCGTCCCCGAAACATAAGAAGAAGCCATATAATGAGTGTGCTTTAAATTATTGCACACTTGTCACCAAGCTCGATCATCCAACCACCCATATGAAATCCTATCCTGTGTAGCTTCAACATCTTCTTCTTCTTCTTCTTCTTCTTCTTCTTCTTCTGATGTTGCTTCTACTTCTGATTCTTCTTCTTCTACTTCTTCTTATTTTTATTTTTCTTCTTCTTCTTCTGCTTCATCTTCTTCTTCTTTTGTTGCCCATCTGTCCATGAAAACTTGTTCCAGTTCCTGCAAAGACCAATTAGACTTTTCCTTTTCTAACTTAGAAAAGAAAATATATGCAGGGCCACTAATCCACAACTTGAATAACCAAATATCTGATGGTTTAGAGAATTTATCCCTAAATTTGTTCCACCATTCTCTAGCATCAATCCTGCCATCTCCAAAAAAAGCTACCATCCCCATGATCCACAAAACTAGGGTTTTAGGAATTCTGAAAATATTTCGGTAGATGGATAAAAACACAAAGAACAAACCCTAACTGAAATTTCAAGATATTTCGAAAATATAAATTTTGCTAAAAAATACCACAATTTGCTTCCTAAAAAGCAAATTTATGAAAAAACCTAAAACACCAATAACATCCGCAAAATAGATCCAATGGAGCTGAATTTTTCAGATATTCTGACTTAGAGTGTTTCAAAATTATTATGCAAAAATTGGGAAAAAATTCGATACCCTCTTCAAGATATACTTGAAACAAAAAATTAGGGTTTTTGCCCTAATTTTGATCGAAATCGCTTTTGATACCACTTGTAAAGATATGACTTGTATAAATTAGAACATATACAACAAAATAACATGAGAGAACACCAAAATATAGATAAATGATGACAATATGCTCATATAATAGCCTTGCCACTTCGAGGGGGCAACCTCCAATACCACTTTGAGGGGGTAACCTCCAAACCATACAATAACGCTCCAATACTCAATATGATCAAATGATGATTAACTACAACCTTCTAACCCCTATATATACCATTATAACCTATGGCCAATACTGAAGCCGACCTTCTAAGCATAATAAATCATAAATGAATGATATAATAAGATAAGGGGATGTGTGCCACATATCGGCATCTCCATCAACCCATATACATTATAATATTATATCCCAAGGTACATACATAAAAACTCACCAAGTCTTATATGAAAGCTACATGGTTTGCTCCAAAGATCCTTTGAAACCAAAACTTCTTCACTATTTTTAATTTTATTCTGCTTTCATGAAGATCAAAATAAAATTCCTGAATACATGAAGAATTCATTGCCTTCATGCCTAAGGATCCCTTTAGCTCAGTTTTGCATTTGCTCTCACCCACTTCAAATGGAATCTGATCATATCCTCCCACAACATGAGTGTATATGTCAGTTGTGTTTTCTAGAGCCTGAAAGTGAAGAGCATTTTATATTCAAGTGTCCCATCTACTATGAAATTTGTGGAAGATACCATTGTCTTTTCAGAGATTCCAATGGATCTTTAAGGAGCCTCATTCAATATGAAGACCAAAAATGTTTAGCTTTGTTTATTCGTGAGACACTTCAACTCCGACAAAGAACACTCAAATTGAAGACCTCAAATACAAATAATTACAAGCATATCAATTCTTACTTCCAAATAACTGATTTCAAGAATCTGAAGAGATCTCATACGTAGACAAGTTGGTCCAGATCTGTCAGACAACATACATTCTACTGGTTCCCAGTTCTTCAACCTGCTCATTGTTGATTTGTTGTTTCTTTTATTTCTATTTTTCTTGGAGATGCTTTTGGCACTCCCTTTATGTATTAGTCCTTGTACTACCTTTTCTGTCCCATAGGCCATTCTTGGCCTTTTGTGGACGTGTGTGTGTGTGTGTGTGTGTGTGTGTGTGTATATAGATATATGTATGTGTGTGTGTGTGTGTGTGTGTGTGTGTATATATATATATATATATATATATATATATATATATATAATTAATTAGAACAACTCATCACACCACATAATCACATATCAACATGTAGACGCTAATAAGATATTCCTTACTAACTCATCATGGAGTAACCATCGAGCTACTAGTGTAACTCTTTGAACAACATACTACCGAAAGCAACGCGAGTAAAGGCGCTAATTGGTAATGAATGGCATGCCTAGAAAATGAAGATCCAAGCCGATGAAATATAAAGCACATTAATGCAAAAAAACTTGCTTCCTTTCATATCGATTAAATATTTAGGTCTGTTGGATGGGAGTGCTAAATAAGTTGCTAGGAAAACTAAATAAAATTAGATTGTTACTTATTAGAGGATGTGATTAAAAGATACCATAAAAAAATATTCGAGGGCCTACTTAATATGAATGTCGATGTCTAAGTCGCTTATTCACTTAAATTACATTTAAAAATAAAAATTACATTTCTTTAATGAGATGAGAGACAATCACTCCTCCCATCCAAGTGAAGTGTTATCTTGGCTAATTCCATAAATGGAAATGAAATTTAAAATGTGATTCAAGTGGAAGAGGTAACCACCTTCCATGGGAAGAGCTTAACCATTCGATGACGTTCAATATTTTGATGACGTGCCTAGTGGGTCCCAAGGTTTCAATCAAACCAATCCAACAGACATCCCTTAATAAACTTTCATTGTCGTCAATCGTGTAAGGGAGAGGAGCCAATAGTGGAGCATGGACCAATAATGGTGAGGGTATTTGTGAAGTGAGTGACTAGTACATGTACATTTGTCATTCAACATTTGAAAAAAAAGTAGCTAATAAAATGTGTCACATCAAAGAATCACCCAATCACATGATGCCACATAAGTGGGAAAAAATGCATGACATAATGCCCTACTAATGGTCCACTCTTTTTCCTTTGTATGGAAAACTACTTGATTTAAATCCATTTAAAAACCACTTTCCATAAAATAAAAATGCTCAAAAAAGTATTTAGATTAAGAAAAAAAAATCTATTAAAGGGTTTTTTTTTCAAAATTTGATGTATTTATATGTGTGTTGTACACCCCTCAACTTGGGTGCACAACTACTGGCTCCTCTCCCTTATTGGCCCTACCATTTGCAAGTGTATTTCTCCAACTTTTCTACGCCGGCCATCGGGGTTAAATTTGACTGACCACCTATACCTGCAGAAACATTTTTTTAGTGATGGTAAATTTTTTAATATCGTCTTTCAAAACTATAGAAAAATGTTATTTATAGTATCTATTTTATATTTATTCAATTATTTTAAATATATATTTGTATATATTTATATAAATTATGTATATATATATATATATATATATATATATATATATATATATATATATATATATAATATGATCAAATTTTAAATATGCAAGTTACACGTGATGATTATTGAAAATATTTACAAGTATTTTCTTTGCTAAAATCACAAAAATCATCTAAACGGCCGTCAAATTTAACCCCGTCAACCATCCTTTGTTAGTTTTCTTTGGTATTGAAATTGTTGTCAGATAGCTACATAAATATATGTCGGAAAATCATTTATTGAATAGACTAGACACAAATTGCAGCATGGAACCAATAATTGCTTGGCCGTGAGAAAGTGTGGCTCGTGGGCACATAAGTTATCAAATTAAGTTTTAGTTTAAGAATAATTAGCCTATTAGAGTCTAAAAGAAGTTTTGTTTAGCCTTATATGGGTCATCTCTTTATAGACTATATTTGTTTAAGAATAGGTTGTCTAAGTATTGTTATTTTTTTTTAAAGATCATCATTGTTCTTTGTCGTCTTGTCTAGTATCAAAATACAATGTCACTTGTCATCGCCATTGTAGTACATTAAGTGTTCTTTTTGTCATATTTTATATGTTCGTATAAATATAAATAATTAAGTCATTGTTGGTCGTTAAATGTTTTACATGTCATGTTAACACCAATTATGAGTCATCATAGAAAGTTATAGTTCATGTCCTCAAGATTTGAAAAAAATTGAGTCATTGTAAGAATTCAAATAATAAAAAAATGCCTCGCTTTTCAATAATTGGATGCATTTTCACTTGCATGCGACATCCACCTTATGGGGGTGAATTTTTCAAAGAGCCTCAAAGCCAAATCAAGCTGAGTTAGCATTCTTTTATCGAGGATGGAGGCAAACGGAGGTTGGAGGTCAATTAGTGACCTCTCGTCAATCGCCAACGACGGGGTTACATCAAAGGTTTCGTGACATGTCATTTTGCAGTTTGCTTTCGTTTTTACAGGTGTACTACTTCGTATGACTCCTCAAAATCGTCAAATGAAAATTTCAAAAATGTAAATATTCGTGAATTAGTGAAGAATCGCCACTAAAATTTACCCTGCATATATAGTCATGTTGTTAAGTGTCAAAGTTTAATCGTTAGATTCATTATTAGTTACATATCATTATATGTTTATTGGAGAACTAAATACGTTTAAAGTCTTTATTGGAGTAGCATTACATCTAGGAAAAGCTCAACTCTACCTAAGTGTTGGGGGATTTTTCAATTTTAAATTGATAGGATATTCAAATTTTAAAATTGACTAAAGTGTAACTCGTCATGAAGAAGATTATTGGATATTAGTAATGGAGCCACTTACAATAGTGATTGAGAATAGACCATAAAGAAGGATAATGTAGGTCATGCATATGGTGAGCCCCACCAATGGTAGTCAACATACCACAGTGACATAGAACTTGAACATACTGACTACTTACGCTTTGGCATATCCAACCTTGTACATAACTGAGCCATATGTATGGAGCACCTTATTGAGCCAATACACTCCCTCTTTCATAAATGTGGAAAGTTGGGTCCCTCTTTCGGTCAATCTTCCAAATGTTCATGTTGGTTATTTCTATCATTTTATCTACTACATTGATAAGTTAGAAACTAACTTTCATTTTTTCCTTTTCCATTCCAACATTCTTTAATAACATATTATATATTATTTTAGATTGTACAACATATGATAACAAAAATGGAATGACCAACTCTAACAATCTATGCTTCACTAAGCTAGGACACATCTTCAACTTCCATTTCACCAAGTATTTGTTATGTTTCTTTTTTGTGATGTCTTTACCATGCGATCATTCAGAATCCAATAATTTTATTCATGCCTCTACTCTAGTAAATGGTGCTTCTAATCTACTTTTACATGGTTTGATCCTTCACTTGTCACATTAGCGAGAATGTGTTGAGACAATCCAACTCAAAATATAGTAAACCCTTTTAAGGTTCCAAGGCAAAAGATTATAATTTCAATGAAAGGAGAATCCAATCTCATCAAAATGCAATCATCACTCAAATATAGACCCAAAAACTAGATTATCAAATGCATGCAAATGATATTAGGCAATATTTGTATTGAATTTATAGACCTAGAGGATAAGATTGTAACCCTAAGAGATAGTTTCAACCCTTAAGGTATTAAAAACCCACAAGCCTGTCCCACACAACTTATCGGGTCTTTAGATTTATAGATTAGTTTTAAGACACTTTAATTTTCTTTTATACGCATTTTGATCACTTTGTCACATAATTTATCTTCATGGTCTTGCTCCTCTCTTTAACCCTAATTATCTACATGTTTTTGTTTATTTATCTATAGAAAAATTATTGGCAAGTACAAGAGTAGCATATTGTTATGATTATTTGTCTTAATTCAAAAATATATTTTTTATAATTGATAAAAGGAGGGTTTTGCCAGGGTCCCTACCCTATTACAACAATGGATCTACCATCCAGATAAAGCCATAAACATAACAAGGCACAAAGCAAGAACAAAAATCAAAAACATCAAGAGCGAGTCTAGGATCGACACGAAACCAATAGAAAACTAGGACTAGATCAGAAAGAAACTTCAACCAGAGTAAGGCAAGACTTCTAGAAATTCAAATTAGGTCCACGACTCCTAGTCACTGTGGGGTGACAAAAAGCATGCAGCATTTTCTTTTAATACTTATACATTTGTCTTTACCTTCTTTTGTAGTTGTTATATTTAGAAAATATAGAAATTGTTTTTTACCATGCTTTGTAAGGGGATTCACTTCCATCACTTCTCCAACCGAATCATTTTGGGGTTGTTGAATGATATATTGCCCCACTAAAATATCTTTTTCAATGGAATTTCCACATTCCTCGGTGGTCGCGCCCATTAATTTTTTTGAAGGGGAGGGAGAATTTGAAAACGTAATGTGCGGGATTTCTCCCACCTCGTCCGACTCCCCCTCACGCTTTTCGCCTCCCACCTATTGCAATTTTGAATTAGAGTCCACATCAGCCAAAGGGATGTCAAGAACTGAGAAGCCCATTCATCCAACCTCCAAGAACTAGACGTCGTCACCTCAGCTTCTACTACTAGATCCACTATGAGTTCATTGCCGATGGGCACAGGTGATTTAACCCACTGGGATAGTGGATCCACTAATGCAGGATTTCCCTTACCTTGCTCACCTCCATTCACCTTTTTCTTCTCTCCCCATTCGACTTCTGATCATTCTGCAGTAGATGGGGAGACTATTTTTACTTACATCCAAAAGTCCCATGGCCCACTTTTCCACATATACCATAGAAAATAGGTGAATCTTCATAAATTATTTTTTTCTTCCAAACCTCATCTCTAAACACTATATTAATGTCCTCCGGATGAGAGGAGTCAACAGAGGCATTAATACGCACCCTAGTTGCGATGAATCTAGACCTAAAGTTGTGGTCGGGTCAAGTGCAATCAAGTCTCCAATCACCTTTGTTATTCCTACCAACACGTCCACTTCCCAGAACTCCAAGGGGCATCCCAGGTAGCCTTACCAAAACAGGACTCGCAGTTGGGGTGTGGATTTTTGCTCCCGTCTTCCATATAAAAATATCATTATTGCATGGTATACAAAATAAAATATAAAACCCTAATTTATTATCACAAGAATACAAATTGATCTAGTCATTTTTTTAAAAGTGCATTTTATGTATGAAAAGAGGAGTATCAACTATAATTAAAGTATTTTTTTATTTTTGTAGAATATTTATGTGATCCTTTGTTAGTTGATATCTTGGTGGAAGTGAAGGAAATATATGGATTCAATCATAGGGAAGTATGTGGTGTTAGGAAATAAGAGATAAAATATGTGGAATAATCCCTTATAGAATCGCAATAAGAGAAACTAATATGCGGAAAATATTACAGATCTCAAATGAAAGTGTAGAATAAATAACACAACACATAGAGATAGTATTTAACGTGGTTCACCCAATTTGGGCTACGTCAACCAAGAATCACTTGCTCGATTTTATTACAAGCCACCACTCTCTCAATACAATACCGGATCCGTTTGGAGCTAGGCTCAACAAACTCTACAAAATTCACACCCGAATTCAAAGCACATCCGTAATGCATTTCATACATCTATCATATGCATAAAACTATATAAATAGACAATCTGCTTAAGCAGATTTAGAAAACCGTGGGTATCAAAATAATGGGCAAAAAAATAAAACCGTCCCATAAACCTATGGGTAGCCAAGAGGCGGTTTTACAAAACAATGGGTACTTAGAAAAACCATGGGCCCAAAACAGCCCATAACGGTTACCGATTACCCATGGGTTAGTAAACCACCCATGAAAATTTGCTTTGGGGCTTTGCCCGTGAACCCCCTTGACCAATGAGCGGGACCGCATAGTAAAAATACCCAAGTGTAACATATAGAAGGTGTACCAAAATCTAACATGAAAACAGCTCCACAAACATAACATGTGGATTCAACTAGAATGGTCTACTCTAATTTCCCTATAATGTTGATCATTTAAGTAAGTCGAGCATTAGTTTCATCAAAGCGAAAATTGGTAATATGTTCAAAGAAATTTTTGTTGTTTGAGACGTCAATATAGTAGTAATTTTACATGGACATAGTTGAAATTTCTAGCACAAAACTTTTGACCTAATTAGTTATATAGTTAAGCTTAGTGTTACAATGGGATTAAATATTTAAGCATTAAAAGGATGTAATAACAGGAAAGGATATATGGTAATTAGGTGCAATAATGATGTAGGGAAAGCATAAAACCATTTTTGAAAACAAATATATTGACATTGTGGTAAACATATATTGACTATAAAGTAAAAAACATAAGAAAACATAAGACGGGGTTAATTAGTACTTTCTTCACTCAAGAACCTTCTAAATAGTAGTATGAAACTAGGATAAATAATGTCTAAAGTGCATGATTTTGTGACTACATTTTTTCCCCACTTTATGTTGGTGAGCGGAAAGCTCGGTAACATAAAGTAGATAGAGATGCGTACTTGATGTCCATGAAGAGTGTAGTAGAAACGTGCCGAAGGACTAGACAAAGTGTGGAATGAAAAAAAGATGGAGGAATGTGGAAACTAAAGATGAAAAATGCACAAAGAAAAAGTGATGAGAATGAACATCGGAGAAACACGTGTGTAGTCGTTGTGGTGTGTGATGTACCTGCATGGTTAGTAAAGTGTGTGTTGTCGCGAAGTGTTGTTGTTGACGTTGTTTTTGTTGTTTCCCCCATTTGATTGCTTGTTTCTCATACGGATGGACCTGTAAGGAGAAAATGATCAAGTAGTCAAATATGTATGTATGTATGTATGTGTAAAAACGCAATGTAAAAGACGCATGTATATGAAAGCATGTAAATGTAAAATATGCAAATGTAAATGGAACATGTGCACCTAATCCATGTCAAGAAAGAGAGTGTAGAAGGATATCTTGTACTGTGAGTTTTTTGGGAAATCTCACGCCACCCTGGTTGAAGAAGTGTAGGGAGAAAGTTGCATTATTCTCCTTCATGTAACTACTTCCCTGAATTTGTGTGAAGATATCTCTATACGTCCTGGTTTTTTGGGCAATCCAACACCACCGATCAAAGTAGTGTAGAGAGGCACAACCACTATAACCTCCAAGCTCATCAGAATCGCTTCCCAAAATTCTAAGGACACCATGTCCTATAAAATTCGTTGTGTATGGGGTTCGTAGACTGGTCTGAACCCACTCATTGTATATAACTGAACCGAACTAGTGTAGAATCTTTGTGTTAGTATGTAAAAACCCTAAATGATGCCCCCTCTTTGGGGGCACATGCGATGTCGCTGATAGGAGAATGCAGCCCCAAAAGAGGACCAACCGCATGAACTTTGTAACTATGCCCTACAGGGGGAAGGGAATGCGTTTGGTAGAAACCAAGGCACGCACAAACAAGGATGGCTAGCCAAAATAAGTGTTAGTACGAAAATGCATGCATATAAGAAGAAAATGTGTAATCTATGCAGATACAGTGTTCAAACTATCAAACAAAGTAGTGTAAACACGCAAGAAGACAAGTAAGCCACACAAAGCGGGCACAAACATGGGACATCACTCACGATGTCGCAAGACACGCAAGGCCATCATGGTCGTAAACAACAAACAAGTGTGTACACCAAACATAGGGCAAAGCCCGCATACAAGAAGCAAATGAAGGTAGATAATGTGACAAACAAGCAAACAATAAATAGTCATGGAAACATGTAATCCTGCAAAACAAGTGTTGCACATGGAACACCCATTAGCATGTTAGAGAAATAACCAATATGTCAAAGCATGAATAACCAAGTAATGTAAAGTGCTAAGTACAAAATGAAACAATAGCACCTGAAAAAAAATGAATGTGGATATGCCCAGCGACTAGTGTAAAAGGGTAGAAGGCGAGCATCCATGTTATGTGTAAAGGATCTATATCTGCGATCACAACTAGAAAAAGACATGAACATACATGTGTGGATGATATAGATAATGACATATAAGAAATCAATCTAACATGTGTAGTAAAGTGATCATGTAAAACACTAGT
This sequence comes from Taxus wallichiana var. yunnanensis, assembly GCA_018340775.1. Lineage (NCBI taxonomy): Eukaryota > Viridiplantae > Streptophyta > Pinopsida > Cupressales > Taxaceae > Taxus > Taxus wallichiana. Next base: position 730,124,745 of record CM031240.1, read on the forward strand.
AAACAAGATTAAATGCCCCCAAGACAATGTAATATGTTGTGGATGGATGGAATGGAATGCAAGATGGAATGATAGGAGCCACGTGCCCCCTAAGTGAATGGAAGTGTATGCAATGAGGTTTATTTTTTTTCCCCCGTAGTAAGTCAAGAATGAACCATAAACGAGAGTGTGTCATTGGGAAATGGTCGAGTAATGTGTGTTGTTTCTAACGCATTGTGATGAATGTGTAGGTGTAGTGATGAGATGCGACCTAGCGATGATGTGTGTGAACCCTATAGCTGAAGCGTATATCACAACTAGATGAACGTATAAGTGATGATTTAGCCTAAGCGTATATCACTATAATATGAATGGATGAGTGATGATTTATCCCTAAGCGTATATCACTACAAGATGAAAAGAGGGAGTGGTGATGTAACCTAATGTGTATACCACTACAAAATGATAAAATAGGTGACGATTTAGCCTAAAGCGAATGTCACTAAGAAAGCCTCAGGATTTTGCATGTAAATGTGTGATGAGTGTAATGTCCATTTGATTTGTAGACCCTCGGTAGTCGAGTATGGACTAAGGAACTAAAGTGCGCCATCGGGTAGTGAGTGCAGCGCGTAGAAGATGATATAGTATAGGTGATGACCATGTGATGAGTAGAATGTGTAAATATGTTATGTGTAGAATGCAAATGCAAGATGCAAGGTGAATAGAATGTGTGAATACACGATATGTAGAATGTGAATGCCAGAGGTGTAGAATGTGTAAAATGGCATGTATGTAGATGGACTAGTAATGTAGTATGTAAGAATGATGTTATGCTAGACTCATATAGGATGAAGACTAGTATAGTATGTAGAATATGTGTGAAAGTGCATGGTGTAAAATGAATGGTATGTAAGGTATGTAGATAAACGAATAATGTAGTATGTAAGATAAGTAGTATAGGATGTAAGGCGTGTAGCCAATGGTGTAGATATAATGGTGACTAGTATGATGTATGATGTATAAATGTCAAAATGTTGTAGACTAAATGTAGAATGGATGGTGTATGACACATAATATGTGATGAAACACAATGTGTAATGCCTATAGTGTAGTGTGTGGGGTTCAATGTAATAATCCCTCAATAGTCAAGTGTGAACCGAAGCACAAGAGTGCGTCATCGGGTAGTGATGATGCTAAAACGTGTGATGAAAAATGCCTATATGAAAATGCAAAGATGATAGATGTTAAAAGTGAGTGGGGGGGAATAGATGCAATGCCCCCCAAATGTATGATAGAAAATATGACTATGGGCCGCTATCAAGAAGATCATCGTTGTCGTGATTGAAACCTACTTGGAGAAGTGTTGGAAACTTGATAAGCTATTGAATGGGGAGGGTCATATAGGGACCCATTGTGGCGGAGTGTGTACACATTCATTACATATTCTTGTTCATCAATAAAGGTGATCGGTGGGAAACCGTGAGCATTCCAACGAGAGATGTTTGGAACATAAGCAAGAGAAGAATCATTATGAATAGAGATATGGCCAAAAGGCATAGGAAATGTCAAGTAAAGAGTGATGAGCATCAATTGTACCACCAATGTAATCAAGCTAGGACTATCCAAGTGTGAGTGGAGATTCACGAGGGGTGCGCAACAAATACCATTAGATGAAAGACACGCAAGCCATAAGATGTTGTAGTGTGAAAATAGCCATGATAGAGATGTGGTGAATGAAGAGGTGGTAAAATTTCATTGAGGGTTATGCCAAACCTAGCCAAAATGTCGCGTGTATAAATAGTTTCTAAGCACATAGATTCAACAGGATGTGTTGCCAAAAGGACCTATTGATGAATAATGTGCATGTAAAAGGAGGTAGTGGAGCTGCAACCCATGGAGGAGAAGATGAAATAGCGTCGACATTGTGGACATATCCCCGATATAATACCATAGCATTAGTAGATGGAGGGGTCTTGAACCTATACTCTCCTGGACCATCGGCCACAAAGGTTTCTTCAAAATAAGAATCATCTACACCAAGAGGAGTAAAATTGAGTTTCCCTAATGATTCATCAGTAAGTTCTATAGCATCAACCTCATCATCAGAATCCTCGGAATCATCAGTGTGAGCATCATCTTGTTGTGTGGCACTATCAAGTATGTTAGTAGGTGGCACCGTAGTCGGAGGAGTAGAAGGTACCACAACTGGTGGAGATGGGAACACTACAAAGAAGAAGGAAAAACACTGTAGGTGAAATAATGGTCATTGTGTGAGTGGATATAGTTGGAGTATTGCAAGTAGTAGAAGGAGATTGTGAAGTACTAGATTAACCAATGTCATATGTGTCGAGGCTACTATATGGAATGCATTGTGAAGGTGGTATGGGCATAGAAGTAATGGGATCTATGCGACAATATTTGAATGGCTTAGGATCAGTGGTGATGGTATGTTCATAACCATCATGCAAGAACTTGACACATTGATGAAAAGTAGATGGGATTACATGCATTGCGTGAATCCAAGGCCTTCCTAATAAGAGATTAAACTGAAAAGAGGCATCGATAACATAGAATTCAGTGAGAACAGTCTTAGGCCCAACACGAATATGTAATGAGATAGTACCTAGACATGAGCGAGTGGTGGAGTCATAACCACGAATGAGGGTAGAATTCTTAGTAATTAAATCATCGCTAATACCCAATTGTTTTAAAAGTGAGTGAGCGCATAAATTGTGATTGATCCATTATCAATGAGGACTCTTTTAATGTAAGTAGTGCTAATAATGGTAGTGATAAGCAAAGGAGCACATGGATTGCTTTTAGCAAAAGGAGACAAGTCCTCATCAGTAAAAGATATAGCATGAGGTAGGTTACGAAGAGACTGTATAAGATGTGCAAAGACCACGAGCGGAGTTATCACTTTCAATGTGAATGGCACAAAGGGAAGCTTCAAGTGTGTTACAAAAATATGGTGCGTTACACAATAAGTCATAAAGAGATATCTTAATAGGTGTATTTTTAAGTTGTTCAATGATGTCATAGCCCTTAGAGGTTGTAGGAGGAGCTATTGGAGTAATGGGTGGTGGAATAGATGTGGGTGGAGTCATAGGTGGATTAAGATGAGTACGATGAGTAGTAACTACATTAATAGATGAATCATCCCTAGGCGTGACAAAGCTAAGGAGGATTTTGGGTACGCACGTGCATGAAATCAATAATGGTAGTAACTATGTCTGAGACCTTAGTGGGTGCATAGGTAGGATAAGAAGATTGAGCCATAACTTGATAAGGAGATGACATGATCAAAAAGGAAGTGTTGAAACTATCGGGTTCACCAAAATGATTTAACTATGTAGTATGGGGATAGTTAATATAAGCTATGAACAAGTTGTAATAAAGTAAATAAATGCAATAAAGAAGTATGTAAATGATCTAAGTAACTATGTAAAAGGAAATGTTAACCCTAATGTGCAAGAAGGAAGAGGAAAGAACTCAAGCTGAATAATAGATTCTCACATGGAAGAGTGTCGCACGGTGATGACTGGAAAATACGAAGCAGGAACAACAAAGTGTAGAAGTCCTGAAAAGGGTGGATATGGAGGATCTAGTGGGGACTGGAGAGCGCTGGAGGGGGGCACAGGGGTGCTGCGGGTGCTATGGACAATCCGGTTGCCCTGGTCTATGAAAAAGCTCTGAAACAGATCTTCACTGGTTCAGGACATGATCCTAAACCCTTGTTGTTTGTCGCATCAGCTTCACTGTCTCGTGCTTGATGTCGCTAATAATCCAAGATGAGAGAAAGACTTGCAAGACACCAAAACAAGCATCAAACCCTAAAAAAGAATAATGCATATGAAGGGTTCGGACTAACCTCAACTGGCATAATGGTGGACTTACTACCTAAGCACCGCACTACATCTCAAACCGGTGTAGTTCTATGTGCAAGTGTGTGTGAACATGCCCTAGGTTACTTTTGTGTCAGTCACACTTTGTGAAGTAGCGAGCAATAACTACGTGTAGAAAATGTAATAGAATGTGTACATGAAATAGAATAGAATCCCTCCCACTATAAAGTGTAATACAAATGTCCTAGCCTTGTACCTTGATGATGGAGCTATGTGGATGCAAGTGATCTCCAATGCAATAGATGGATGCAACTCTAGATGAGTGATAGTAGTAAGTGATGCTAGGTCCCTCATTATGGTCTCATAACTTTATATTTATAGGGTTCTCTTGATCTAATTTTGTAATTAACCCCAAAATGGCCAACCACCAAAAAGATAAAGATGTAAAACGGCTAGAAAGAGCCCAAAAAGTGGTGGGAAAGTGCAAAAGGGATTCAAGCGCCCTAGTGAGACCAGGGAGCCCATAGGCACCCTAGTACTAATCTGGGCGCCCAGTCGAGGCTAAAATAATGCGGGATGACTAAAATGATTGGGCATATGGGTGTAGAATACGAGAATGACGAAATAAAATAAAACAAGATGGCCAAAAGACGGGGTTAATTAGTACTTTCTTCACTCAAGAACCTTCTAAATAGTAGTATGAACCGAGATAAATAATGTTTAAAGTGCATGATTTTGTGACTACAGTACACAACTAGTGTATGCAAGAAAACATTTGTTTGATTGTTAGGTTGATTACGTCTTACATCAAGAATCTCAAGGTGTTTATTCTGAGTAAAGGAGCAAAGCAGAAGTCATATGTAGCTCAAGATCCTCACAAAGAGTCAAGTGAACAAAAATTAGAGCTCTATCATTAAATGATTCCAATGAAATACATGCTTCATAACTAATTATGTGGTGATTATCCTAATTAATAGGCTTGATAGGAGAAACAATAACTTGAAGATGTCTATTGACACCCCCATCAAGATAACCCATGGAACGAAGTATGCGAGAACCAAAAGCAATGGTATGCTTTTCAAAAGTTTCGTGCATTTTTGCAAGTGGAACTCGAAGTAGGATAAGACATATGTGAAACAACAAGAACAATCATAGAAATAGAAGGTGCAAAAATAGAAGCAACGAAATATGAGCAGGATTTGATACTAGAAAATTATAGTCAATAGGTGGAGTAGTGATTACATGCAAACAAGGAGTTGGGGTTTGTAAGTCTACAATATTGGGGTAATGTTACAAATGTGTAAGTTTGTGCTACAAAGAGTGATTAAGTGCATCCTTCTTTGAGAATGAGGAGAGAAAAAAGGCATTTTGCTTCTTCAATTTCTTGTTTTCTTCTTGTAGTGTTAGAAAAGAATCCATTGCAAAAGAAAAAATAGAGAAGCAAGAAATATTTTATCTATGAGGGGGGCTGACCACCTATCATAAGTGTCCTTAACCTTAGGTGTTCGACACACGAAAGAACAAGTGTTTCTAAGGAGAAAATGCACCCAGATATAATGTACAAGGGATAAGGGAGTAGATATCTAGGGGTGGTGCTCCCCATCAAGGTTTAAAGGCGCGTCCCGGCCCAAAGCCACTAAACACAATATTCACCTTAGACGACCTTTAAAAGGGCTAAAATAATTATTGCTTTGCTATAAATATTTATTTCCCTTTTACAAATAAGAAAATTCTCCTCCTTTAAAAAATTATAGACCTCTTAATTTAAAACCATCCCCTACAAATTTTCATAAAGAAATTTCGCCTATTATAAAAATTTGTTAAAAATGGGAAGGTTCTAAAATGTCTTCTTTTAAATATTGTGATCTTTATAACAATATGACCTGCCCACCTTTGATAAAATAATGTCTCTTTTATAAATTAAATGTCACTCTCTTTTCTTTTAAATATAAGATAATTAAGTGGGGAAGGACCCAACCTTTTGACCACTCATTAGGAAGAGTTTTAGTAAAATAATGTTGCCACTAGGTAAGCCACACTATCACTAAATATATGAATTGAAGGAATTCTATATTTAAATTTTATTTTATTTAAATAATTAAAAAATAATGATACTTTGTTATTTTTCCGATAATCGGGGGGATGGGTGAATAGTCAACCTTTATTATTAGTGACAAGTAGACCTAATCGAGAGTCATCTAACGAGGTCAAAAAGTCGAAGCATGTGAAGAGGTGGCGAGCTACAATCGAGAGATGTGTGGTGGCATCGAGAGGATGATGTAGCAATAAATACAACCCAATTATAATTATATAAATCCAATGCAAATCTAATGCCTTTCAAGGACTCACATAGAAGTGTTATTGTCATTTGTGAAGGTGTGTGAAGGCCACATTATAAGAGAACCAACACGGATTAGAAAGCGACTTCAAGTATGTCGGCAATGGTGTTGAGTGGGAAAGCGAGTTATAGGCCAAGGTTAGTGTGGTGCCAAAGAATTACTTTGAGAATTTTTAATCGTATTTTCAATCGTATTAATAAAGGAATCTTGATGACACAATATGAATTAATGATCTTCATTTTAAATTTCATTGATCTCATTCACAAACCTTAGTTGAATTACAATAAACCAATTCTTAAATTTTTCCTTCCAAACTCAACTCATATTGAGAATTTTTAATCGTATTTTCAATCGTATTAATCTTTGTATATATATCTAAATCTGCTAATGTTCATGGAAGTCGCATTTTATGTTTTGATGACACAATAGAATACAATTCTATAATTTTCTGAATTGTTCAAAGCTTTCATTTTAATTTCATTTCTATATAATTTTATTTTATGCTTAAAAGAGCTTCAATACAATATAACAAATTTTGTCACAAAAATACTTTGAAAATACAATTATAATCAAAGACATCAATGTGAATTACAATAAACCAATTCTTAAATTGCACAAATAAAATTAACTTTAATACATTGTAATGAATTTTAATTGTAATAAAATTAACTACTTTTTAAAAATAAGTAAAACACAATGGAAAGCAAAATTTATTACATGTTTTCCAATAATTAAAAGATCAAATTCGTTTGATATTAAAAGATACTCAGCATTATATTACAGCTCACAATAATATAATTCTTGATCACTATGCGCAAATCATATTTGTATTAGAAGTTTATAACAAAACCCATTTTAATACTAATATCATAAACATATTTCATGTACCTCATCTTAGCTAAATATACATTAAATTGTTCACAGTTTGAAGCTTTTACGAATATTGGATATTTTGTAATAACATATTTAATTACAATTATATTGGCAAACAAATTTATAAACCTTGACCATGTAATTTTTTTTTAAAAAGACGTTTTCAATTTGTGAAGTACAATCATTCTTTTTCTAAATCTAATATAAAACAAAAAATTACATTAATGCTTTTTAATACATGCAACATAAATGCATGTCTTTTAGGATGCAAAGGCCATGAAATAGACCAAACATTAAGGCCGCATTTTTCCTCTTTAAATGCTCTAAAAGCATCTTTTCATTTTGATTATTTGTTCAAGCAAAAGAAAAATAGTTTTTCTCAATAGAAAAGCATTAGTAAAACCAATACAAATAGTTGATTGCAAAAACATGCCAGAAGAATAAACATTAACATATAAGTTGCTGCACAATAGATGGTGATAACACTTTACGTATACAAAAACCTTTGCAACCCTACAAAGCTACTGAGACTAAGTAATCAATAATATCAATGCTAAAACTCCAGTAAAGTCGGTGATTATACTCTTTGACTGTTACTGAAGAGTCTAGTAATATTTGATAGAAAGCAAAGTAAACTATCAAATGGTTCCAATGGATAGATTTCATTTAGTGATATTCTTCGATTATTTTAGAAATATGCATTTCCAGTTTGAATGGGTCAATTGATAGGTTTCATTTAGCAATATTCATCAATTGTTAGTAGAATTATTTTATTATGGTTTGACTAATAACAAGTGTCTTGTCGTTGGCAACACACTACATGGGTCACAGGTCAGCAATGCCTCCTTCAACACACATAAATTTCCACACCATTATCACTCCATATGGGTCCCACAAGCCTGTCAGCATCCTAGAGAGTGTCGTTGCCACAAGGTTGTCTTACGGAAGTATATATAAACATTTCTCGCAAGAGCACTGTGAAGGGTGTATAAGTTGCTAAGTATTACGAACATCCCTGGCAAGAACATGAAAGGTGTGGGGATTGTGCAAGTATATACAAACGTGCTTGACAGGTGCATATCCTAAAATGTGTGGGGATAGTGGAAATATATATACAGACAACACCAGCGAGTGTTAGAGGGTGTGGGAGGAGGGCATAAATAGGATGGTAAAACTGAAAACTTCAATTATGCCGCATTTTAAGAAGAGTGAAGAATAATGTGTACAACCATCCATGGATATGTCAGACTACTGCCCTCAGAAAGATATCCTTATAACCAATGAGTTGGTGTATTCGGTCTCATCATATGTCAAGTTGTGCTAACATATTGCCATGTAAAAGCCATTTTTGTTTAAATTTGTAACTCAAGCTAATTTTGAATTACAGATCTTAAACTTATATCACAAAACTTATAGTCAGTTCGCATCAATAATTTGAGTTTATCATGCGTAACATAAAGCATGTCTAATCTAAACCCGTCATATAACCTTGATAATTAAATTCTCTATAGCTAAAATAGAGGGGCCCCGAGGTTCCACTTTTGATCAGAACAATTTATTTCGTGGGATGACCTTCAACAATCAAAATCATCAAACTACAGTACAGGGTATCTAATATCACTCCCATGCAACATGTGGTCTACTGCCTGAAAATAGAGGACGGTCTCAGATTATAAGATCAATAGTTAGTTCAGGAATCCAATGCAGGTTGAAAGAAATATGCATACATTTTAGGATCATTATATTTTATTCTGCCATCCCCAAAAGCACACAAAGGATTCGGGTGAATGACATGCAAAACCAAGCCAGTCATAGTTATACGTGTAGAGATAATATTGTCTCGTATGCACCTCAACAGAGAACTCGGAATTAAATCAACACGCAATTGAGGGTGAGACACACAATTCATCAACATTAAATCTTCTAATAGTCACCTTACTTTTCATATAGAATTATTAGCAAAATTATCAGTTTCAGATTTTCCCTGCAACTTCAAGCATGAAAGAGAATTGCCTTATGATGCAAGCCTGCAACAAATTGAACAAGAAAACTAAAGGATTTTAAACATTTCAACAAAATCGAGGGAAACAAGAAAACCCAAGACAAGGATGGGGAAAATGCAATATGAATAACACCGAATCTGAATGTTGCAATAGAAACAGCAAAAACCATACACCATCATCAAAAACTTGGATCAACAACATTGACTCACATTTCAAGAGGTACTGATTTTTAAATTAAACTAGGAGGCTTTTTACAATTTATGAGAACCTTTGATATTTGACCAAGACATCTATTCCCACCATGGAAAGACATGCTGTTTTGCGTAAAAACTGAACCTTTAATAAGCCTTACATCTTCTAAATAGCTTCCAGACTTCCAACTATTCTCTTTTTGGAGTACATAGTCTATTTTGTGTTTATTAAGGCCAGTTTGGGGAGTTTCCAAATGATAAAACTTCAATACAAACATATCCATTAATGAAAAAATCACTCATGGCTGAAACCTTAAAAGACAAAAATTGACCACAACTAAAGAAAGAGTGAGTTTCATAATCTCAAGCGGACTTTGACGTCACGTTAATCATTTCTTGTGATGTCAGGCTGGTAATTAATCCAAAATTCAGTAGCAACTCTACTTGTTTTCCCACAAGCTAAAAAATAGATACACTTTGCCACTCAATAAGAGTACTGTGACTATTATCTCAATAAGTGTATTGCAACTATTATTTAAAGATGTTGAAAGATCATATTTTCACAAATGTTAACATAAAATACAAGTGAGTTTCATAAACTCAAGCTGACTTTGATGTCACATTAATAATTTTTTTGATGAAAGGTTGGTAATTAATCCAAAATTCAGTGATAACCCTATTTCTTTTCCCAAAACTAAAACATAGATACACTTTGCCACTCAATAAGAGTACTGTGACTTTTAGCTCAATGAGTATTGTGACTATTATTTAAAGATATTGACAGATTGTTGTTTTCACAAACGTTAACATAAATACACTGATGTGCATGTCAAAGACTGAAGCACTGACGCATTTATTGCAAATCTAGTCTGTAAGTGGTAAAAAATTTGATAAAGATCACCATCTTTATGGCTTTAAACCTTACAAACAATCATTCCATCCAATACTAATCACTGCTTGGAGTATTAAGAGGACCAATGGCATAACTAAATCTAAATATCTCCTTGTTCAGCAAATATATATCAATAAATATTTACTCTATGGTTGATATTTAAGTATCAGTAAGTCAATAGCATTCTTAAGCAAGATAAAAATAAGTCAATGCCATTAGTAAGTGTCTAATGATGATTAGAAGAGCCAGAATAGCGATACAAAAACATATGCAGAAAACATCTCACGGATTCATTAAATAGTGCAGCAAGCTATATGCTACTTCATTAAAAAGCATTTCACAAAAGAGATCCATGTCTGCAAAAATTGAATGCTAAACTTACTTTCCAAAAATGCAAGGCAAATTTGTCTCTCATGCTGCAAATTTTGTTGCAACTTTTAAACCAGAAGCAAATCAAGCAGCTACCAACAAAGATACTAATCTGTGACTTATAACAAAAATATCAATGCAACTAATTCATCCTCCTAATTAGCTCATTGATCTTCTGTTCACGATTTCCAGCATCACCACCCTCTATGTAGTGGTTACGTTTCTTCTTCAGTCCACCAGATGGAGCACTGAGCTTGAATGGCCACAAAAAGTTGTTTGCCTTAGTGAAGTTGGGACCAACAGTGACAATCTCATGTATAAGATCTTCAATGCAGATAATGCCGTATCGACCCAAAACCTATCAAAAGCAACACAGATAAAAAAATAATGACTGGGAACACACAACTGTTAAAGCAAAATAGCTTAATGAAAAAACAAGTACCTTTTCAATGACAGAGTTGTCTGTCAAAGCAATACGCTGCTTATCTACCTTTCCATAACCTCTCTTGTAAATCAGTTCTTTTATACTTTTCATATTGGGGTATCTACAAAACATTTAAAGAGGGAATTAATGACAAAGTTAAGGAAGATACATATATAGGATAAGAAAGATGAATGGTACGTGACCATTAACTGATTAAGAACATACCCAAATGTCACATAAGGCTCAACCCGATGCAACATATTCATTGTTGCTTTGTTTACTTTGAGAAAGACACCATTGAAGATCTGAAATACACTCACAGGTCAGTAATGAAATTTACAATTCAAATGTTCAGGTTTAGAAGCACTATTCTCCATTCAAGAAGCACTATTGCAGAAATGTGGAAGGTCAAGCAGCAAAGGACTAACCTGCCTCAAACGCAGGAGTTGCAAAATCTTTCTAGTCTTTGGATGCATATCATTGATACTAGATAAGAACAAATGGAAAAGTCAAGGAAAGGAAAAACCACAAGACAAATAAAGTGACTAAGGATATTAGACATCGATATTGGATAACATTAATCAATTTATGATAGACCCAGGATGCTTAAGGCATACAAATGCAAAAAAGACTCACTACTTACCCACGGATTCGAATAATGAACAAGAGCTTAGCTTCTGGCTCGACATAGAAACCACCTCTCAGCTTTGCCTCTCGTTTCAATTGGATAAGCTCCCGTTCCTGATTTTTGTTAATCGTTTCAAGATAAAATCATTAACATGGCAACTACAGTGATAAATTAATACCAAACATGTCACAAAATTCACAAGAAATTTACCAAATTACATACTTCAATCCTAGATGGAATAGTGTGATATCACTCATAGATCAAGCAGTTTACTACCTGGTCTGTGTACTCCTTTGCATATTGCTCAGCCCTCTTGAAAATCAGTTTGCGATTTTTGGCATTTTTTGTTTTTGTAGTTTCCAACTCCTGCTTCCTGTTCTTCTCCCATTCTTCGCTTCTTTTTCTCTTCTTCAGGACAGACTCAGGCACTAACTTTACATCCTCTTCACCCATGTCTGAAATAACAGGCAAATTTCTCTTATAGGCTAAGCAAAGTATAAACTAGCCATATGCCATCTTAAAAGAATATGATGTTCAGAATCGAAGTATGATACACTCACATGGAATAATCGAAAGCTAGACTTAAACAATGGAAATGCTTATTTAATAGTTGACATTAAATTGTACCCTAAAAGCAAAGATTTACTGCTCTTTCAAGGAAATTATACCTTGCTTTGACATGGGGATTTTCACCCAGAAGGAATTTTCAAAAATAAAACCAGGGTCTAATAGTTTTCCCTCTGACTTTTAAATAGAAAAGGGCATTTCCTACTATCAAAAAACATTGCTAGAAGGGTGAGGGCAGCAGGGGCATTTGCATTTTATAAACTGACATTGTTGCATTTTTTAGTACATTCGGTATTTTCCATAAGTGAAGGTTTACCCTGAAGAGAGGACAATATCTATGCTAGGTACCCGAGCAGAGAAGAGTGACAGAGGGCTACAAGACCTACAACCCACTTGATTGATGGTGTTCATGCTTCATTCTAGTCTTTAGGTTTATGGGAATATACTGAAGCACAAGTTCCAGATCCATTTAAGTATGTCACATGCAAGGCAAGCATAGAATTAGAAAATTGTCTTTTCATTCCTTTCTCTTATACCAGATGGTATCAATGCAAATATTTCACATGTAAAAGAGTAGCAAAGATTAGTTCACTATGATTAGATGAAGTCTATCCCCTTTACAACTCCAATAGACATCTATCATCAAATCATTAGACAATACCATTTGCCAGAATAGTTTAAGCTACTAATGCAGTTTGTAATGACCCGTAGAGATAAATTTGGGAGCAGCTACAATCGACCAGGCACATTTCAGAGATTTGGATAAAGTAACATTTTGAGGGGAAAACTGTCTCTCTAATAAGTTCATGTAGTTAATGTCAAGGCAAGTTGTGCAAAAGCACTGAATCTAGATGATGGTGTCAGATTATAGCTAATCTGAGGGATAACTCATCAATACAATAAAGATCCCCTTGGAGCAATTGATCAATACACAAGTAGGATCTCAATCTAATTTATAATGTCTGCAGGCCATCACATATCTTCCAAGAAAGTCAAGATAACTGCCATGCAAGCATGTTAACAGTGTTCCAGCTAAAGGAAATCTGGAAGTAATAAATTAGTTTCAACTTTCAATATCTTTACAGGCATACAAATGATTTTATGAGTGTAGTTCTTATATCAAAAACAGGACTAGTAAGCTCCAAGGAAAGAGTGGTCACTAACTCCACAAAAGAGAAAATGGCATAATCTACGCCAATCATAAACAAAACCTATATACTATGCCAATGCTTGGCATTGTTGTTGGTAACCGTACAGTAAACAAAACAAAAATTCACTTCTTTTAAAGTATTTAATGGCCCAAAAAGCAACTGGAAATAAAACATTAAACCCTAAGAAGTCGGATTCCACGTGCAAAGCTTGCACAAAAACTAGACCTCAAATCCACGAACAATCCAGATCCACATAAATAAAAAGGTTTTCTCAACAAACCCTAAAGCAATAGACCAGAAATTCCTTAAGTCAAGGATTAAAAAAACATATAGTTAAATCCCGAAACCCTAAAAAAGTAAAAGCTACAACGCCCTCGGAAAAATAGCTAAATTCATTTTTAGAAGAAAAATAAACCTAACCCTTCCCATTCGAAACAGGGCATCTATCCCAAATAAATATGACACTGAGGTGAAATTTACAAAAATCTTAAGACTTTATAGTCTATAACAAATGATATTTTCTTTTAAAAGCTAATATTACAGTAAAATCCTAGGTATAGCCATCCACTAAAACAAACCAGAGTTGCCCTGTAACCATAACTTCAGATTTTAGATTTAGTTCAACTGATGCAGTAAAACAACTGTGAAAATGCTAAGAATACTTATCATTTACAAAATCCAGGGAAAAACAGTGAGATTACACCAAGCCAGGCACCAGCCTCTCTCTCAATCTGCAGAACACTTGGCTGCTATGTCTCCGTATGGTAGGCCTCCTTTGCTATACCCTAGAGAAATATGAAGCTACAGCAGGAAGGGTTTTTATTACATCACAAGATTAAGGTTTTGAGGAAACTGGAAACAGACAGTTAAATGGACGTCAAATGACAGGGAAAAAGGGCAAGATCCCAGAGAAAACCTGGTATGTTTCTAGCATAGTAGTGAAAAAATTGTTTTCTAAGAGTTACTATTTTTTCCACTACAAATGCCGAGGAGGACAGTAGGGTAAGGTTAAGAGTAGCAGCTGCTCCAATTGTTACAATAGACCTCCGATAGAGAATAAAATTATAGTTTACTTTTAAAATAAAATAAATTATACTTATGGAGGTACAATCTATTTTTCCTCACCCACACACGATAAAACCTTCACATCTACACATACAAACCAAATATTACTAAAAATAAATATTTGAAATAAAAGAAATACAATTGAGATATACAAAGGAGAAAATGCAAACACACTCATCCCGCAATCAATCAACCATTATCTTAGTATGATGTAAGGAATGTATTTAGAGGCTGTTAAATGGGGTTTTTTTGGGATTATAAAGCCATGGAAGAGGATAAAGAAAGGGAGAGAAAGCAACATACTCATCCCACAATCAATCAGCCATTTTTTTATTAAATACAAAATTCAAAAGTGACTAAATATTTTGGTTTTAATACTTCTTTTTTAATATCTTTCTACCCACCATTGAATTTCTTCACACCACACGTCTTCTTTTCTCTGTTTGGGCATTCCTTCTTAGATTTGGGATTTGGAACATTAATTTCAATTTGGATCAACTTATGCCCTGGTTCATAGCAAAATGCATGTTGGACACTATCAAAAATAAGGTTGAAAGCCTCGAAAGTATGAATTTTTAGTTCTGAACTTAGAAAGGAAGATTGTCTGAGGGCCATCAGTCTGGAACCTTTTCATGAGCTCTCCTCTTTAATCTCTATGCGACTCAAATTCAGTCATTGCAAAGAGGTATCGACAAATAAATACAGCTATGTAGGCTATGTTTCCTTTCTAGGATAGGTGGGTGATGCCCATGAAAGTTTTCAGTCTTGGATTTCCTACAGTTTCAATTGCCATTCAATATTTTTGGGGAATTAATTGGTAACATTTTGGCCTCTTTTCACAGTGAGTCAATCTTTTTCATATAATCTATTCACAAATTTCATTGAACATTCTTGCTTGAGAAGTTTGATGATTGATCTTTTTCACATAATCTCATGTCTGATGATTGATGCATCTTCTGAAGGAAAGTCTGGCCCTGCAATGATGTCTCCAAGATATTTGACTTGCTGGATAACTATCATTTTATCTGCATATGCTTCTGTTTCTACCTGTCCACTTATCTACTCAATAAATGCATTCTTTTCATGCAATTTATCATCCCATTTTTCCGGGAATCCAACATGAATCAATTTGAGCTAATAGCATATCTTTTTACTCAGATTGGATGTGTTTGTTCACTTTATGTCATATGATCAGTTTTTCTTTTGGAGATTAATCTGCAATATACTAATAAGCTATCATTCCAAAGAATGATGTTGTTATAATTCATTAGTTTTTCTTTACATATGGCATCTTTCTTTTGTGGAAAATCTAAATCAAATGCTCCTTGAAGGTTTAGGTTTCAGTTTCTTGACTTCCAAATATTAATCGAAGATTTGGAAGGAACATTGCTATTGGATAATTAAGGAACGTCAGCTATATGGAAGTACATGGCAGCATGAACAACAACCAAACATTAACATGGAGAGTACAGGCCTAGATCTTAACATCATCACTGATTTACAGCTCAGCTTCCATAAGCAAAGCTCAATTTCTTAAACACAGAAGATCTTCAAACGGAGGCAGACATGCAAATAACTATGCCAAGCTGATGGCCTTGGGCTAGAGAATCCACTTCACAGAAAAAAATAAATTGCTCGACTATGTGGAAGGTGATTGCGGGGTTATAATCAACCTGTTTATAAAAACCATGGAGGTGGCAGGCATGTTGTTAAATCTGATCCCATGTGATAGGTGGAAAATAATTAATTTAAAAAGTTAATGCACATTGATCCACCTATTATGTGAAACTCTTCTTTCAGCAGATGACAGCAGCATAAAAGAAAATTTATGATGTAATTGAAGGAGTTTATGCACATTGATTTACCTAGTCTGTGAGACTCTTCTTAGAGCTGATGAAAGCAACAGAAAATAAATTTTAACCCTTTGGCAGAGGGATGAAGCTACGTCCTGGTTACAAATCAGCTAGAATAGAGGCTGCATTCTTTTTCCATTATCTAATTCTCAAGTTCAAGTTGTTTGCTCACATTTATTTGTTATATTGCCTTGTTTTTCAACTTTTATGGTGAATCAATAAATACAGATCTTTGTTCTTGTAAATTTTGATGAAATATGAAACAAAGGCTTTGTTTATATGAAATAGAAATAAGAATCTTCCTTTTAGTCTTCTGGAAGTCTGCATGCACTATGAGATAAGATTATATAGTGCAGGCATCCGGTCATAATGAATATAAAGTAAATATGCCTATATTTCATTATTCTTGTCTATAACTCGAGCATGTAATATTTCCTTTTCCTTGTTCCTGAATTGGGTTAATAATTTTTCATTTTCTGCGAGTTATTTATTTTTTACTTGTTGCAAACAGATCTGCAGTCCAATCAGTTGGCATTTTCAAGCTCGTTCTCTGAGCTTGTGTCAAGTTGGTAGCTCTAGAATAATCATGAATAGAGAATCAGAAGCTAAGTCACAAGGTTTGTGTTCATGTTCAGCAATGTTAAAATTCTAGACTGCACTGAAACATTCCAGCCCGTCCCATACCAGGCCTGAAACGTACCTGGTACAGGTACGTGTACGGAAACGTTGTGGGTACACTGTGGGTACATACCCACAGGTCCTGGGTAGGAATTTCTGTACCTGGACCTGTCGATACGTACCTGCAGCATACCCACCCTTAAAAACGTCTTTTTTGACATGGAACTCAGAAAAATTAAAAAATTAAACATTTTAACCTAAAACTAAAGTAACCTAAACCTAATTTTAACCTAAAAGGCCCCCCCCCAGACACCTATTTATACACCCAACCCCTCTTGTTTATTCACACACTCATAGTTTGTTATTTTGCTAATTTTGAGCTTGAAGGAGAAAGAGAGAGCTTGAAGGAGAGAAAGGAGCTTGAAGGAAAGAGGGGGAGAGCTTGAAGGAGAGAAAGAGAGAAGGAGAAAGATCAACTACAAGTCTACAAACAACAAGGAGGATTATTTTCAAGTATTTTTCATGTATTCAAAAATTCTTTTTTTTTTTTGTTTTAATCTTTTTATCAATGTTTTGTATGTGATCAATGATCATGAATGATGTGTTTCAAACACATCATTCATAATTATTGATCATGATTCATGATCTATTTTGTTTTTAATATTTATTTATTTTGAGTTTTTAAAATATTAATTAATTTTTTTGTATTTAAAGTTTAATATTGAAGTTCTATTTAATTAAATGTCTACCCTCTGTGTATGCTCTCACCTCGCACCATTTATGGCAAACTTGGTGATCAGAATTAGAGATTGACATGTAGGGCTAACTGTTTTATTTTTTTAATTAGTTATGTATTTGTTTTTTATTTTAAAAGTTTTAAATTGAATTCGTTATAAACTTAAACGTTTACCCTCTATGTATGCTCTCACCTTGCACCATTTATGGCGAACTTGGTGATCAGAATCAAAGATTGACGTGTAGGCCCTAGGGTTTAACTTTTTTTTTTAATTAGTAATGTGTTCATTTACGGTTTTTTTATTTTAAAATTTTAAATTGAATTCATTAAAAATTTAAACATCTACCCTCTATGTATGCTCTCACCTCGCACCATTTATGGCGAACTTGGTGATCAAAATTAGAGATTGACGTGTATGGGTTAACAAATTAATTGTCTAATTTGTATTTGTTGTTTTTAATTAAATTATTTAGCAATGTTTTAAAAATATCTCTTATTGTAGGTTAAAACAAATTAAACCTACAGTCATGGCATCCAATTCAGCTTCAATGGGGCATGGGGGAGCAAGAAGTGAGGGAGGAAATGTTCCAAGTGGCCCGACAGTGAAAATGGATCCTCATTCTCCTTTATGGAGGCATTTGGAAGTGTTAAAGCTCATTGCCGGTGGTGGCGTCCATGTTTGGACGTGCCCCCATCGTCCCACCATATTTAAATCTTCGTATATCTGTTTGAAAGCTCATCTAAATGCGGTATCGGGGACGGGCATTAGAGCATGTAAGAAGGTGGAGAAGAATACAATAGCCATGTACCTAAAAGAGCAAAAGGATGCAAACTTTGAAATAGCAAGAGCTCACTCTATAACCATTTCTTTGCATCCGAGGACTATGGAAAAACCACAAACACCGCCACCATCATTTCATTATTTCATTGAGAGTAATGTTGAAACTATTTTTGTTGATTCTCCTTTTGATGAAGATACCCCATTAAGAAAGAGAACAAAAGGGTCTTTAGAAAAATCATTTAACATTGAGAAGAGAGAAATTACAAACGAATCGGTAGCTCGGTGTATATATGCATGTAGGCTACCATTTAATGTCTTGAGGTCACCATATTGGCAACAGATGGTGAGAGGCATTAATGAGGCACCGCATGGGTATACAAGCCCCAACTATAAAAAGCTTCACACTTCTCTTTTGGCAAAAGAAGAGCAACACATACAAACATATTTACAACCAATTACTGATTCTTGGAGCGGTTCAAGAGTGTCTATTATCTCAGATGGATGGAAAGACTCCCGAACTAGACCTCATCAACATTATTGCAACAATCCCTAAAGGGGCAATGTTTCTGTATAGAGAGAGCCCAAAGGATAAAGACATGGATCCTTGATGATGATTGGTCGGCAAAAGTTGAAAATTTGTTGAGTTTCACGGAGCCTATTCTAAGTATGATCAAATTTGTAGACAAAGATAGTGCTTGCATTAGAGAAATATATGATGGCATTGACTACATATTTGAGAAAATCAAAGATATCATAAAAGCCAAAGAACAGGACCCTGAAGAAAATTTTTATAAAGAAGTTAAAAGTGTGGTCATGAAAAGGTGGAACAAAATGACCACCCCATTGCATCTCCTTGTTTATACCTTAAATCCCAAATATTACAAAGAATGAAATAGATGAGTTATTGTTACCATATTTTTCCACGCAAGAATGAATAAGTGTATTTTTGGCAAAATGGCTATTTTTAGTGTTTTGGCTATTTTTAGCATTCGCTAAAAATAACGTGTGCTAAACATGGAAATTGGGAGAGTGAAGAAGAGTGGCTATTTTTAGCGTTCGCTAAAAATAGCAAGTGTCCAAAAATAGAGTGCAAAAGCATGCAAAAGAGCTAAGCATACATGGGAATTGGTGCCAAAGGTTGCATGAAAGGAAGCCAAAAATAGCAGCCGAGTGTGTTATTTCAAAGCAGCAGTTATGTTGGATATGTCGCACTAAAAAAAAGATGAAAAGCAGATGCTAAAAATAAGTGTGGGACACCAAAAATAGAGGTTTAAGTGTTTGTTATATTGATTGCATGCTACATACACAAGGGTTGGCGCTAAAGGAGAAGGTTTTGGAGCCTTAGAGTATTTTTAATTGCAGTTGTCCCAAAAAGTCTACATGGCAAGCACAAAAAGGTGAAAAAGGGAAAAGCATAAAAGGACAAATAAACAGATAAGACAAAAAGGGAAGGGTTGTTGTCTCCATGCAAGAAGGGGAAAGAATTAAATAAAGTTTTATTGCAGCAGATCCTAAAGTCCACGCAGCAGCCTTAAAAGAATGATTTTTATTATCCACGACACTTGCACGCTGCCAATAGGTACAAGGAATGAATAAAATAATATATCTTATTTTTGCATGCACAGCAGGGGTCTGAAATAGATGGCAACAGTCCTATAAGACTGATTTTTGTGAAGAAATCAGATATACACACTTCTCTAGTTGTTCTACTATTGTAGTCCTAGCTTGTACTTGCATCTCTGAATAAAAACTCCATTTTTGCCTTCTCATATCGTTGGTTTTCTGAGTATTCATCGTGTTTATCAGGGTATTGTATTGCTTTGTTGTGGAATTTCTTCCCTATATTGTTGTCCCTTACCTAAACCTTTGAATTAATTTTGCAGATTAGCCTAGAGTTGTGCATGTGTGTGGATCTCTATATTTTTGTATGCAGTAGTACATGTGTGTGTCAAATCATTGGTGTATCACCTCAATTTTATATTTCCCGCATTCCTTCTCCCTTTTCCTTGTCAATTTTATTAGTTTTAGGTGATTCACAAGGGAACCAACCCACTCTGGAGGTTCACCTCAGTCTTAGGTTACCCACAACCTTGAGGTGTTCCAATTTTGTCAACAAGAGAGAGAGTACACACCATTCTCTATCAGGGTGCACTTCTGGGTGACAACATTTACCTAGTAGGCAGCGACCATATGATGACCAAGAGGTTACTGTTTTTGCATCTTTTGTGAATTTTACATTATCCAGTTGTTACAAAACAGATCTGCAGCCAACTAAGTTCACTTTTTCTAAGCGTTTTCTTGGCTTGTGCCGAGTTGGTATTTCTGGGACAAGGTATGAAGAATCTTTCCAAACAGAAATGTAGTCACCTCATCAAAAATGCTTGGAAAATTTGTCATGCGTGGCCATGGCCTTGGCCTGGAAGCCATTAAACTGTTTGAAGAAGTGCAACTATTTGGCACTAGTCCTAAGCTCCTAACCATGTTAACTTGCTTTGTGTTTTGATGGCCTGCTATCATGTAGGCCTCCTATAGTTTTCAAAAGAAGTTCGAGTAACTCATTAACTTCTTCACTCTTAGAACAAAGTATTTTTACTTTGCATCTTTTTCAGTGTAGTTTTTCTCCAAGTGTACCTGTAAAGACCTTGAGCATTTTTAATGAAAATGCAAATTCAGAATTTTAGATATTTCAGAGTTGAAAAGAGTGGTTAATGTGGGTCATCACTTATATGCATATCTCAGTTATGGTGCAGAGCTCTTATGCTTTATGCCTCGAGGCAGTAAAACTAGGTCATGAACATGCCTTATTCACATCAGAGTATTCTCACACAGTCCATTTTCCTTGCATTGCCTCCAATGTGAGATATTGCAATCTGATATGCCCAGTTTGCCATGCTAAGTGGAATGGGGTTTCTTTGCTTGGTCCTCCTCCAGCAATGCAAGCACTGCCTCACAGAACACGAAGATTAAACTCTTTGCACTGGTCGCAAGAATAGCAAACTTCACACCTCCCTCATCATGATCTTGTACTTTATTCCACTGCTTGAGAACCAAGTATTCTTATGAGTCCTTGGGAGTGCCTCAATCAAGTCCTCGTGAAATTAAACAAAACAAATCATATGGACTGTGGACATCGTAACAATTCTCTTAATGCAGACGAAGGGAACACTAGTGTAAATTCAAATGATGTAGGTAAGCATGAAGTGAATCCAAGTATGCACACGTCAGAAGAGGCTAATAAGTTTGTGGGAAGGAAAGGCAATTCTGAAGTTTTGTTTGTAGAAATACTTCCTAAACTTGCTGCAATTCCACCATCAGAGTTCCATGAAATATTCACTATCTTGGTTTATCTGAAAAACCCATCTTCTGATGCTATCCAAAAACATGGTTATCACATGCTTGAAGTGGGAGTTGAAACTACCACTGCACATTAAGGAAAGACAAATGTGAAGTTTTGTTTGTAGAAATACTTCCTAAACTTGCTGCAATTCCAAAATCAGAGTTCCATGAAAAATTCACTATCTTGGTTCATCTGAAAAACTCGTCTTCTGATGCTATCCAAAAACATGTTTATCAAATGCTTGAAGTGGGAGTTGAAACTACCACTGCACGTGAAGTAGAATTAGACACTCAAAACCATATTCCCTCATCAGAGAGCATAATGAGAAGCCCATTGCAGACCTATTGCCGACCACCGATAGATCTGGTGACTACCCTTGATGTGAGTGGCAGCATGTCAGGTACAAAACTGGCCCTCTTAAAATGTGCAATAGGTATCTGTGATTCAGAATTTTTGCTCGAAATATCATTTAGCAGTTGTATTCTCAACCACTGCAAGGCAATTGTTTCCTCTGCATCGCTAGAATGAGGAAGGCCAGCAGCAAGCATTATGGGCAGTGGATCTGCTCGTCTCAACTGGTGGAACTAGCATTGCTGAGGGTTTGAAAAAGGGTTCTAAAGTGCTGGAAGATCAGGGCGAGTGGAACCCAGTATCTAGTATGATGTTACTCTCTGATGGGTAGGATACTCACAACATTGGAAATAATGGGGAACTCTCATTCGCAAATTCCAGTAGGCTGTCAGATTATTATTGCATGTTGCCAGAGCATGCTTCACAGCATGGGTTTTCCTCAATCCCAGTCTATACATTTGGACTTGGGTTAGATCATGATGTACAGCTATGCATTCCATAGCAGAGGTGTCTGCAGGCACTTATTCTTCCAGACAGGGCATCATTAGAGACGAATTTACAGTATATTGGTGGGTTGCTTAGTGTGACGATCGAGGATGTGCAGGGGGTGATTACCACGTCGAGCTCAGAAGTGCATTTGATAGCTATTCACGCAAGTGGCTCTGTAAACAACATCATAAATGAAGGTCAACAGGGATTTGTTCAGATTGAAGGAAAGGGACTTTTCGGTTGATTTTAAGGTTTCATCTTTTTGAGCTTAATCGATGGCAGCAGCTACAATAGCATGAAGATTTTTAATGTAGTTTGCACGCACAGAGGTCTGGTCTCACAGAAAACAATCAAACCATAGTAAATGAACTTTCTATTGAGCACCTAGAATCAATTAACATGGAGCAACGGTCTGTCCGTCTTGCACAAAGAAATCGATTAAGCGCTACAAATTCCATGGAGACAACCTCTAAAATAAACCAGAGTTGAGGAAACCTTATAACCATAGCTTTAGGTTTAGCTCAACTGATGCAGTAAAACAACTACAAAAACGCTAAGAATATTTATCATCACAAAATCTAAGGGAAAACGGTGAAACTGCACTAACGCAGGCACCAACCTGTCTCTCGATGTTCAGAAAACTTGGCCGCCGCGTCTCCGTATGGCCGGCTTCCTGTGCTACACTTCTAGAGGAATATGAAGCTATAGCACGAAGGGTTTATTATTACAACACGAGATTAGGGTTTTCAGGAAATTAAGGTTAAGACTTTGGAGGTAAGCAAAATTACCAATAGAATAAATATCTGGAGATGAGGGCATCAATCTAACCACTCATAGAACCCACTTGTTCTAAAGTCAGGGGGTTGGCCTTAGTACTTAATTAATATTTTGTTTAATTGATTTAATTATAATTGTGATAAATTCGGTAATGTGGTGATGTTCATTGAATATTAATGTCCCTCTTTTGGTCGTTATGGTTGTGGTTTCTTATTGTAGACGGTTAATTTTGGTACATGATTAGTTATTATCTATCGCCGAAGGCAAGTATATTGTTTTCATAGCAACAAATACTTTTTCCCATAACATCCAATCAAATAATGCAAGGTGTATTTGAAATACATCAAACTAAAGTTTCAAAACACATATTTATGATTTGCTTCAATTCTATTGGTCACTCCCTTTATTCTACACTGTGCACAAACATTAATTTTTTGGGGGCAAACTTTTCCTTTGGATGGCAAATTTGGCAGACAAGGTACACTGATAGCTGCATATTTAATTCGAGTGACAACCTTG
Source organism: Taxus wallichiana var. yunnanensis (assembly GCA_018340775.1). Taxonomy (NCBI): domain Eukaryota; kingdom Viridiplantae; phylum Streptophyta; class Pinopsida; order Cupressales; family Taxaceae; genus Taxus; species Taxus wallichiana. The sequence goes on from CM031240.1 coordinate 730,148,532, forward strand.
CTGCACACCATGCCAATCAATTTAATTTGATTGACAACCATGATCTTACATTTATGATCCTATTGGCCTAGATGTCTGTGTTGTGTAGAATTTAGGGGCAGATATTTCTTTCCCTCCAGTGGGCATTATCGACATGTTCAATGTTGGAGGAGCTATCACCTTATTAGAGTGCTAAACAGTAACAGCCAAGATGAGAATTCATGGATGTGGTCCATTTGGTGCATATTCTTCAACAAGGCCAAAAACTTGTCTGGTGGAGTTTGCTGGTAAAGAAGGCACTTGGAACAGTATTCTCCAGAGAATTTGAAGAGTTAACAAGCGTTGAAGTTGCAGTTGCACGTCGCGATTCTGCAAGTCGAAGATGAATCATGATGGAAATTCTTCCAGAGAATTTAACTGCAGATTCTGTGGCAGGAATTTTCCAAAATCACAGGCGCTCGGAGGACATATGAATGGCCATCGTCAAGGTCATTCAAATTTTTCTATGAAAAAAACATAAATTTGTTCTCTTTCTACAGTGGAAATGGAAGTAGATCCTCGTGAACTTTTTTTTTCAAATTCAATGTAATATAACAGTGTTTCGGGTGTGTAATTGAGTAGAAAGAGACGCAGAGAAGTTTAGAAAAGCAAAGGATCTTGTGGAACAGCAAGGGGTGGAAGCGGCCCTTCAATGTTGATGCAGTGAGTAATTTATTGATTCTATTTGTGTAGGTTTCATCTCTTCTATCACTTTTACTGAAAATTTGTGTTTTTATGATTTGTTTATAAGAATGGCGGGTCAAAGCAGTGGATTTGGCGCACCGCAAAACTATTCAGGAGTGGAAATTGGCGCATCTTCATCTTCCACATATATAAACTGCAGTTTCCTTCAGCTCAGAATCAAAATTATGTATACCAGAATAATTATGCACACAGCTCCTGGCTCAAGGAGCCTTAATCATCTCCCTCTCACAGGAAAATGGTTACCCTTTTCCTAAGCCCGCTCAAGAAATTCCTATCCTGCTAGGTATCTAGTTTCTACATTGATAGTTCTAGTTTTTATTCTTTCTCTAGAAAGTCCGCTATGATAGTTTTGTTAGTAAAAACAATCTTATGAACAGGTGAATGGTGGAATAGTAATCCTGGAGATGTGCTGAATGAAGCAGCATGAACCGGAGCCACACCTGTCGATGTGGTTATTCTTGGAAGAGTTGTAACTACCTTTCAAGTCCTTTGTTGCCATTATTGAGACTCAGCTAAAAATGGCATGGTATAAGTGACTTCTTGCACAAAACCGCACCATTAGCTTTTCCCCAACCCCACAAAGGTAGCCGCAGACTGACTTTTGAAGCTCTATATAAATCCGATCTCTTCTATATGCACGTTTTTCCCACAGTTGTTGAAGTGCATTGCAATTTCTAGCACAAAATTACAGACAATGTTGTAGACTATTTGCATGAGAATAAGTAGGGACACAGTGTAGTGATTCTTATAGGCTACATGCTTCTTTAGTGATTTTGTGCATACGCTAACACAATACTTTGGACCTGATTATTTCTGTATTTGCAATTGTTTCTTTATACACTCTCTTTCATGAGGTAATAAATGCCCACAAAATCAACTTCCAATTATTATGTTATTGACATCTATAACATGTTCCAAAGTTCTCATTTACTCGCACACTGTGAGGATACTATCAATCGTTCACGAGCTTGGCTCTACCCTTAGTAACTTGTATTTGCTTTAAAATATCATAAGCTTTATCAACAATTTCATATTGGGCATATCATACAATCACCTTATTTTAGGAAACAGGACTTGTTAAACAAATTATGCTTAGACATTTTTAATACATGCAACTTATCGGTGCAGTCAAGTACAACAATCTGGAGCCAAAGGCAGTTGACAATTTTATAAGGTTGGCTCTTCCACACTAGAAAATATATCACTGTTGACAATGAGATTAAACTTAGGCAAGGGAAATTTAAACATTTACAGATGAATTTGGCATAGATGGCTTCTTGCCACATTTTCAATTATATACAGGTCTGCAACAAATGCATTTGCAAATTGAACTCTTGTGTGAAGCACAAGGCATAAATTCTCATTGTGCCAGTTTTCAAGAATACACTCTCTCCTACTACTTTCACTATTTTCCCGATATTTTCCTGCAAACTATAAACATATGAACTCGTCAACCATGCCTTCATATTGCCTAGCCTAAAATTCTGAAAATAGGGTGCTTCCAATTTAAATGTTGATAAGTACAACTGTCTACCTCTAGTTGTTTTGTGTGTTCATTCATCGTTATCATTATCGGTTCATTAACACCGAAGATAAATTCCAACTCTTATGTGCTCTGTTTTCAAGAATCCGGTGTTAAGTACTTTGCTGAAAGTGTTTTCCATATGTGCAAAGCCGCGGGAGGAATATTGGCATTTCTAGCATATAAGAATGAAAAACATCAGCATAGTCTCCATGTATGACAAATGGACAAATCTTATAGTTTCTAATATTAAAGTGATTTCATAATGCTATGACACGAAGACAATCAAAATATTCTAGTTGTTGGAATCATGTCTTTAGTCAAACCATCAGAAGCTTCTTGTATTTGGCACACAAAAAGAACAATAACTCTGGTGGTATAATTTAGACATGCTTTCACTATCTACACAAAACACATGCAAAGATACATGAACATACCACAAGAAGTAAGTATAGTAGCTCCTAATAAATCCAAAGGAATATTGTGTTATTTTTCACTGCTACAATATGTTTATGGTTTATTTTTTTAGTAATAATTCAAATGTCTGCTAGCAATTAATTTTTTCTTTCTAAAACTAATAGACGGTCTCTTTATTGCATTCTATTTCTGAAAATTGTAAGCACTAACAAAAAAATAGCACTCACATTGTGTTTTAGGTGTTTTGTGGATAAAATTAGAAATAAATCCGTTCTGACATAAGCTTCAAGTGCATTATCTTCACCTCCAACTCGAGTTCGGTTAGTTTAACATCTGTATGTGCAGGTTTTCCACAAATGTGATCAATTCATGTCGTCTTTCTTGTCATCCCCTTTCCACCCTTTAAATTCAAGTTTGTGGTTCGTAACCTCAACATGTCCTTTCATTTTATGTGTTTGATATCTTTAGTCTCGATGACACTTTAGTGTATGTAAGATATCCACTTCACAAACAAATCAAAATTCTAACAATATTGTTCTTACATTCTTTTCAAAATTTTGGATATACTTTTTCTCCACATCCGACAAAACATCACCTTTGGCAGTATTTGCCATATCATGGCCTTGTTTATTGTAGATTTGCATTGTTACAGTGTACTTGTGTCTTAGTCGATTATTGGTCTAGATTAGGATTTTTATTGTTGTGTGTTCCTTGTTTATAGTCGTCATCGACATGTTTTCTTTTATTCTTCTCTTTTTAATCCCATTTTCTCTCTCCTCTCATCTTTGTTATCCCTTCCTCTTCTTTTAAAATATTTGGATATTTCCCTAATATTGTAGTAGTACAACTTCAAGTCCCCAATAACCATATTAGTGTGGTTTTGGCTCCCCAAAAGCATATTGTTATAATTTTGGTCTCATTTTATGTATAGGCCCTTTTAACATGTCTAGGTCCCCTAAGGTTTCTATTCCTTCTTTGTCAAATTTTCTCTTATGATGTGTGTCTATTATACAAATATTAGGTTTATTATAATCGAAAGCAATAAAGGATCATGTAAAGATGAAATAAGATCATATGACGATAAATTACAACAAACATTCAAAACTTATATCGTGTCCATATTACAACGGTAAATTTAAATAGCATAGATGAGCTAAGGAAAGTGCAAGTAGGGTTAGAGAGTATTGGATCAATTTCGAGACTAATATGCGATGATATTAATCGAAAGGTGTGCAAGAAGGATGTACAAGTTGTCGGCGAGCTATGTTGAAAATCTAGAAGTGTGGTTTGAGTGCAAGACGAATTCACATGCCTCAAACAAATTTGCTTGGATGAATTTTTCTTGTGTGGACAGACTTTCCATTTGTGGCTCGATCTAGATCTCGTTTTTGGCATTATATTCTTTTATATATTTAACTTTACATTTTGTGGTTAAAATTTATCGAAGTTGTTGTACAAATGATTAGGGAATATTTTTCTTTATTTGGGGACCTAAAAGGGGATCAATACTTTTAAATTGAGTGGCACCCACCATGCATATATGTACAATACTCCAAAGAGGCATCAAACCCTCGTAATCCTTGGCCAATATATTTGTGAAACATGTATATCGTTGATTTAACAAAAATAGATTTTATTAAATCCTATTGCAAAGTACACCAATATGTAAAATAATAAAATATAACAATGACACAAGAAAACTAAGATGTAAATGTAAAACCTTAAGTAAGAGATAGAGAAAGAAGACTTGGTTGATTTACTCTCACTGGGACCGATCTAAGCTAGGAAAAGCTGTTGAACAGAAGTAAACAACGTTGTATGAGTCTCTGTAAATTCAGGAGTCCACGGATAATGTTGAGCAGGGCACCCACACTAGAAGCAAGGGCGTTTGGGGCTGGAGACTGCTATGGGTGCTCATGACTACTCAAATGATCAAAACCACGATTTTTAATGTGTCGCAAAAAAGTGTCGCAAATATTCCTTGTTGATCGCTTTATGTGTCATTCCTTGATCCTCAAAGGCACACCTGTAACCTGCAAAAAAGAAGTTCACCTACAAAACCCATAAAACCACATAAAATCTAAAAAAGAAAGATGCAATATAGGAGTCGATTGACCCCAGACGGTCACCCCGAGAGTGAACTTACAACCAAACACTACACTACATCTCAAACTCCATGTAGTTCCTATGAGTGTGTGTAGAAATGGAGACCTAGGATGCCCTAGAGCAAGTTGCACTTGATAGCAGGCCAGATCTAGAATCTGGAAATGTATAGCATATGTGTTCATGGAATAGAATGAACCTCCCCTTCATATGCAATGTGTGCGAGAATATGTAGTCCCTTGTCCCTTGAGTGGATGTTAGATGAGTTTCTTTAGATACAAGCTTAGGTGATGATAATATATGCTTGGTGTTTGGTCCTTCATTTTGAACACATAACTATGTATTTATATGATTCCCTTGTTTGAATTTTGTAATTGACATTTGGAAGGTCAAAACATAAGTGAAAAAGAGGCCAAAAGGCGCGAGGAGGGGACGGGGAGCGCCCAGGCGCCACTGTCCCGACTAGGCGTTGGTGTTTGAAGACATGAAAGATAAATAGATACTGATTCAACTGGGTTGTAGGGTGTGCAAGACCAAAGAGAAAGTAAGAAATATAGAAAAGAGGCCAAAGGCTGCCGTCGATTACTAGTTTTCTTGCTTAGGAATCAGGTAAATGCTACTATGGTTTTATGACCTAGAAATGTACCTAAGTGTGTGATTTAGTGTCTACATTTTCCCCCACTTTATGTTGTTGATTGAATACTCGATAACATAAAGTAGATAGAATATGTGTACCTTATGATCCTATAGAGAGTGTGGCGAATAGTGTGCCGAGTGGACAAGTGAAGTGTGGAATGATTACAAAGTGAAGCGTGGAGACTAGGAAAGGAAAGTGACCCTATGGGTGAATCATATACGTAAAGATGTGATGTTAAAACATGTGTTTGTTGAAGTAAGTTGCTCCTTGTTGTGTATTAAGGATGAACCTACAAAAGAAGAGTGAAAGAGTAGTCAAATTCATGTATATGAAAAATCTAAGTAAAGTATGCATAAGTAAAAGTATGTAAAATGCGTAAAAAGTAAAGTATGCACCTAATGTAGAAGAGTGTAAAGGATAGAAAAATGTCCTCGAAATGTTGTGAAGAGTGAGTTTTTAGGCGATCTCACACCAAGAGTGAGTTTTTGGGCGATCTCACGTCAAGTACGAGTTTTTTGGCGATCTCACGCAAAGGAGCAAGTGTTGGGGAGAGAGGTCTAGTGTTACTCTCCTTCCATGACTTTGCCCGATAAAAACCACTACAGATGGTATGTCCCTAATTTGTTCTTGTTGTCTCGAATTAGTTTTGATTATATTAATTATTTCGATTGAAATGAATTATAGGAGATTTCATGCATGTTGTCAGAAGCGGAGGATTGTGCTCTGTAAATGTAAAAATTCTCTGAAGACTTTTGTGTATTGCGTTGATCCGAGAAGGCGATTGTATGTGGCCCCAGAGACATTAGCTACCTAGGAGGACATGGGAACATAGGCGCTTGTCGATGTTGGGCGTTGGTTTCTGTGTTGTACTAAGAACCCGAGTGAGATTATGGGTCGTTTAATGAATGTATTTATGTTTTGTTTATGTATTGTATTGTGTTGTGTTGTATCTCGAGTTGATGTAAGGGTGATTTGTTCACCCAATGTATGCCCCCATCATTTTTGGTGCATCCAACGATAGTAGGAGAATGCGGCCCAAAGGAGAGGACCTGATGTTGATCTAAAGTGGATATCTGCGGGAGGTAGGGATGTGCATTTGGAAACCAAGGCACATGCAAACAAAGCGGCTAGTAACATGTGTTAGTATAGAAAGTATTAAGCAAGGCATGTAATAAAAGACAATGTAATCAAGCAAGTGTGCAATTAAAGTGGACCGCGAAATGAGGGTTTCAAAAATGGGACATCACTCACAATGTCTCAAGATAATCGGGGCAGAAGGCTGTTAAAAGCATACAAGCAGCGATCAAACAATACATAGGGCATAACCCGCAAATAATGGCATACAATGGAAAACAATGTCAAGCAAAGTGTAACAGATAACCATGGTGGTATATAGTCCTGCAAGGAAAATGTTGCACATGAAGCACTTATTAGCATGTTAGAAAGATAAATAATATGTCAAGGCATGTATGTATCAGTGGAAAGTAATGTGTTAGAAAGTAGAAGTAGTAAATGTGATTAAGTAAAATATTTAAATAAATAGATGCCTAAATATGATTGCAATGTAGCAGTAGATGAATAAACAATTAAGTACATAAAAGGACCCAAGTAAAATAAGCTAAAAAGTATGAAACCCTAGTTGCAAATGAAGGGATAGAATACTTAGTTAATTCCCAATTTATCTGGACTATGCCAAAGTGATGAACTTTCAAACAGAGAGGGATAAGTGTCGCACCGAGCCTCATAAATTTGTGTAACTACAAGATTTTTCTAGACTAGGGTGCTGGAATGGGTCTAGGGTGCTGCTGCGGGCACTGCATACCTACTCTGGGCACTGTGACTACTCATAATTTCAAAAACCAATTTTAGAGGGTCGTGATGTATTTGATGTCCTTTGCTTCCTATCATTGGTATGTCGCATCGAGGTTTATCGATGTAGCATGTAACCTACAACGAAGATTTGACATGTAAAACCCTCAAAAGTGCATCAAATCCCAAACAAAAATAATGTAAATGAGGGGTTGGACTATCCTCATTTGTCAAATGAGTGATCTTACGATTGATCGTTGCACTACATTTCAGGCCCAATGTAGTTCTATATGTGTGTGTGAAGAGATTGTGCCCTAGGTGGTTATTGTGCGTGTCGCACTTGATAGCGAGCAAGTAGCTAGATGTAAAAGATGTAGATAGATGTGTGCATGAAATAATGAACTTCCCCTCCTATGAAGTTAATGCAAAATAATGCATTCATTTACCCTTGTGTAGATGCTAAATGGATGCTTGAATGCTTTTGTAGATTCCTTTGGATGTAACCTTAGGTGGTGATAGTTAATGTTTAGTGTTTGGTCCTTTATTATGGTCACATAACTTTATATTTATATGATTCCCTTGCTTGAATTTCATAATTAACCCCTGAAAAGGCTGAATACAAAAAAGATAAGATTCTTAAATGGCTATAAAGGACCCAAAAGATGTGAACAAAGTACAAAGAGGTCAAGGGCACCCAGAGGGTGCAGGGTGCCACGATCTAGCATCTGGCAGCATTTGGTGTCCAAAGTGAGAAATGTCGAAGTGTGAAAAGATAGAATGGGCTAGAAAGAGTGTAATATCAACAAAGGCAACAGAAAGCAAGCAAAGATGGCCAAAGACATGGGTCAATTAGTACTTTTCTTACTTATGAATCATATGAATAGTAGTATGTGATTAGGACTAGATAAATACCCAAAGTGCGTGATTTAGTGTCTACATTTTCCCCCACTTTATGTTGTTGAGTGAATGCTCGATAAAATAAAGTAGATAAGAGATGCGTACCTGATAACCATGTAGATCGATGGTGAAAAGCATGTTGAGAGACAAGGAAAAGCGTGGAGTGATAAAAATGTGAAGCGTGGAAACTAGAGAAGAGGAAGTGAAAAATAAGTGATAATAATGACCCTAGGGTAAGAGTGTATGTGTAGATTGTCACAATTATATATGTTTTAATCTCATTTGTTGTTGATGTGTTGATTGTGATTGATGTGTGAATGATGTTGTTGATGTGATGTGACTATCGCTTCTCATAAGGACGGACCTACAAAAGAGAAGAATGATCAAGTAGTCAAATACGCGTGTATATGATCAAAACAAGTAAAAAGTATGTAAAGAAATATGTGAAAATGCAAAAAGGAACATGTGCACCTGATCTATGATGAGTGAATGAGATAGAAAGGATCCTATAGATGTTGTAGAAGAACATTTTTTTGGCAATCTCACGCTAGTTGTGTTATGTGCGAGTTTTTTGGGCGATCTCACGCCAAGAAATGGAAGAAGTGTAGGGAGAAAAGTCTAGTGTCATCCTCCAACCTTTAACTACTTCCCATAATGTGAACACCACTACAAATGGTGTGTAAAAATATGATCCATTTCGAACAATTCCGATCTAACGCAAAAGTAGAAAATGTTGTGTAGTGCATGCATGTCGATTCTTTGAAGGACTGTGTCTTGTAAAATCCATTATGCATACTTGCCAAAAATTGTGTTGAACTAAGAAAATATGTGTAATTTCCCATGGTCATAGGTGCCCAGCGCTATTGTTTATTATTGTTTGGAGTGCAGGCACCTTTGGTGTTTGTGTTATCCGAGGACCTAAGTTAGATCTAGGTGATTGTCGAGACTAAATATTGTGCTAATTGTTTGTTGAATCGTGTTGTACTATAATTGTAGACCATTGACAGGGTGACTAATTCACCCAGCAGATGCCCCCTCGTTTGGGGTGTATACGACATCCCTAAGGAGTATGTGGCCCAAAGGAGGACCGAGCGCTGAACTGAAATTGATGCCCTGCAGGGGAGGGAGTGTGCTTGGTATAAACCAAGGCACATGTAAACAAAGTGGCTAGAAACAAGTGTTAGTGAAAACAAGATAAACACACATGTAAAAGACAAGATGTAAGCTAGCAGACAAAAAGACAATGTGTAAGCTAACACACAAGAAAACAATATGCAAGAAGGTAATGTTGGTCATGAAAAGTGGGTGGCAAACATGGGACATCACTCACGATGTCGCAATACATGCAAGGATGATATAGCCAAAAGCAGATAGCGTGCACACAAGACAAAGGGAAAATCCCACAAATAATGGCATACAATGACAAACAAAGCAGAATGACAACCATGGAAGCAATGGACTGTAAGACAAATGTTGCACATTGTGTACAAGTAAGAGTTAAAGAAGCTATGGAAAGAGGTTAAAGAACCTCAAAGCTTTCTAAACTCAACCATGCACCATAAGATAAGAGCTAAACAAGAGAAACTAGCATGAAAGCATTATAACTTTGACAAAAACATCAAAAACTAACATGTATACTACTCTCTACTCCATGAAAGCTTAATAAAAATGAACCTAGTTAGATTCTAAGCAATCAAATTAGATGTGTTGTTTACTTGATGGAGGTGAAGGGTCTCTCTAAAATGGCTACAATACCAAGTTAGATACCCTCCTACTAACCTACTATGAAGTTATGGATGCAAGATGGAAGAGCTTCACCAATGGAGGATGGCCAAGATCTAAATGTTCTATAGCTTAAAGCTATCACAAATGATTTCTAATGCCAATATCTCCAAATGTGAGAGAGAAGGACTTGTGAGTGAAGTTGTGTTTTATGTAAACAAGGTGTGTTTTGAATGGGTAGGCTTAGCCTTGTATTTATAGTTTTCCAAATGGAAGAGTTTGGAATTCTTGTGATTGTGGGACTAAAGCTCAAAAGCACTTTTAGATTAGGAGTTGATAAGCATGCTTTAGACTTAGTTAAGCTAGGATTAGGCTAGTTAAACTTGATTAGCAAATGATTAGAGACTCATTGAGAGTTGAGAGGAGTCTGGATAACCAATTGTGGTGATAGATAGCATAGGAAGCCAATAGAAGTGGTCTAGAGAGTGGGGAGATTTTGAATGGTCGAAAGGAGGAATGTTTAGCTAATAAGAGAGATATTAACCAAATTAGATGATTATAGGAGGAATACGACCAAGAAGGTGTCGTAAATAGGCATCCGAGAATGGAGTGAAGAATGGGTAATTAACGAAGTGTCGTCAATTGATTGAATTGGAGGAAATGCTAAGTGTAAGCATATTTTAGGTGTCTACATTTGCCCCTCTTTGGGGTGGCGTAAGTGACATCACTTCAAAGAAAGTAGACAAGTATAAACAAGTAGATTTTTTTTTTGAAGGGATAGAAGAAAAATGAGTAGAATGGAGGATGCCCCCTCGATTGTCGATGGGGTGATAGAAGAACTCAATCGACAATCGAAAAGATGACAAGAAAGATAATAGAAGAAAGAATAGTGTGAAGAAGTTGAAAAGAAAGGGATATAGAAGAAAATGAGTATGAGGAAGGGGAATGAGCTAACATCCATCTAGTGCCTTTTAAACAACTTTATTTTTCATCATATTGCTATGGATCTTCATCATCGGTCCTTATTAAAAAGAATGAACAAAAGTGTAGTATGACATGAAAAGCCATATACGAACAAATTTCCATTGCTAAAAACACCAACTCCATGCAACATACAAAATGCAATGCAATACGAGAAAGTAAACAAGCTAAACTAACAGAGAAACAAAATGTAATGTTTTTGCTATCAAGCTTCAGTTCCGACCTGTGTGAATTAACGATAAGGGTTAAAAATGGTGCCCCAAGCAAGGATACATGCGAGGGGAATAACGGAGGACACTTAGGTCCAAAGAAAAAGCAATGTGCACTACGAAACAGTACTAGGCAACTCGTTGTGCCCCAGAGTACAGACATAGTAAGCAACCTAGCTTTTGTTGATGGAGGTAGATCAAGATGATCCGTGAGTCGCACACATGAACAGGTGAGAACCAAAGAGTGACATTTTGTAGGATGATTTATATTGTTTTTGATGTTTTTTGGAACATATTTGAATGTTTTTTATTTTTCTAACATATTTGAATGTTTTTGTGATTTTTCTAACATATTTGAATGTTTTTGTGATTTTTGAATTTTTTCTAAAACTATGTACAGGAAGACAAAGAAGCGTGGATGCCCCCAGCGTTAGATGGGGAATATACAAGGGTAGATGCCACGTGCATGCGAGAAAGGTGAAGATGTGAAAATGCCCCAACGATTAGGTGGGAGTATTCAAAGGAAAACTCTTCACGGATAGAAGCGGGACCCAAGGCCGTTATGGATAGGTTCAACATGATGATGAACGTACACCAATGAAGTGCTGGGAAGAAGCAAGTATGCCCCCAACGTAAGTTGGCCTAAAAGCACATGATAGAAAGGAAGGAGCAAAGTGTTTTTGCAAAAGGGGACAAAGGTGTCTGAGAACATGGAAAAAAGGCAATCTTATACACATGGATGTTCTGAACAAAGTAGAAGAATGATGTGAATGGTATGAATGTAATCGAGAAGCCTCGCAATGAAACAGTGATTAGCTAAAGGCACAAATCATGAGACGAGATATGGACTAAAGCAAGAGTCTAAACAAGGTCCAAAAAAAGACACTTGGTAACATACTAATCTGTTTTACTCATAGAGATCCAATGTGTGCACGTGGAATTTATTACCTCTTGAAGGGAAGATTTAATAGATAGTACGTGAAGACAACGTAGCCAATGTGTAGGAATGATTGATTTTGAAAGGCAATTTTGTGAATGGATGGCGGAAGGATAGTCGTACATTGTTCGCTGCGCCCCAAACGTCCATAGCTTAACAGAGATGCATTTGATTCTAATCGCAACATTGCTCTACTACTAGTCAGGCGTCCATAACCCTGATAGAGATTATTGGAAATACCCCAAGAGAAAGTTATTTATCATTTTGCTTTTAGCTTTTAGCTTTTAATTTTGATTGATTTTGAATCTTTTGCTTTCTGAAAACTTATTTCAGCTCTCTTGTTTGACAAGGGGTTAAGAACCACATATGGCTTGATGGAAGGAGGTGGAAGTGATTGTGATGACGACATTGGCTAGTGTCAACAAATATGTCCAAAATTTCTTCACAACAAGTTTATTAGATGTTGAATGTGATAGGATCTCTAAAAGGTCAGTCATTCTTTAATTTACCAAGGTGATGAAAGACCAAGGTCAAAAAGATACCATAGAGATAAATGTCACAAAATGCGTGCGAATAGGATAACCACAATAACATCGAAGGGATGAAAATGGTAGGAAGACTTGCTAGAAGAAGAGCAAGAAAGGGAAGAAAGAAACATCCATGTGTACGCAATACCTGATTGTAATGTTTGATCCTTGAACCTTTGATTTTTCTTTGAAATGTTTTCTCATGTTTTTGTATTTTTACATTGTTTTGATTTTTAGATTTTTGATAGTTTTTGGAAAGGTGGGACCAACAAAGTCACTTTGCATGATAAGATCCAACAACAATTTCTGCGACTTCCTTGATAAGGGAGACTAAGCGTGATTGTTTATCAAGCGTAATTTTATCCCCGATCTCAATGATCGTGGTGAGCTCGTACTCAACAAATGACTATGATTTGTTTTGAAACATGGGTTTCGTATGCAGGATCTTGAGTTCCCTATCCATAGGTTTATGCACTTTACGCCATACTTGATGGGTGTGTTGATGCGCATTCTTGAAATGTGTTTGATTTTTAACCTTAAGATAGTTTGACTTGTTGGGAGCTTTGGAGCTCTTGGAAGTTTTGACTTGAGCTTGATAATGAACCTGTTTGGGTTTCTTATAAGCTGATGTGTGACTTGTCTGATCCCTAGAAGGAGAAGAAAGTGAACGTTTATGATTGATGAAAGGAATGATAGAAATGGTAGTGGGCTTGCCACAACCATTGATAGAAGAAATATGTGATAGATGAAAAGGATACGGTCCAAGAATTGAAGAGGATGGGCTACCAGGAGGTGAGCCACGGATAGAAGATGAAAGGCTACTTGGATGTGGCCCCAATATAGAGGAAGAAGGGCTACTAGGAGGTGACCCAAGAATAGAAGAAGAAGGGCTACTAGGAGGTGACCCAAGAATAGAAGAAGGGCTACTAGGATGTGACCCATAGATGTAAGATGATGGGCTACTAGGATGTGGCCCAAGAATAGAAGATGATGGACTACCCAGGGGTGACCCATACATAGAAGACAAGGGGCTAGTTGGACGTGCCCCAAGAATAGAAGATAGTAGATTACTTGAAAATGTCCCACAAATAGCAGAGGGAGGGCTACTAGAAGGTGACCCACACCTAGACGAAGATGAAGGGCTACTTGGTGTTGACCCTGTAAGAGACTGTGATTGAGGAATTTTGATAAATAGAGAAGGATTAGGTGATGAGAAGATAGGCCATGGATCAATGCAAGACCCAGGAGTTTCATCACATAATGAAGAATGTGAAGATGGAAGAATAAGAGGAGGATCAAGTTGCATGATTTGAGGCTCTTCCTCCATTTCTGGATAAAAGGAATCAACCTTTTCCTTACAATACGTGAACGCATCGAAGTCTAAAGAGAAACCTTCCTCATAATCTACTAGAGGAATATCTTCATGTGCCCCTATAAATGCCATGATTTTGTCTTCACTCGAAAGTGGTTAATTGGTATGAGTTGTTGATCGACCACCGAGGGATTGATTGGAAGAAATAGGTTCAATTGGTGTGGAAGACTTAGAAGATGTTTGATGATGATTGATAGAAGAAGAAGATGTGTGGGACAGAGAAGATGTGCAAATAGATGTCTCGGGAGTAGAAGAAGGTGGTGTGGACCTACCTATACGATGGCATATTATCTATAAAATGGTAGGATTAAGTCCAAAGTCCAGATTGTGACTCACGTGTCGATTTAGACGTTTGACTCGAAGGACTTTGAGTCACACGAATCTTCAAAGAAGGAAGATTTATTGGGGGTGATTGATGAAGAAGGTCCTGCAAAGAAGGGGAGGACCGTGATTCAAGAATCGCACTAGATGAATAATGAACATGGTCCTGCAAAGAAAGAGAGGACTGCGATTCAAGAATTGTATTAGATGTTTGATTGGAGGGATTTGGAGTCACACATATCTTCAAAGGAAGAAGACGTCATTGAGGCAACTGATAAAAGGGGTCCTGCGAAGAAAGGGAGGACCGCGACGTAGGAGTCATATTAGATGACTTAGGAGTCGAATTAGATGAATCGAATAGTAGTTTGGATCCGAATCATCAGAAGAGTTAGAGGAAATATTTGGATTGGAATCCTTAGAGGAAGAGGAAATGTTTGGATTAGAATTAGAAGAAGAGTGGGGGAACTCGAATAATAATTTGGATCAAAAGCATCCAAATCATACCACCGACTATGAGATGAAGGTGGGGAACAAGTTACCCATATGGGACTTCTAGCATGAAGAACCAAATGAGGTTTAGTCATGATGGGCATCCTTTGATGTGAACACCAAAAATTGAATTCCTTATTGTCATAAGAATGAGGAAGCTGCGATAATCAGTCATTGTTGGTGTCGTTTTAATCTCAAATATCTAGGCCTAGATAGTGTGATAAAACTTCTTCAAAGTGAAGAAGGTGCTATGTCCATCTGGGAAGCATAACAACAACCAACTAGACATTTCGTAAGTACGGAGATGCGTGTGTGATTTTTCGAAGGGGGTCTAAGGAAAATAAACATCGTGATGACGCAATCTCAATGAGATCAAAAGGGATTGCCCTAGAAAATGATTTATCTAGATGAATAATCACAAGGAACAATCACGCAAGTGTGAAACACAAAGCCAATCAACAAGGAACTACTCCCTATGTAAAATGTGTGTGCAAAATGATAATTCGATGCAAAGATGATCAACACAATGTAAATATTTACGTCAAGCTCGAAAATGAACAAGGCATAAATATTAACAAAGGGTAGATGCGACTCCCAATCAAAGGATACCATGACAAGTTCAACAACCAACAAGACCTAAATGTTAAAGGGTGGGGTTTACAAATGTAAGCCAGGTAACCACACCAATTGGACACGTCTATCAAGCTTCATAGAGAAGTGAGATATTAGTGTCAAAGTGGTATCGAAATGACGCAAACAAAGTAAGCAACACCTTTCAAGATTTAGGACAATGTTTGAAATCAAACTAAGTCAAAGTATACTAAGGATGTGTTAAAACGTGGGTAGCATAACGCCACAATGTGGAAACTTAGATCATGTTTATGAGAAACATGACATAAGTATCTTAATTATGTCGAGACAATGCAAATGAGGTAACATGTCAAAGGGAGATAAAATGATGAATCAATCCTAACTATGATGACGATCCTGACGTGGGTATCAAGATCACAAAGGCTACCAATGATATAAATACGCCTCCGCACACTTTAGACGTTTAACTTACCCAGCCACAAACATGGATGGGCGTAAATGGACAAAAAAGTGGTAGAAGCAATCGATTGGTAACACAAAGGTAGTCACCCTTCCTTTGATCAACAAAGTGTCAAAAGAAGGTGAAGGAGGCAGATCAAAATGGGGGTGAAAAATGTTGGCTTTACTTTGGCAGAGTTTCGCCTTACCTTAAGGTAAGTGAAGAACTAGGCCAGAGTAACACGTCACACATTTCGTGATGAAAATGATGGCTCACAACTCAACACAATTTTTAGAATGGTCAAAGTGGGCTCCTAGCCAAAGTATATTTTCCTAGGTGGTTCTCTCGTCCTAGGTGCTACAAAGATTATCCACGAGCGGGACGATTTACCCAAAAAGTCACACTGACTAGTTTGGGAGTATCTCGACTTTTCCCCCTTCAAGCACAAGTGGGCATCAGATGCATCCAATTGTGTACTTAAAAGGGTCACGTAGGGACAACTTGTAACTCTATCTCACAAAGGAATTACTAGTCAGATAGGTAGTGCGGAGCACTTCCCGTTTCATCCACAAGGTTCCCTCTTGTGTGGACTACTTTGGGGTTCCCAGAACCACCCCCATTGTTGTAGCTTAATGTTTTTATGCCAAAGGGACATGTTCCAGTTGAGCGGAGAGGGACGTACCCTTTTCTAAAACCTACAATATAGTGTTTTGAATATGTTGTTCATTTTATCTTTTTAATTAGATGTGGTTTGCTCGAACACCATTTGGCAACCTGTATAACAATTGTATTAGTAGTTTTCTGACTTTTGTTTTGATTCCTCTGTTCTTTGGCAAAGCAATGGTGTTTTGGTCCTGTATGACGATTTTTAGTAGTTTTCCATCAAAAGAGAAGGCATCATTTCTGATTCTCCAGCTGCCTAAGGACGCAAGAGAAGAGCATACGTGATTGTCTTCAAAAATCCAAAAAGATATCAAAATGGAAAAATACTTTTAATTCAACTATGCCAAGTTTAGCCAATTTCCACTCAAATATTCCTAACAACCTCAAAGCATCAAAAGGACTTAAGAATCGTTTCTGATTCCCAAGATCACCTAAAAGGTGTGAGGGAAGAGCATACATGACTTTAATCTCATGATTAAACATGTAATGTTTATTAACATTTTAAACAAGTCAAATCACCATCAAACATGTAAAAACACCCTACAAAACAAAAGTTAGATTCAAAATAAAACTTGCAAGGTGTTAGAACATCAAAGACCAAATTTTCCAAAGCATTTAGACATGTTAGAAATGAGTAGTTTAATAAAAATGAAAACCTAAATTTTTGGTAACTTAAAACCCCAAATTTATGTTTCCATTGTTTAGTTCACTTCAATACCTTTCCAACGCAACAAAAATGGAGTCGTTTTGAGTTCGGGAGCAAAAGTTATGGCCTCCGGAAGATTGCTAATGACGCTGCGCCACTGTTAGTGTACCTGCGCCCCTTTTTTGGTGCTCGCCACTATTTTGGTGCATGCACCCTTTTTGGTACATGCACGCCTCTGTGTAAAAAAAACACAGTGAGAGTTGCACTGTGTGCATAGAATGGCATGTGCACCCCCTTTCCTGTAGGTGGCTAAAAAACACGTGATTTTTCAAAAATATCAAAATTTTATCGATTTGGTTCAATTTTTGGTAGCACTTCACCTCCTTTGATCCTGCAAAGAGCAAAAAAACAAGACAAACCTAGCTAAACTAGTTAAGAAACATGATTTTTTTCATTTAGAACAAAAATATTAGTGAAACTAAAAACTTGAACTAATCTAAAAACTTTGAAACTAATCTAGAAAGCTTTAAAACTAATCTAGAAAGCTTTGAAACTATCCTAGAAAGATTAAAACTAAGAAATAGTTAGAAACTAAAACAAAAAGCTTCAAAGTGACTCCATTAATGGAGGATGGACAAAGTGTCCCACCGGGCGTGCCAAATGTGTATAAGGAAGAGTTGAAAAAGCTATGGAAAGAGGTTAAAGAACCTCAAAGCTTTCCTAAACTCAACCATGCACCATAAGATAAGAGCTAAACAAGAGAAACTAACATGAAAGCATTATAAATTTGACAAAAACATCAAAAACTAACATGTATACTACTCTCTACTCCATGAAATCTTAATGAAAATGAACCTAGTTAGATTCTAAGCAATCAAATTAGATGTGTTGTTTACTTCAATGGAGGTGAAGAGGTCTCTCTAAAATGGCTACAAGGCCAAGTTAGATACCCTCATACTAACCTACTATGAAGGTATGGATGCAAGATGGAAGAGCTTCACCAATGGAGGATGCCCAATATCTAAATGTTCTATAGCTTAAAGCTATCACAAATGATTTCTAATGCCAATATCTCCAAATGTGAGAGAGAAGGACTTGTGAGTGAAGTTGTGTTTTGTGTAAACAAGGTGTGTTTTGAATGGGTAGGCTTAGCCTTGTATTTATAGTTTTCCAAATGGGAGAGTTTGGAATTCTTGTGCATGTGGGACTAAAGCTCAAAAAGCACTTTATGATTAGGAGTTGATAAACATGCTTTAGACTTAGTTAAGCTAGGATTAGGCTAGTTAAACTTGATTAGCAAGTGATTAGAGACTCATTGAGAGTTGAGAGGAGTCTGGATAACCAATTGTGGACTGATAGATAGCCTAGGAAGCCAATAGAAGTGGTCTAGAGAGAACTAGGGAGATTTTGAATGGTCAAAAGGAGGAATGTTTAGCTAATAAGAGAGATATTAACCAAATTAGATGATTATAGGAGGAATATGACCAAGAAGGTGTTGTAAATAGGCATCCGAGAATGGAGTGAAGAATGGGTAATTAACGAAGTGTCGTCAATTGATTGAATTGGAGGAAATGCTAAGTGTAAGCATATTTTAGGTGTCTACACACATGAAGTACCCATTAACATGTTAGAAAGATAAAAATTATGTCAAAGCGTGTATAATCGATATAGTAATGTGCTATGAAAAATGAAACAATAACACCTGTAGTGTGTACAAAAGTGGATGTCCCCAGGAGCCATTGCAGGACTGGTATGAGGTATTGCACCAAACATCCATGTGTTGGGAATATAGAATGTGGAAATGGAATCAATTCCCCAAAATCTACAACAGTGGAAGTGTAAACAAGATAAATCCAAATCAAAACAATGTACACACACATAACACAACATGTACCATGGTTCACCCAATATGGGCTACGTCCACCAAAGATAGAGATCTCATATATATAATAATGAACAAGAGTACAAACCAACTCTTCCCACAAGAGTACAATGCATCTCTCCAAGAGTATCTTCTCCTCTAGATCTCTAAACGGATCTCCATGAGTGCACTACAACCATGCCTCCATAACACCACCAACAGATCTCACATAACCAAGAACTACTGCATCTTTGAACTGCAACCAAGCTCTCTGTGGATCTGCAACAAGACCTCTCACATGGGTCTACCAATGTGCAATCGATTGTGCACCAAGAAGTAAGTTTGTCTCTCCATCACTGCATCAACCTATGCAAACATAAAGACAACCTCCTCTATAATATCTAGATCTACATGGATCATCAATACAACATGATCTCATGGATATATGAATACAAGATCTCACAACAACCTGTGGATCTAACAAGAAGAATCTACAATACAAGATCTCACCAACATGTGGATCTACAAGAAGAAACTCTATGTGCTTTGCATATTATGCAAGCCATTACAATGAGACTAAACAATACAAAGGAAATACAAGTAGAAGACATTACACTCTTCTCACCATTCATATGTACTGTTATTTCCTTTTGTCCAACTTCTCTCCATGGAAGCTTTGTCTTCGTGTAACCATATTTTTCTTCTTCTTCTTCTTCATCCTCTCAACCAAGGATTCCACATGTAATAATAATCAATTACATGCCATCATCATTCTAACCCTAGATTTCATGCTTATATAAGCATATACAAACTTAGGTCAACTTAGTTATGCATTTACAACCTTTAGATTCACTTTATAACTAAAGTTAGATCTAATTCCCATGAGTTAAATATAAACTTCCACGCGCATGGTTGTAATCGATGTCAATTCCCCGACCAATGGTGGTTCATTTGTTGACCGACGTGGTTAACCAACCGACGCCGGTTATTATGTAAACCAACCACTTGTAATGCATGCTCATTGTGAAGCAATCTAGCTCCATAACCCAACAATCTCCCACTTGGAGATAAATTGTTGAACCTCTGTACCTATACCATACATCACCATCCTCTACATACCGTGAAGACCAACTATTATTTCCTTCAACAATTCTCTCAAGTAATCAGGAAGATTAAACCATCTTCTAAAACCAAGAAGATAACAAACCATGACTTACCATATACTTGCACAAAGATTCTATCGATCCGTGATACCCGAGCTATCAACACATCAAGTTCCCACTGAATCATAACACCAAGCCTCTCATGCAATCAAGCCACCATGACTAACACACCTGCAAGAGCTCCCACTCGAACTGAAGTATTGAGCTTCTATCGCAACCATAGCCATCCAACCATGTTCTCCAACCATCTATCCATGTCTCCATGCTACCACCAATGTAATTGACCAAAGACAAGTCAAACTAGAATATGTGAAAGCAAAACTAGATCTTGGGTCTAGACAACCCAAATGAGTACTACATGCAACCAGTGGATGCATCCACAACACCTACATAACTCAAAGAATCCAAACACTTGCAATCTGCAAATCCAACCCTGCATAAACAACTTGCATGTCCAAGACAACCATCTATAGAATATATATCATGGAGTAACATAGTAACAAGAGGAAATACAAACATCCCCTACTCATGCTCAAGGCATCTAAACCATGCTCATAGGCATCCATGTGCAAAACAAATATTTGCATCATCATAGACTCACAAAACATAATCTATCCACATGTATAAACTCACCATATACATTCATCCATATCACCAGGCTCTCTAGAAGCTCCAAGTCTTGCCACCGACTAACTCTAAAGCCAAATATGAATCATGTGCTCATCAATGTCAACAACAAACAACCATGTTAAACCATGCTACTAACAACAAGTGCAAATACCAACAAACATGTCATCAACATACTCTGCACACCAACCAAGATGAAAGCAAACAAAGGGTACCATCCATAAATGGTAAATATACACTGCTGTCAAACTTGTAACAAACAAATTTTCCTTCTTCCACCCTTTAAACTTTAAAAGATTTCTCTCTCATCTTAACCAACCAACAACCATCCCATAAGGATATCCAGGCACTACAAAATAAACTAGAAGTGACGTCAACATGCACTAAACACAAAAATACCTGTATAACTGTGATTGTCCTCCAAAACAACTTGTGCCTCATGCCACTCTGAATAATGGCACCCTCCTCTCACTCCGCACGTGCATATGTGTCCAACTTGCAATGCCAACAAAACCTGGATTGTTCCCACTCAACATGAACTCCCATGCACTGCTTCTAATAACAAGCTCAAAAGCTCCAATATATATCAGTGAGAAATAAAACCAGATGAAAGAAATATAAACTTGATTCCCTTCTTAACAAAGAATACTTCTACATCACAGAAGTTTGGACTTCTTGTGAAGTAGGTGAATCACCTTCTTTTCATTTGTGTGTACTCAATATCTTTGTTACCTACAACTATGTGTCTAAACATGACTTTTATTGAGGATCTCATCCTTAGACTATATACCGTTGTCCTCAAGATTCTAACACATCCCGAAAATAAAAGTTAAACACACTAAATATCCATGGTGCATGTTTTACTTATGCACACAATTCAAACATAATACCAAATTGCTTCAAATGAAAGAAGTAAAACATGAACCATATAGAGATACCTGACCCAAATTCTCACTGGACTAACTTATCCAACTCCATCCTCTTTCTGATTCAAACATTGAAGTGATCTGCCTGCGTTTTTACCCGTACACACTTTGTGCCAAAAAGTTGATCCTCCAAAACAGGACATCGAACCAATCACGCCCTTTTCTCTGTAAGAAACCATGTGCAAACTCGTTGTCACAAAGACTGACCATGGTCTATCGATCGGTAGCTATTCCCCTCTCGTGACCAAGTTTGGTTCCTTGACCGATGTTGGTGTTGTTGGAATGAACACAATGCCACAAATGACATAGTACACCAAACCAGTGCTACTCGACCAAAGCCACGAATTTTGTTGAGCCAGTCATTTCAAGAAGCACCTAACCTTGCACAAAAAACTTAACAACAATCACACATGCAATAAAAAACTACACCAAGATGAAACACATCACCTTCTCATCACTTAGACACTCAACCGCATCTTCAACCGAAGTACTTGCCTCTCTGATGGAAGCCCCATCTTTGTTTTGTGCTACAACCTCTCTACTCAAGCCCATGCATCTAACTACACTAAGGATGCATAATTGCTTCTTTATCTCATACTCAGATCTGCAATCCCAAATGATGCATGTGCATCCAAAACATACAAGCACTACAATACCAAGATAAAACCATACCTCTATAACCCAGATCTACAATCTAACCAACATGCTTATGCCTCCAAGAACTAGGGACACCTCAACAAACAAGATACATTCCATGCATCTTCTCAATTCTTCCAAATCTATGATTTTTGTTTAAAAAAAACAGTATCCCAAAGAATCGACCACTGGCCACCCCTGCCGATGTTGGTTGCCACCTACCGATGCCGGTCACCGTATTCTCCAAAGAACCTCACATTTCTAACTTCCAATTGAGATTTAAATATGTTATTGTGATTTTCACATCAAGCAAAACAAACCCCGCTCTCATGCACCTCTCAAGTAAAACCACCAATAATATACTCAAGCAAAACCTTACTTTTAAATAACCAAGCTCGATACTGCTTATTGGGAATATGGAATGCGGAAATGGAATCAATTCCCCAAAATATACAACAATGGAAGTGTAAACAAGATAAATCCAAATCAAAACAATGTACACACACATAACACAACATGTACCGTGGTTCACCCAATATGGGCTACATCCACCAAAGATAGAGATCTCATATATATAATAATGAACAAGAGTACAAACCAACTCTTCCCACAAGAGTACAATGCATCTCTCCAAGAGTATCTCCTCCTCCAGATCTCTAAACGGATCTCCATGAGTGCACTACAACCGTGCCTCTATAACACCACCAACAAATCTCACATAACCAGGAACTACTACATCTTTGAACTACAACCAAGATCTCTTGTGAATCTATAATGAGACCTCTCACATGGGTCTACCAATGTGTAATCATGACTATGCACCAAGAAGTAAGTCTGTCTCTCCATCACTGCATCAACTTGTGCAAACATGAAGACAACCTCCTCTACAATATCTAGATCTACATGGATCATCAATACAACATGATCTCATGGATCTAACAATACAAGATCTCACAACAACTTATGGATCTAACAAGAAGAATCTACAATACAATATCTCACCAACATGTGGATCTACAAGAAGAAACTCTATGTGCTTTGCATACTATGCAAGCCATTACAATGAGACTAAACAATACAAAGGAAATACAATAGAAGACATTACACTCTTCTCACCATTCATATGTACCTATTATTTCCTTCTGTCCAGCTTCTCTCCATGGAAGCTTTGTCTTCATGTAACCATATTTTTCTTCTTCTTCTTCTTCATCCTCTCAACCAAGGATTCCATATGTAATAATAATCAATTGCATGCCATCATCATTCTGGCCCTAGCTTTCATGTTTATATAAGCATATACAAACTTAGGTCAACTTAGCTATGCATTTACAACCTTTAGATTCACTTTATAACTAAAGTTAGATCTAATTCCCGTGAGTTAAATATAAACTTCCACACACAGGTAACCGATGTCGGCTCCTTTACTAATTGATGGTGGTTCATCTTCCAACCAACGACGATTAACCAACTAACATTGGTTAATGTGTAAACCAGCCACTTGTAATGCATGCTCATTATGAAGCAATCTAGCTCCACAACCCAACACCATGTGCATGTATCAATCTGTGTAGAGTCTACGATCACAACTAGAATGTAAGTGAATGTGTATGTGTGTATAAAAAGATAATGAAATACAAAATATTTTTCTAGCATTAGGCAAGAGTAAATGCGACCAAGATATGGAATACGTTATGGAGGTGTGAGATGGAATGAAATGCAGTGTGAGAGTGATAGGATCCATGTACCCCCAAGTAAATGTGAATGAGTATGCATGTGATGAGGTTCATTTATACATGCCCCATCAGTAGTCAAGAATGAACCGTAAAACAAGAGTTAGTCATCGAGAAATGGTTTGAATTATGCGCTAGAAAGATGTAATTGATAAAGCATATAGTGTGGAGTGTGATTGAGTGAGGGAACGCATGAGTGTATTAAGGTCCATTTGAGATGTATACCCTCAGTATTCGAGTATGGACCATGGAACTAGAGTGTGTCATAGGGTAATGAGCGTAACATGTAAAAGTATATGCAAGAAAGATATGTCATGAGTGTATAGAGCACATATGATGTGTAATAGAAGCTGCGAGAAAGTAATGTGATGAATGTGTGATGTGTGAAGTGTGCAATGTGTGAGGTTCATGTGTATAGTATGCCCTCAATAGTCAAGTGTGAACCATAGCACGAGAGTGCATCATCGGGTAATGACGATACAAGAGTGTATCAAGATGTGTATGATGAGTGTGAGAGACTAGACACGAAGTGTAAAGTATGTAAGACACCTTAAAATGCTAGAAAAGGGGGATGAATAAATGTGATGCCCCACAAAGTGTATGATAGTGAATATGCTATCCAATTAAAGTGAAATACAAGGGTTTTACACTTGATGCTTGCAAAGATGAAGGTGTGTGACCATGCTCTAAGATCAATGGTGTGTGATATAGCTGATGCGTAGGTAAATTAAGCCTATGTGCATGCGACCGATGAGGATAATGAAAAGGTGATGGACACCTATGTGAAGATTAATGTGGAGGTGATGAAAACCTATGTGAAGAAGAATGCAGAGGTGATGGACACCTATGTGAAGCAAAATGAGGTGGTGATGTATACCGATGTGAAGGAGCTATCCGAGTGGTGGACCTAGATTGATGTGATGGACTGGCAGATCGATGAGACCGTGTAGTCCATGTGCGAGGAGGTGGGATAGGAGTAGATTATGCTTTATATTTCGGATGTCCATGGGACCTATATGCTCTAGTAAGTGCAATGACAACCTCAAGAGGAGGTTGTGGCCATGGTGTGGATGGTGGAACACCATTAATAGTGATAACTTGCTTATTGTGAATGAAATTTAGACACAAATGATTCATGGAGATGATAGCCTAAGTTACATGGAGCCGGGGAGACCTAAGAGCATGTCACACCCTTTGACTAATGGTGCCACAAGAAAATGCACAAGCATGGTAAGAGGACCAATAGTGACCGGAAGCTTAACAAAACCATATGATTTAGGTATCGAATATGAGATTTGTGAGAGTGGAAATCCAATAATGATAATAAGTGTAATAGAACATGCGCTAACGTGAAATGATGGATCAACTATAGTGTTATTAATAGGAGTGGATCAATAGAAGTACTAATATGCAAGCGATCATAAGAGAATGTAGCATGATAGTCATGATCGAGAAAGTAATGATCGGTGGAGATGGCTCAAAGCATGAGCAACTAAAAAGTCAAGATCCCCCAATGCATGAGGAGGCATTAAATGATATGTATGATTCTCAAGAGTCATGGAATTTGCGTTTTCTTGTCATGTTTTGGAAGAGGATTGTTGAATATTTTGAGCTTGTGATTTTCATTGACTAGCGTAGAAGCCATAGGCTCTGGAAGCTCAATTACATTATTATCGATGAGATCTTGGATAAGATTACAAAGTTTGAAGCATTGATTTGTAGAATGTGACAAAACATTGATGATAGTCACATATGAAATTTTCATTGTAATTATGACCTTTTAGACAAGATGGGTCCAAATTGAGTGGAGGAGGAAGCATAATAAGATTGCTCGATAAGTTATGGTAAGATGTGGAGCGATGGTCAATTTTGTATATTTTCACTTGGGCAATTGCCATTAAAGCTCTTTAGTATTAGAGACAATGTTAAAAGTTGTTTTAGCTTCAAGAAAGATAAAGTAAGTTTACTGATTGGCTTAAAAGGTGATTTACTTTGAAAGCATGTAGAAGATGAAGCCTATTCTTGATACTTAAGATTGCCTATAGATAAGGGTTTTGTTTTGAGTAAGTTAAGAGTGTGACACAAATGATCAAATAATGGAGAGGTTTTAAAGAGAACGATTTCATAAAGAGGCGTTAATAAACTTTGAACAAATAGATCTTGAAGCTTAGAATCTGCGAGCACATTAGACATATTAGCTAAGTTGTTCTTGTATCATAAGACATAATCTGCTAGATGTTAGTTAGATGGAACACCCCTGTTTATGCCTCTTCTCTAACCAATTCTAAAAATGAAGATAATTCCATATTTGTTGAGGATTGGTTTGATTCAGATTGGGAGGATGAGAGGATCCAAAATGTACAAAAAGAGGTGTTGGATGTCTAGGAGAATCAAGTAGATGTCAAGAACAATAAGTTTGGAACAAGAGTAAAGGAGAAAGTATTTTTGAACACTATTGGCATCCAAGGCCTTTAGGAAGAATGTTTGCAAAGTGAACAAGATTTTTCAAAGGAATGCAATGATCCTCATTGCTTTGCATGTTTAGAACTTGTTGTACTTTTGGAAGGTTGCAGTGATACACCAAGAGCATCATTAGTAGCTACAATGAACTAGGAAGGCCTCAAGATTTCAAAGAGGATGAGTTTGAGCTCTCTAGCTTCTTGTTTGAGGAAGCAAAACATGAGAATACAAGGGTGGAAACAAAGTTGTTTGCAGAAGAAGAAATATCAATTCCAGACAAGCTTGCAGACATCCACTATGAAGAGGCAAGTGTCTCAATCATCTCCATTAATGGAGTTAAGTGCAAAGAATATAGGAAAACCAAAAAGGATCAGTCCATGCCCAATTAGATATCTGGCTAGTTTAGAGCCAAAAAGAGAGTTTGCAACCAGTCATGCTTGTTTCAAAGCATGAGGAAGAGCTACCACGTGCAAGGATAAACTTCAACACCTCTAAATAAATACGAGCAACTAAAGGAGATATTTTTCTTGTTTTTTGTAGCTGATACGTTGATGAATAGGGTGGAAAACTAGTCAGTAAAACTACTTTTCACTCTTACTAAAGACTATGTCCATTGCCAAATCAAATACAAGGTGTAATTTTATAAAAAAGGAAGCTACTTTTCTCGGCATTTATATCAGGATTTTTTTAGCTTCACTTTTCAGCTGATTAGAGTAGGGTATCTAGGTTTTCAATTCAATAAGTGCTTATGCACAATTGCAACAATTTTATTTTCCATAAGTGCATTTCATGCACAAGATTTGGTTCTTCCCAGATATTTTTTTGTTTTTGTCTTGTTTGTTTGGAAGGCAAAAGGTTTGCTTTAAGGAAAAAGATGCTTTGAATTTCACTCCATGACCAATGGATGCATCAAGGCACTAGATCATTTCAGCTAGTAGGTAGCTAACCCCACAGAATCACGAAATGTTGACATTTCTTGCACATGTGCAAGAAAGCCAACTCGAAACTTTTGTTTCTCAGTTTGGAGAGCTATGGGAAAGGTAGAAAGACCGTGAATGGAAGAATACAAAGCTTCATGATCTTGATAATCAATTCTATTCATTATAGATCATGAACCCAACTAGAAGGAAAGATTTGTTATTTCAGCTCGATACAGGTCTTTTATAAAAATGTCAAATTCAAAAGGAGTATTATGATTAATAACGAGTTCCTTGGAATGACTTATATGAATTGGATGCACGAGATGAGGACTATAATTTTTGAGGTCTTGTTTGAAAACATTTTCACTCAAAACACCTTTTAATAGATCGGATCACACAAGTTCTATTTCAATATCTCAGACTCAACCATTTAAAAAATAGTCTGGGACATTCAAATGACATTCAAATTCCCCCTTTCAAATTCACCCGGCTAGTTGGCATTCAAAAACACGAGAGAAGACTTAGCTAATTCATTGGAGGGTTCTATAAAAGCCCGCATGACATTCATTTGGTCGTCAAATTTCAACATCCAAAAGACAAAGGCCACATGGCGGCAGATTAACGGTTTAGGTAGGGATGCGTGGTGGATTCGCTATTTTTGTAGCGATGGAACTTGGCGTGACGCCAAAACCCTAGAATGAGATGGATTTTAAAATCTTTCGGGTCCGAAAAAATCAGCAAGGTCAACAGGGTTACGTGGTAACATTTCTTCAA
Organism: Taxus wallichiana var. yunnanensis; assembly: GCA_018340775.1. Lineage (NCBI taxonomy): Eukaryota > Viridiplantae > Streptophyta > Pinopsida > Cupressales > Taxaceae > Taxus > Taxus wallichiana. Next base: position 730,176,634 of record CM031240.1, read on the forward strand.
AGCTAAAAGTTTCTAAGTCTCTCAAGTAAGATGTTGCAACGCGAAGGAAGATTATAACATTCGACAACCCGAAGCTACATGGAGGCATTTCATTAGATAATCTTTTGCATGCGAAAAATGCGAAGGTTCAAGGGAGACCTTACACGCTAACATTACAAAAAACGTGGAGATTTTCTATTGGCTCACGCTTCGTAGTAGTAGTCTAAAGGTATTAAAATTTTGACAACTCGAGGGGTGTGGAGCTTCCTCATTGGTCAATCAATGCTTCGCAGCGGTTAGAGGAGCTCATCAAAATCACTAACACCGAGAAGTGCATAGAGCTTTTCTATTGGCTCACACTTCACAATGATCATCCAACGGCTATAAAAATTGTGAAGAAACATGGAGTAATTTCATTGGTTGAGGTTTTGGAGTTGCTTAGTTGAAGCTAAGGAAAGTCGACACCATGAAGGAACATGACAATTTTCAGTGGCTTATATTTCTTAATACGGTAGACCCGCTCGCAAAGGACAAAAAGAAAAAGAAAAGAAAGGAAGTAAGGCCCAATCCTACAAGCCAACTAGATGTGGACACATGGAAAAAGGTCGAGAATCACACATGAGAAAACTCAATCCTCGAGCCAACATTAGCCCATCACGTGTCACTCTCTTGTTTATCCCGAAATAGAAATTTTCAAATGGCCATATCTTTTGATCTACTGCTCCAAATTCGAAAAAATTGGTCTTGTTGGAAAGCTCTCATCCCACTCTTCATGTTGGCACCAAGAAAATAAAAAATTAATGGGGTTTGATAGGAGAAAAAGAGAAGAAAATTTAGATAGCCCAAAATTACCCACCTATTTCCACCTGTTCCCACCCGCTTCCTAATACACCCTCGTTATTCACCCATTTGTGATGAATTGATTAATTCATACACATTGTACCCTTTAGATTAATTAAATTAATTCCATGTACCCTTAATACCCCTTTATCTAAGTTAATTACCATTTATTAATTAAATGATTATTTAATTAAGTGTGTGCACATCCTAGTCAACTGCTATTTGGTCAACATCCACTTGGACTCCACTTAGACTCCATATCCTTATCCTAGTTAATTGCACTTCTAGAATCCTAGAAAGGTGGGGGCAATTGAATTGCACATACAACCACCTTCTGGATGTAACTTCGCAATTAATTCCATTTACTGCCCCTAAATGCCCCGACACTAATGTTGTAACTTCCTCTAATGTTATTTTTAGCATATGCATTCAACCGTATGTAACCAATTTCTAACTACTTGCTACTCTATAAATGCAAGATTGCTTTCTTACAAATCCTCTTGAATCTTAAGTACAATAATTCGCTAATCTTACTCTCTTACAAATCCTCTTGAATTTTAAGTACAATAATTTTGCTAAATTTCCAAGCCAAAGTATCTGTGTCTATAGCATTTGCACTCACATTTGGAGAACATTCAAGAGCACCCACATCCATTTACAAGGTTCCACAGATGAAGTCTCCATAACCTTACTGAGGTTTGCACTAAAGGATTATAGGGAGGTTTACATTGTTATTTGTTCATCTTTCATTACTGTAGTTTTTCATAGCTTACATTTTGGCATGCTGAGGTGGGACTTGCACCCCATCTTCTTTCATTTTTGTTTCCATTTTCCTTTCATTTTTTATTTTTTTTCATGCAGTTTTAATCTTCTTGGGTTTTTTTTTTTTTTGGTGTGTTTTGTGTCACTTTGTGTTGTTGGGCGGTGTTTGGAAGCAAGATATGTTTTCAGGCAACTATAATTTTGCAAATGACAAGAAAACAAAAAAATAACATATTTGTTGTATTTCTAATGTTTTGTTGATTTATTCTAAGTGCAAAAATTGGTTTGTAGGTTATCATAGCAGGTTTTATTCCATTTTTTCTAGCTTTTGTAATGCACTGCTCACACAAAAATCCAATATTATATTTTATTTTAAGTAAAAACTAGCAAAAAATCAATAGATAGAATCGATTTCAAGAAAAATAAATAAAAATAAAATAAGAAATCGTAAAATTTAAAACAAAAAAATGAACAAAATTTCCTAAAACCCTACCCCCTACCCCCTACCCTCTACCCATCCCTCCTCTCATCTTGAATAGCTCTACTGAGCTACCTCTCCCCTTACCCAACTACCCCGATTCCCTACCCCCACGCACCCAACGTTGACCTTGTTTTACCCCTGCAACAACCCGCCCAACCCCGCTCATCAAGCTTGGCTCGCCGAGCCATCTCGCCGACCCACCGTGCCTGCTGTCTCCCTCCCCACACATATCCGACACGCTCCTCTGCTCCTAACAACCCGCCCGAGCCCTCTCGCTCGAGCTTTCCCCAACCCATCTTGTGTCCCCATTCTACCCACCCCACTCTTAATCCTAGAGCCTTATCCGGGTGCCTTGCCTCACATTTCTCAATCCTTACCCACAAGCTCCTACCGCCCCTGCTCTCACCTCCCAAAGACTCTCGACCATCTCGCTCCCTTACCATGCCTAGCCGAGCTCCCTTCACACACTGCACCCGATCCGCCACTCCGAGCCCTCCAACCATTTCGCCCTACACAAAAACACAGAGCAACCAATACCCATCAAGCCCTCGACCGACCTCCCATTTCTGGATTCGCCTTGGCTTTTAGGTTAATGTTTAGGTTTAGTGTTAGGTTTACCACATACACGCTCAACAACTCACTTGTTTTTTATTTGTTATTTTTAGGTCTCGTTATTTTTTTATTTATGTTAACTTCACTTTAGTTAAGTTTGTTTCTTTTACTTAACTTTTTTAGTATAATTTACTCTAACTTTTCATTCGTTAATTAGTTTCCCTATTTCCTTTATTAGGCACTCTTTATTTTATTTTTTTGATATTTTTGTTAAACTAGATTAACTATCAAATTTTCTTATACAGGTGCCTAGATGTTTTCGGTCTAGCTCATTCACTATTTCGAGACATTTTCACAACCTACACTCATTGTCGCCCCCTCTATTTTCTTTTTTTTTTGTCAATTTTACTTCTTTGGACTAATTGTGAAAGTCGCTAAAATAGGGTTATTGGGCTGCTCCGATCCAATTTTTCTTGCTTTTTAAAGCCATTTTGCCCACATTTAATCATTTTCTAACCAGGACTAACATTTTGAAACGTGTTTTACATGTGTTTCCTTTGTTATTTTTTATTTTTTTAATTTTTTGGTAAGACTAATCACGAATCGATCACGCGTATGTTCTTCCCTCGAGCTTTTTAAGCGATCTTGGGAATCAGAAACATGGTCGCTTTTTTTTTGTTTTTGGGAATTAATGTTTCACTTAATAAAAGCTAACCCACACATATGCTCTTTCCTCGCACTTTTTAAGTGACCTTGGAAATCAGAAACGTGGGTTCACTTATGTTATCTTATCTTTTACCTCATTTAGGAAAACTTTCTAATCTTTGCTTACAGGACCCGCTCTCACAAATGGTGGATAAAACACTCAACAAAATATTAACTACTAGGTTGCCAAATGGTGTACAACCAAACCACATTAAGATCAAAAGATAAAAATACACCACATTCAAAACACTATATTTACAGGTTCGGTTAAGAGCTACGACTCGACCGCTTAACTAGAACATAACCCCTTGGCATAAGCCTTAAGCTACAACAAAGGGGTGGTTCTAGGAACCCCAAAGTAGTCCACACCTTGAGGGAACTGGTGGATGAAACGGGAACCTTTTTATCCTACCTGACTAGTAAAGCCTTGTGAGTTAGAGTCACGAATATCCTTAGTGGCGACCCAGTGCATGATTCATTCTGAGCAAGATATTTGCTCGAGTAATAGCATCGCGCTCGCTCGGATATACTGTTGACACCTAGTTGAGAGAGCCACCCAGGAAGCCAAACATTGTCCAAGCCAATATAAGGTAGAGGCCACAAACAAACAGTTAAACCAAAACTTGTGCTTTCTATTTTCTTCTTTTGTTTTCCTTTTTTTTAGTAGTGTTCCACACTCACTTTTTCCCAAACACTCCTTGTTTGGATTCTGCTTTCATTCTCATTTCATCTCTTCTCGTCATCTTTCCTCTTCATCATCAGTCATTCACTAACTTTCATTTTACTCTTGATTTTTCCCCTTTTCGGAACTTTCATCTCTTTTTCATTATTTCAATCTTTTCATCCTCATTTCATTCTCCATTTGATCTTCTTTCATTCATTTGGAGTTCTCATTCACTTATTTGAGTCTTCCTCTTTCGCAGTCATCAAATTCTTCTATCTTTTGTACTCACCTCATTTTGAGTTTATCTCCCATTTCATTCGACACTTAAACATTTGGATTACATTCCCCAAAGTTTAAGTTTCCATCTTCTTTTGACATCAAGTCTTGAGTTGTGGATATCCACGTCCTCACTCAAGCACTTTCATCTTATGACTCACACTTTGACAGTGTTAGGTTCCACTTTGTCACAAATCAATTTCATCACATCTTATTTTCATTCTCTTCTTGCATCCTTTAGTTTGACATCATCATTGTTAAACTATATACGTTTTCTTTCTTCACATCTCTAACTTGACAAAATATTTGTTGTGTTTTAGACACTTCATCATATCTTCTTTTCCAACACTTACGTTATCAATATTTGAGTCTTATCCTTTCATTAGCCTCTTCCTTCTTAACTAATTCTTGTTAAGGGTTGAGCACATCGCATACGATTTGACTCCTTTTTCATACCCTCTTCCCATCTAGCATTCACTTTGCTAAGTGGTAGAGTGCATTTGCAATCAATCTATCCTTACTCCTCCACTCTAGCATTCACATTGTTAGAGGTTGAGCACATTTGTACTTTTTTCACTATAAATCTCCTCCATTCTAGCATTCACTTTGTTAGAGGATGAGAACCTTCACCACATTGAACCACTCTTCCATCTCGGCATTCACTTTGTCAAGGGTCGAGTTTATCAAACACTTTCGCACGCTTCCATCTTAAATTTTTGGAAACGGAAAAGTGCGTATAAATAATGCTAAGCATTCCATCTATTGGTAGATATCTTAATCATACCATTATCATATATTCGCTTTCTTCACCTATTTCGACACAGGTTAACCTTGTTCCTAATGGGCATTATGTGTTTCGCTTTTGTTATGGTTATTACCATTTCAAATATTTGTACCTATGGTTTTGTCTCGAAGCTTACTAATGGCAAACTCCTCCTTTCAAATAAGCTCTCTCTTTAATAGAAAGCACTAAACTTCTTTATCCGGTCCTTTTTAGCCCCATCTCAATCTATAATGTTAAATCCTTGTGTCTTACTAGTCATATGAGGTTGAGACTTGGGGGCAAAATGTTCCTTCCCAAAAAGCACATTATCAACATACAAGGCAAATTAAATCAATCTAAAAATACAATTTTTTTAATAAAATCAATGCACCTTTCATCCTTCACAGTCTTTGGTGATAAGCCCATACTTCTCACTAGTAATATGAGACTGGGAACGGAGAAATCCCTTACTCGCCTACATTTTGTCTTCGGTGTTGAGCCCTTGCATTTTACTGATGGCATGGGGAAACATGTAGGGGGTCCTTCATAAAAATAATAAATAAATCCTTTATAAAATCTAAATCAAAGTGCTTAATCAAAACCATCCCAAGAAGTAATTTAGTTGCTCATGTTAAGAGAGAGCATTCCTTCAAAATGTTTTTTTTTCCAATCGTAGGTCATTAATGGATTTAAGTCGAGTACGGTGAATCATCTTGGAATTAGTGAGATAATCTTGACTAGAGACGAGTTACATTTTTCTCACATGGATCAGTTGTTACACCTTGTGTCATCGCATGTAACACTCTGATTTTGTAAGTTAACTTGGTGAATATTTTTCATACTGTTATAACTGCTGAAATGAAGGCAAACATGTTAAGATATGTTCTGATCTTAAGAGAATGTGTTGCTAACTTGGATTCTTGCATGCTGTGATTTATTGCATAGGACAACATTTATTGTACTTGTGTGTTTGCTGATGTGACGACAAATTGTCGTATACTTGCTAAACTCTCGTTGCTGATTGACAACACACCTTGAATCAATTTCATTGATCCAAAGTATGTTGTGGTCTTCTTGTGATTTCTGTGTCGATTTACTCTGGAACCGAACCGGAGGTTGATATGAATGTGCAGCACCGATTCGGGCAGCAGGTATGGGCATGTGCGCACGTAAATGCCAACGACAAAGGTTCGATCCTTGAACCCTGTACTGTCGAACTTAAAACCTCGTGAGGCAAGAAATGCCTGGACACGGGTGGCCTTGGCATGTGATTCAAAGGACGGAACGTCCTGCACAACATTGTTACGAGAGTTAGTTGAGAGATTGGGTTAGGGGTTGATTAGTGTTAGTGGTTAGTAGGAATTAAATCCTAAGCTAATCCTAAGTCCTAACATGCATCCTAAACTACTATCCTAAGTGGATTTTTAAATTACAAAAAAAGAAAAGGAAATGAACCTAAGTCCTAATAACCTAAGACTAAACTATGACCTAGGTTGAACACTAATATACAACCTAAACTAATCCTAACCTAAAGGGGACGCGCAGACCCTTGGAGGAAGAGGATAAGGATGAAGGGGGTATTCATTGGCATTTAATGGAAAGTCCATACGTGGACAGCGCCAGTTTGGCGGGGCAGGTAAGTGGCGGAGGTATCTATTTGGAGATAGAGCCAAATTTGGTTTTTGCTTGTGGAATTTGAAAATTTGAGTTCGCCAACTCAAGTTGGCAGTGGCGTGGAAAGTTGGGAAAAGGCAGAGCCTTTAATGCATTAAATTCTCTTGGTCCTCGCGACCAGCTCGCCTTGGAAAGTGTATGAGGGAAAATTGATTTTTCATTGTGTCGATTCGGACCTTGCAAAGTTGCTCTGCATTTGGTTTTTTTGGTCTGGTTCAGTCGAACCAGTTCTTTGGATTTATCACTGTTCTTGGGAGATTTTGAGGCTGTTGCTGAGCCTGAAGAGGAAAGGATTGTTGGGAAGTTCTTGTTGTCGCCGTGGAAGGAAATAACTTCGGCAACCGCAGTTTTCTTCAAGTTTTGGAAAAGAGATCACAGGCATGTTAAGCCCTTCTCTTTAAAAATTCTTGCTTTGTTTAAATGTCTCATTAAAACAACCCTGCTCTTGGGTTTTGGGTTTATGTGATTGTTGAGTGTGTTGATATGATTTGGATTTCGTTGACTCTTGCTGTCATTTTTGGAAATGATAAGAAACATTGTCTCTGGTTGCTGTGTTTAACTGTCTTTGCATTTCTTGAATGGAATACCTCCATGTTGTGCTGGTTGTTGACGTTAAATGGAAGTTTGAAATGGGTTTTTCTCTGTGAAATGTTTAATGGGAACTGTGCAGGCAGTGTGGATTGTTTTATTGCTGTGCGATTGTTCTTTTGTCACATGAACTTTTGTGATAAGATTGTATAGGTTGTGCGAGCGGCTTGATGTCGTTTCTATACTGAAGTTTTCTTGAAAGAAATAAGACCTCTCTTGTTTACTATCTGCTGTTTCGGGATTAAAGGGAATATCATTTCTTTTCGAGCTTTAAGGAATGGGTATTTCTCTGCTTAAGTGATATGTAAAGAATTGGCAGACTGTGTGGGTTGTTTTCACTGCTATGAGAATGCTCTTTTGTTATATGGTCCTTTGTGATATAATTGTACAGGATGTACGAGTTGCATGAGGTCGTTTCTATACTGAAATTTCTTTTAAAAAGGAAATAGATCCTTTCTCTTCTGCTGTGTTTGATTAGGATGAATACAACATTGGGTTTGGTATGAGCATACGAATTTGCTTGGAAGAAAGAAATGATAACACGTTTTTGTTGTTTCTTTCTTTTTCTTGCTTAAAAGAAATAAAACTTTTCTCTTCCTTTCTTTTTCGGGATTATAAGGAAATGGCATTTTGTATTTTAAAGGAATTGGCATTAGAGTTTTATATGAGTGTTCGTGAAAGTTGGAAAAGAAATAGTTTTTCCTTCTGAACTTATAGTATAATATATTGTTTTCTTGCTGAAGAAGGTATGATGATTTGTTGTGTTTTATTGATGACTGTTCGATCTCTAGTTCGGACTGTCTTGTGAATGCGAACTTGACTTTGGATTGCTGTGCAAAAGAAGAGATGCATGGGAACTTTGTCTTGTTGTTTGGGTCTGTCTTGACTGTACCATGACTTATGCATTTAACACCCTATACGGGTTTACTTCGAAAGAGGTATTGATAACTGATTATTGCATTCTGAAGTTCTGCATATTATCATGAATTCGAAAAATGGATTTCGGGTAGAAATGTTTGTTGGCAGTGAGCTCGATTTGGGTGTTTTATTTCATTCTGAGCAAATGATTGTTCTTACTGAAATTATGGGAAATTAGTTCTTCCTTTTTCTGCTGTTTAGATTTCGAAAGAGATAGTAACTGAGTTTATGAACCTTATAAGATCGGATTGTTGGAAGTGACAGTGGTAATTAGATTATTTTTCTGAGTGCTGTGCTTTCTGGCAAATGAAATATTTAATTGTTTCGTGTGGTCTTCTGATCTTGGTACTGTCATTTGGAAGAATTGAAATCAGCTTGAACAATTCTTGTTGAGTCTGAAGAAAATGGTTGTTTTCTTGGTGAAAGGTTAAAGGAATGAAATTTTCTCTTTTTGTTGTTTGAATTCTGGGGATAGCATTAGAGCCTTACTGTGCTTTATGATTGGTCTTGCTGTAGGTAACAACAATGAGTAAATTGTATTTTGAACTGTATGCGTTCATGGAAATAGAAAGTCATGTGAATAATTGATTTCGTGATTGAATAACTGTTATTTGGTTAAAATTACAGTGAAAGAAATATGGATTCTTCTAGTACCGTAAGTACAAAGTATGCAACCATATACTATTTGATCTATGATAAATACGATGTTGTACTAACCTGTTTCGGATATTCATATGAGCCTGATTTAAATGAAGTATGGATAAGGACGATGAATTCTTCCTTGTTTTCATTTAAAGCTGATTATGAATGAAATTACTCTTGCTGCCGGAAAGTGAATTCTGAATGGATTTTGTAAGTTTCACTCTGAACTGTTATCTGGATTTGTGCCTCGTTTGGATTCCATTTTTAGGACAGTCATGTGGAAAGAAATAGGGATGAATGACTTGGAAAAATGATCTTTTCTTCTTTCATTCAGTTGAAAATTTGTAATCATTATTAACGAATTTTGTAATGCTTAGATATGAGCAACTATATGCATTGCTGTTCGCTTTCGTGTCTGTGCTTGATTGCTTGGAATCTAATATGATGCATGAACTGAAAGGAAGGTAATGGGTTTACATTTCAGTTAGTTTCATCCCTTGCATTTATTATTAATGAAAGGCGTGGAAGGGATAACAGTATGTTATATCAGCAGTATGCTACTTGTATTCCTAACTTTACAAATATTGTAATTGAGACTTGTCACGGTTATGTGGAAAATGGGACAGCAGTTCTTTGGCTGATTGTGATGATATTTTGATGGTTCAGTTGTTATGCTGATCTTTCTTTTGTGCCTATTTCGTGATTGATGTCTTACTGTCGTTTCATAAAAGCAGGGTTCTTTTATTGAGACAGTTAGTTGAAGCACCTCATTTTAATGATAAGTGCTTAATATGCTCGGCCATTCAATCAATTCTGCAAATCATTTTGCAGATGGAATTTGATTAGAATGAAGACATGGCTGTTTTCTGATGCTTCTTGATTGGTTGAAGATGAATTGTATTTGTTTGCTTTTATTCCTCTTCGAGGAATTGTGAAAAGAAGAAAGTATATTCTTCTATCTATGAGTTGTAATGATGTTTTATGTAAACAATGTCCATTCAGTTGGATTGGCAAATGTATGGATTATGACATGAATTGATGAATACAATTACAAGTGTGATATTTTAATAATTATATCAGTTTGATATTGTTGACTAAATTGGAAATATAATGTTATTTCTTGATTTGGATTTGTTTAATTGTCCTTGGATGGATGATAAAAAGGAACTGATATCTATTCTTACCTAAATGCAACTTTTAAGTTGAAATATGCAATTAGTTCATACTTGGGTAAAGATGAATTTTTAATTGACATTAAAAAGGATTAGGAAGAATATGATTCCATAACTGATAGGTATTCAGGATTAGCTTGGAAGCTAAGGAATATCAATTAACTTCGGAGTAATCGAACTTCACTTTCGAACTCCATTAATGACCTCGTATGTTAAATTCAGAATAAAGGATATAGGATAAGTATATCCATAACTAATGGACCTTAACTAGGTAATGTTAAGGAGAACAAATGAATACATGTCTTGGGAATTAGACCTCGTTTAAATGACGTCTAATAAGCTAGAATTCTGAATTTAGTTGCAGTTTGGGAAATCTTGGTTAAGTTTAATAGGTTAAACTTATCACGTCCGTCGGTAACGGGCTGCTTAATCCAATGATTAAGAAGAGAACCAAGTAGAGAAATGCAGCCCTTCGACACGGAGGAGAAGATGCATAGCAAGCTAAAGGATGGATTTAGTCTCTCTTAGCTATATACAACTGTAACGGGAACGAGGATAAAGGGATCAAGCATGGTTGCTGAAAGTTGATTCTTAATTATTAAAATCATATCCAAATCACTTGAGCAGGATGTGTATTCTCGATGGGAGGATTCAGTAGGACATTGGCATACGCCAGCTACAGCAAGGTGTCTTCATGAAGACGGGGTCTTCATGACGACACAATGTTGCAGCTGACATATTGCAATGCCCTCCCAAATTAAAACATCAAGAATACATAGGTGAATGTGAAGTTCTTGGGCAGGATAGGAGTATGATCGGGTATACGGAGTGACTGGGATACTAAAGATAACTAGACACGCGGAGTCATGGGGAACGACACCGTATGTCCGCATATCTTTAGTTACCAGGAGTGCCTTCCTATATCGTTCATATTACTAGTTGGAAATTGGAAGTTTAAATCTGACCTTAAACTGAGAGGGATGGTAGGAACCAGGAAAGACCATTCTAGATAACAGTGAAGTGAAGTGAAGTAGAAGGACGTATTCCGTTGATGTGTATCACATCCAGAATATGATCATGCAAAGCATGTGAAAATCTTTGGCCAAAGTATCGCAAGTGTTGGTTTCGTTGTCCTTATCACTTAATTTAAGATGCAGGATGTCAGATGAATATCAGTAATAGATATTCAGATAGGCTTCTTAAATGGATCACTTCGATAACCGGAAACGGTTAAGAGAACTGGTATATATAATATACTATGCATAAACGAACATGAAGGATTGGTTGTTGCCGAGTCATGAAATGAAGGATCGTTGAAACTCCGAGCCATGAAAATGGAAGATCGGCAGTTCCTCAAGTCATTTACAACAACATATAGAATCTGTTATAGGATTGAATGGCATTGAATGTGTGTTCCATATTGTAAATATGCGAACAGGGAACATTAGTTTTAAAAAGAAATTGTGTGATCCAAACTGTGTTGTTTGGGCAGAGAACAATTATTAAAACTTGAACGTGCGTTTGAATTTTATAATTCATAACAAAGAACGTTATCAAAAAAAAAAAATTTCCCTTGTTCTCGTATCTTAAAATGGGGATGCTACATCACATCCTTTATCTTCACCTTTTGTATCACTTTTCACCTTGTTTTCACGTCCTTCTTAGCTCTCGGTGATGAGCCCTCACATCTTCCTAGTTGCATGGAGCCATGAGCGGAGTGAAACACCCTATCATTTTATCATCTACATTTCTGCCAATGGAATGGAATGCTTTTAATTATTTGCACCTACTTTCAAGCATTGTGCCCTTCTACCGAGTTGTAAAATACAAAAACATTCAAAAATGTCTCAAAATAAAAAAACAATATAAAATTGTTCAAAAACACAAAAACAATATAAAATTGTCCAAAACTCCAAAAAAACAGTTTCAAACTATCACAATCAAAACATTCAGATAATGTTTGACCACCTTTCAGTAACTGGATAACACAGTTCAACAATTTCACCATTTGACGGCACTCCTCATGATCATTCTAGATCATCTTTTGACAATCATCTTTATTTCCCATGGTGTATATCTATGCTCGAGGCAATCATTTACCCTTTCGCAATATAACTTTTCTTGGGGCACACTTGGATTTTACATTTTAATCCAATACAGATCAAACTTCAATGGGATCCGACAAGAGTATCTTTTGGAGTATCTAAGTATCACTTCGCTCTTCAGCCTGATCCAATCCTCTCGCATTCAAATCTCTAGTTCTTGATGTGGAACACATTTGGAGTGTCAATAGATGTCGTTTTTGCACATTGTGTTGTACTATTGCATTTTGTCAACATTGTGGTGATGTTTTTGCTTCTTTTAGTTTCTTATTTTGTTGTACTTTGTTTACCTTTACTATAGACCAATTCGGGAAAATTTATTCGCATCTTAGTTCACATATAACTTTGGTGTGGTTCCTTCTTGTTCATATTGGGTTTGTTTGCATTGTTTGTTTCATGTTTTCTTATTGCTTGCACATGTTGTGTTTTCCTCTTGGTTTATTTAAGCCATAGAATGTTTTCATTTTTTTGCATTTGTATTTCAAAACTTGCAAAATCCAAAAAATCAAATATTTCAAAAATCTAAAAAAAAAAAAATTACCAAAAAAATTTGAACAAACATTCACTTATCATAGAAATCCTACAATTGGAAAATCCTTGCAGTGAATCTTTCAACATCTCAATACAATCTTGATAAACATCATACCTTTATCTATTACCCTAGTGCTCGTGTCAATCTTACAACTATCACTTTCTTCCCTTTGCATGATATGCTAACTCTGCTTGGGGCAAGTCACAAAATTGTTTTTCCTTTGTGATATAACTTCACCTAGGGTAATTTATTTTTGATCATTTGCACAATAGATTCAACAAGAGTGTCATAAGGAGTCACTTTAACTCCGCTCTTCTAGTTTGATCCTATTCCCACTTGGGAGCATTTGTATCTACTTAATCATCATTGTGGCATGCATTAGGGCATAGTTGATTGTCTTCTTTTTTGACTTTGTGTTACTTTGTTGGTGTTTACTTTTGGACCACTTACAAGTAGTGTGATTATATCTTGGTTCCTTTATAACCTTGATGTCGACATCTACTTTGTATATTGGGTTTATTTTCCTTTTTTATCTTTTCTTTGTTGTGTGTTTTTTTACGCGCATCTAGGTTACCCATCTTGATTATTTCATAATCATGGTGACAACTCTATTATGCAACAATAAAAATAAGGTTGTTCTAAAATTATTCTCCAAATGAACGCTCATGCTACGGGCATAGTATTTTCCCGTCCTTATTCCAATCTCTTAATTTTATTCCTATTAAGCGGTTGTCCATTGCCTTGCCGCATCATCCACCCGCTTGAGGGGCATTCCTCTACTATTCTGATTGTTGGGGCATCCTAATGCTTCATTTCTTCCTACTTATCAAGCGCATCCCAATGCTTCACAATTTTCCGCTCGCCGATCTACATGCGTCTACTATCTTTAAAAGCACTATTACTTCGCAATAACACTTTAAAGAGGGGTAAAATGTAGACACCCCAAAATTACACACATGTTCCCAGTTCGCTTCCTAATACACCATGTTATTCACCTATTTTTGATTAATTGATTAATTCATACACATTGCACTTTGGATTAATTAAATTAATCCCATGTACCCTTAGTACCCCTTTAGCTAAGTTAATTACCATTTATTAATTAAATGATTAATTAATTAAGTGTGTGCACATCCTAGTCAACTGCCACTTGGTCAACATCCACTTGGACTCCACTTAGACTCCATATCCTTATCCTAGTTAACTGCACTTCTAGAATCCTAGAAAGGTGGGGGCAATTGAATTACACGTATAACCACCTTCCGGATGCAACTTCGCAATTAATTCTATTTACTGCCCTAAATGCCCCGACACTACTGTAACTTCCTCCAATGTTATTTTTAGCATATGCATTCAACTCGTATGTAACCAATTTCTAACTACTTCTACCTCTATAAATTGTAGGCTTACTTTCTTACAAATCCTCTTGAATCTTAAGTATAATAATTGCTAAGCTTACTTTCTTACAAATCCTCTTGAATTTTAAGTACAATAATTCGCTAAATTTCAAGATAAAGTATCTCGTGTCTATAGCATTTTGGACTCACATTTGGAGAACATTCAAGAGCACCCACATCCATTTACAAGGTTCCATGAGGAAGTTTCCACAACCTTCGATGTTTTTTGAAGGAATACAAGGAGGTTTGCATTGTTATTTGTTCATCTTTCATTACTGTAGTTTTTCATATCTTACATAAAAAAGCTCACTTTCTGTTTCAAAACTATGATAACTCGAGTCATGTCAAATTCGATCGAGAAAGGCATAAATAAACAATTTTGCATGGGAAAAGATATTTTTTTATTCTTTTACAAGTCTAAGTCTAGTGTCCGATTATTTTTAAGAAAAGCGTGTGAGATAATTGACTTAGACTATTGCTCCAAGTTATCTTTTCTTTTCTGCATGTCATCTTGCATTGGATTTATCTCCAAGTGGGTCTTGGCTAATGTTGTAACTAAAGTTGTTGAGCATTTCAGCTCCACTTCGTTTTCTTATATATATTAATGCTTTAAAGCATTAAGAGATTTCGTTGATGTAACCAAGTGCTATAAAATTTTAGGAAGCCCATCGTCAATAAAGTGATTTTGCCTTTCCAGAAATTTTTTGCCATCTTGTGCACTAAGATAGTTGATTCTTGTGTTTTCCCTAAGTCCATTAAGTTGATTTCTTATGCTATCTGCCCTTATTGCAAGAATAGGTGTTGTGTGTTAATTTTAGTGTGCATGCATATTGTAAGTTGTTTATTGTGAGTCATCCCTTAACAGTCTTCAATTACTTTGCCTTGAAATTATCACCCAAGATCCTTTGGTTCGTGTAAATTTTTCTTCATTATCATTTGTGCACATCTTTATACCAACAGCTTTCAAACAATTTTATGGTGTATCATCCCATTTTATTTAAGCTTTCTTTCTAAACTTTATCCCCATCAATTTTAGTTAGAGATTCACTGAAAGGGAACCAACCCTTCAAATCTAGAGATTCACCTCACATTTGGGATACCCACTTTGGTAGATTTTGCTCCTCTTTCCTCACTTATGTGGATAGACAATAATATATTATTTGTTTTTATTAATATTAAATACTCCAAATATAATCACATGTTATGATATTTCTTATCAAATGACATCCCTAAGATTTAAAAAATCTTGGATATATTATTATGCCTAAGGCATCCAATTGTGAAGTGTCATTTGTTGGAAAAAGTTCAAATTTTGGTGTTTATTTTTTCGAAAAAAGTTTTCACTACATTTTTTCTAAGCGACTTCAATTCACAAGAGGCTTTAATGTTTTGGTGATTTGGAGTTCATTTGCAGGTTTGTGATGGTCCACAATAAGAACATGTTCATTTTTCAACCACAATAAAGTCTTGTTATCTCAATTTTGCCCCTAGCAAAATTGGATCACCCATTACCTCGCGTAAAGAAATCCAAAAAAATGGTTCCGTAGAATGAGCCCGTGCTTAAAATCCAACAGACAAGTAAGGAGGAACTCAGGAAGGCTCTAAAATGGAATAACAAGGTTGAGGAAGGAGGCCGAGCAATGTCAAAGGAACCAGAGACTCAAAGGAAAAGAAACGACGAAGGTTCAAATTCTTCAAGCTCTGTAAATGGTTCAGAATGGGCCCAAAATTGGATAAGTATGGTGGAGACAGCAGGAAGCTGCCAAGTGTCCAAGCGGCGCACCTCTAAAGATTAAATCTTAGGCTAAGACTCAAACAAGTGCCAAGCCTCCAAGTGTCCAGAACTCCAAAAAGTTGCACCAGCCGCATTGAAAAGTCTTCGACTCAGTGGAAGGTGCCAAGTGTCGGATCTACACAATTCCAAGATGGGAGCTCAGGGTAGAGACTCAAAATTGCGCCAGCCCTCCATGTGGAAAATGGTCAACAGAGGTCAAAAAGGAGAGTGGGCCCAAAATGACTAAGTATAGAGTGCAGGCGAAAGGCGCCACATGTCTTAACGACGCTCCTTCAAAGGTAAAATCCTAAGCGGGTTTTCAAATGAGCGCGGGCCTTCCACATGTCCCAGAGTCCAAAAAGGGACAGAGTCGGGGTTGAATAGTCAAAGCAGAAGCAAGCCAGCGGAAGGAGCCAAGTGTCAACACAACACTCTTTCAAAAGTAAAATTTGGGGCGGGTTTCCAAACGAGCGCCAACCCGCCACATGTCCTAGAGTCCGAAGAGGTGCAGTCGGCCATTGAAAATTCCAAAAGAAAGCAGAGGTCTCCACATGTCTCGACCGCGCAACTTCAAAGGTAAAATCTAGGGGTAGTTTTCAAATGAGCACGAAGCCTCCACGTGTCAGGGTAAGACTTTTGGCCCTGCTAAGCAAACATGAAGGACTCATGCAAAATACAAAGGAGCCTAAGGAGCCCATGGAAGCCACCACAAGTAAATATGGTGCAATTTTAGGAGCGTAAGGTAGGGGCTGAATCTCCAAGAAGCGTGAGGCTGCCATGTGGACCCTATATGGATAGACTCTTTCAAATATTACATGCCTGACCCAAATATTCAAATGGCCATATCTTTTGACTGGAAACTCAGATTTGGGTGGAAGAAGACTTTTTGGAAATGTCTCGACTCCTATATGCCATGGAGACATAAAATATGATTCTTAACAAGATCTGATGGGTAAAAAATGGGAAAATGTCTTCCAGGCCATTAATACATAATCTGGATTCTTCAACTACTAGATCTGATTTGATTCGATCCACCGCTCTTCCTTCTTCAACACGTCAAGAAGTTGGAGGGAACAGAATCGACAGATTGTGGGAAGATTTGAGAAGGGCATTGATTAACGGTGGTTGAGCTTTCATAACAGGATTCAATGCGTCACATAGGTGGTTGAAGCAAGATTTGAAATTTTCCTCTCTCTCTCTCTTATTCTTCCTATATATTATAATGAAGGGGCATATTCAAATGGTTGGTCATTGTTTCTCCTCTCCCCCTCTCTTTCTTCCTTAGGGTAGAATGCAGAGTCTAAGCCTCCTCCCATGGCTCTGTAATGGCGTTTTATTGCCTCTTGCCCACTGATGATGTACCGTGTAACATTTTGGAGCAATAAAATCTGTTTCGTGATGCATCTGTCCATCCTTGGCTTATTTTGTTATCTCTTCTTACCTCTCATCATTACAGGGTATACTGTGCATATTCTGATGTTCATTTTCAAGTCCTGAGAGCTGTGTTTAATGGGTTTTGAAGTGGTGTATGTGTGAAATCTATCTCTGGTCTGTGGTGCATTCTGTCCACCCTCTCCTCTGCTCACCTCTCTCCACTTCAGGTGGTCGGGTCTGTGATTCAACCACTTCCTTTTCTGGTGTATCACCACTTAGTGTAGGCTCTTTCACCTCTCTCTCTCTTTGTCCCCTTGGAATGGTTAGATTAGGATAGAATAGGTTCTACCTGCACTGGAGTAGCTTGTGGTAGGTAGATTAGGAAGCAAGAATCGCTTTCTCCGGAGGTCCATCTCAAGTTTTGCAAGTCCCATAGCTTGAGAGATGGTCCCATGTTGTGTAATCACATCGAATGCCCCACTTCACACTCGGGCCATTCGGGGGTGTTGTGATTTTCACTAACAAGACTTGGCATGCCCGGTGGGACAGGTATGAAGCACCTTACCACTTCATCTTAGCAAGTTGGTGTGTTCTTGTTAAGGTTTAGCCTTTTGAGGAACATGCAAGCACATCTGGCGACTCCATCTGGTTAATAACCCATCCTCTGAGTCATGACCTTTTCTATCCATTTCCACTCATTTTCATCCATTTTCTTCTTCCATCTCTTTCATTTTTCTTCCATTTCATGAAGTTGTGCAATCATGACTTCATTTCCTTCATGGAACTCACACTTACAATAGCAATGCAATCCACCTCCAATGCATTTCTCAAATCCTCCAGATCAGCATTATGATCAGATCAGAACCATTATGCTTACCCATATGAGCAGGGTCAAAGTTAGTTTGGCTATGGAGCTTATCAAGAATAAGGGGACGCATACAATGGTGATAGCTATGTAGAGAATGTTGGTTTTTGGAGAAGATTCAAAGAATGGAGGCTATCATGGTGCGTTCAGGGCTACAACACAAATAAAGGCATTCAAGATTGGTTACAGGGAACCTTGTCCATGGGAAGGCCCTTTTCCAAGACACTACAACCCTCAGGAGAAGATTGACTTCATGGTTGAAATGTTGCCTCAACTTGCACAATGGACTAAGGAGATTGAGGCTTATGAGTTGGATACAAGACAACCTTGTCAATGGGTAAGTCCACCACCTCCTAGCTTTTCTTTTCCTCTTCCTCAATCTTTATCATTTCAGCAGTGTCATGAGTCAAGCCCCTCACTTGCTGCCCCAAGTGTTGATTTCTCTTCTCCATCTCCTGATCTTCCACCCCACTTCAATTCTTCTCCCCTTTTCCCTTCCAAGCAAGTCATCCCCTCCAAACAAAAAAGAAGTTCCACTCCCCTCCCCACCACAAACAATTGCAAAACTAGTTGAACCCCAACCTGCCACTCCTCTTACTTTCCTAATTCTATGTTGGGAAGAAACTCAGAATGAAATTACTTGTATAATTCAGATTAGGAGAAACAATAGATCACCAAATAACACAATATTTCAGAATAATTATCTCAATATGCAATTAAAATAGCTTGCCACTTCGAGGGGGCAACCTCCCAACCATATAACAAGACTCAAATGCTCAAATGATAATGAAATACTACCTATAATCCCCTATATATACTATCCATATGCTATGGCCATCACCAAGGCCGACCTATTAAGCATGAGAAAGTATAAATGATATAATAAAATGATATGGTAAGCCACAAGTCGGCTACTCATATCCTAATACATGCAATAGGTTAAGGGTGTAGCAAACTCAAGAATTCACCAAGGAAAACAACAAGAACTGGAGCCCAACTAAGAAGAAATGACAGATAATCAAGAGTTGGGTTGCCAAATTTGGGTTTACAAAGATCCCTTGATGGTTAAGCCAATAGAGGAGGTCGAGTTGAAGAACCAAAGTGGTGGCCGAGGCTAAGTTTGTGAAGCATGAGAGGAGCATGACCATATAGTTTCAGAGGCTCCAAGTGTGGAGCAGGCTACAAGAGAACCTTCAGTTCTTCCTTCCACTTCATCCCCTTCAAGATCTGATGTTGAAGAAGAGTTTGAGCTTTCAAAATTCATGTTTGAGGATGAAGGGAGCCATGGTGATCAAGTTACAGATCAGGAGGACACCATGGAGGAGGTAGACCACATGCAACATGACAACAAGGAGACAAATTATTTGTCTGACTTGGAGGATTGTTTTGATGGAGAGGAGCCCATGGAGATTACATCATTTACTCCTCCATCCATCTTACAAGAACATGAGCCTGTTGCCATAAAGGAGGGCATTCAAGGACAACAACCTGTGTCTCACAACATCCCTCTGGAACTAGGGTTGGAAGATCATAGTCTTCCATGTTCTTCACAGGAGAAGGAAGGAAAAGGGCAAGAAGATGTCATCATCCCTCTCACACCATCCATCCAAGAAGGTCCACAAAAAGACTCCATTTTTGGAGTTAAATTTCATAACAATGGGCACATCCAAAGGATCAAATCGTGCCCAATCAGGTACTTGGCTTCATTGGAGCCAAGAGAGAAGCCAAAACCAGTCATGCCTACTTTAGGGCATGAGGATGAGTATCAAAGTACCAAGGGTCATCATCAACACCTCCAGGAGTCCAATACCAATCAACTTGAGGAGGTATTTTTGGTTGATGTAGATACCTTGATGATTTGGGTGGAGGACCGACTTATAGTTAGTTTTTCACTCATACAAGCAGCCATATTCAGTGTCAAATCATTTGCATGGCTGCCCCTTTTGAGAAAGGGAAGCTACTTCTCCTTGCTTGTTGCAGGATTTTTTGAGTCCCTCTTCTCTCTGGTTAGTGTAGGAGTAGGTTTAGGTTTGCTTTCAGTAGAATAAGTGCTTGTGCACACTCTGCATGTCTCATTTGAGGCATGTATGATTTTGTCTTTGTACATAAGTTTTGTTTGCATTGCTCTAGAGCTACCAAGGCCAGGCCCTTCAATATTCATGGTGGAAGACCCATAGTTGTCTGTAATAGTTGCTAATTTCAAAATAAAACAAATGCAGAGCAACTAAAAATGTTTCGAGATAGTCCATTTCTAGGATAGGCTCAGAGGTCAGCAAGTGCAAGCAATCGGGCTCGTAGCGGCTCGGGGATCAGATTTTCAAAGCAAAAGGATCAGTATCAGGCTATTATTCTTGACTCCATGCCCAATGGATGCTTCAAGGTTGGTCCCTTCATCTAGCAGGCAGATGTCCCCTGTGAGTTGCTAATTTTTATCTCAATTTTTCCCCCACAAAATTGGATCACCCACGACCCCGTGCAGAAAGAAATCCAAAAAATGGTTTCACAAATGAGCCCGTGCTTAAAATCCATCGACAAGTAAGGATGAACTCAGGTAGGCTCTAAAATGGAATAATAGGGTCGGGAAGGAGGCCGAGAAGTGTCAAACGAACTAAAGACTCAAAGGAAAAGAAACGACGAAGGTTTAAAGTCTTCGGGCTCTGCAAATGGTTCAAAATGGGCCCAAAATTGGCTAATTACGGAGGAGACAACGGAAGTTGCCAAGTGTCCAAATGGTGCACCTCCAAAGATTAAATCCTAGGCTAGAGACTCAAACAAGCACCAAGCCTCCACGTGTCCAGAACCCCAAAAAGTTGCATCGGTTGTTGAAAATTCTTTGACTCAGTAGAAGTGCCAAGTGTCGGCTCGACGTAATTCCAAGATGGGAGCCCAAGGTGGAGACTCAAACTTGTGCCAGCCCTCCACATGGCAAATGGTCAACAGAGGTAAAAAGGAGAGCGGGCCCAAAACGACTAAGTATAGAGTGTAGGCAGGAAGGTGCCACATGTCTTAACGACGCTCCTTCAAAGGTAAAATCCTAAGTGGGTTTTCAAATGAGCGTAGGCCTTTCACATGTCCCAGAGTCTAAAAAGGGATATAGTCAGGGTTGAATAGTCAAAGCAGAAGTAAGGCAGCGGAAGGAGCCAAGTGTCAACACGACACTCTTTTAAAAGTAAAATTTGGGGCAGGTTTCCAAACAAACGCCAACCCGCCACGTATCTCAGAGTCTGAAGAGGTGCGCAATACCACCTAAAAAGTCCAAAAGTAAGTCGAGGTCTCCATGTGTCTCAACCACACAACTTCAAAGGTAAAATCTAGGGGTAGTTTTCAAATGAGCGCGAAGCCTCCACGTGTCTAGGGTCAGACTTTTGGCCCCGCTAAGCAAACATGAAGGACTCAGGAAAATACAAAGGAGCCCAAGGAGCCCATAAAGCCGCCACATATCAATCTGGTACAATTTCAAGAGCGCAAGGCAGGGGCCGAATCTCCAAGAAGTGTGAGGCTGCCACGTGGACCCTGTATGGATAGACTCTTTCAAATATTGCACACATGCGACCCAAATATTCAAATGGCCATATCTTTTGACCGAAAACTTAGATTTGGGTGGGAGAAGACTTTTTGGAAACGTCTCGATGCCCTCTACGCCATGGAGACATAAAATATCATTCTTAATAGGCTCTAGTGGGTAAAAAATGGGAAAACGTCTTCCAAGCCATTAATATAGAATCTAAATTCTTCAACTACTAGATCTGATTTGATTCGATCTGCCGTTCTTCCTTCTTCAACACGCCGAGCAGTCGAGGGAACCAAAATCAACAGATTGTGGGAAGATTTGAGAAGGGCATTGATTGACGGTGGTTAAGCTTTAGAACGTGATTCAATGCGTCGCAGAGGTGGTTGAAGAAGGATTTGAAATTTTCCCTCTTCTCTCTCTTATTCTTCCTATATATTATAATGAAGGGGCATATTCAAAGGGTTGGTCATTGTTTCTCCTCTCCCCCCTCTCTCTTTCTTCCTTAGGGTAGAACGTAGAGTCTAAGCCTCCTCCCATGGCTCTGTAATGGCGTTTTCTTGCCTCTTTCCCACTAATGATGTACTATGTAACATTTTGGAGCAATAAAATTTGTTTCGTGATGCATCTGTCCATCCTTGGCTTATTTTGTTGTCTCTTCTTACCTCTCATCGTTACAGGGTATATTGTGCATATTCTGATGTTTATTGCAGGTCCTGGGAGTTGTGTTTAATGGGTTTCAAAGTGGTGTCTGTGTGAAATCTATCTCTGGTCCGTGGTGCATTCTGTCCACCCTCTCCTCTGCTCACCTCTCTCCACTTCAAGCGGTCGGGTCTGTGATTCAACCACTTCCTTTTCTGGTGTATCACCGCTTAGTGTAGGCTCTCCTCTCTCTCTCTCTCTCTCTCGTGTCCCCTTGGAATGGTTAGATTAGGATAAAATAGGTTCTACCTGCACTGGAGTAGCTTGTGGCAGGTAGATTAGGAAGTAAGAACCGGCTTTCTCCGGAGGTCCATCTCAAGTTTTGCAAGTCCCACAACTTGAGAGATGGTCCCATGTTATGCAATCACACCGAATGCCCCACTTCACACCTAGGCCATTCAGAGTGCTGTGATTCCGCACTAACAAGTCCTTCCAGAGATCCTTATGAGATACTCAATGTTTCTTCCAATACTCCTAACAAGATCCAAACCTAATCTAATATGCATATATTTTGTTTAGCACAAGGCATATGTGACTCCCTGTATTTATAGAGCAATATACCAATAATTTATCAACATATCAATATTGGATTAGAACTATGAACTCAATGATCTATAAAAATGTTGACACCATTGTGACTTTGATAGTTTTTGTGATACCGAAATGTTTAAGTGAACTAACACTTGTCATTAACCTAGAAACTTACTTACATAGTTCCACTCTCACTTGTTGAAGACACATCTTATCTTCTGAGGAGATTTACCAATTCAATTTTTTAATTTTAGGTTATGATAATTTTTTTGAAGGACGTTGGAAGTTTTTATGTCTTTGTCTACAATGATGTGAGCATTAGAAGTCGGGTAAAAATATGAAAGACCTTGAGTTATCCCTATTATTATTTTGAAATGTTCTACACAATTAAGACAAATTCCTATCCCTCATTTATTTCAAGAGCATTAGACTTATGATAGTTTATAATATTACAACTTGAAATTCAAATCAATCATGAATGATTTAAATCCATTACCAAACAAATGTTTGTGAAGACTCCTTTTGGCATAAATTCATCAACTACAAACCGTAGAGACAACGCCATTTTGAACCATATTGGCCTCACAATTCAAAATACTTTCAATGTAACCATTTTAGTACAAGAAAGGATACTTTTGAAGAGGTTATGGGAAAAAAATTTATACTTTCCCATTCCATCCATAACCATCCCAATCTTAATCTCATAACAAATAAGAGACAATCGGTTGTAGAAATGTATTGTGTATTTTACTTGTGACCTATTGCAGATTCCATGGGCAACATTTCCGAGGGAATTTTTAAACAAGTCACATGCCTTGTGCATCCTTCCAAATATTGCAGCTTTTACTCGAGACCCGTGGAATTCCATGGGCAACATTTCCTTAAGGGAAATTGTTAAACAATTCACATGCCTTGTTCATCCTTCCAAATAATACATACCTACCTACAAGCACACTTGGAATTACATCAACAAAAATCTAATTTCTATCATGATTTGATGGATATCCATACCTTGTTCAGTGTCAATGGATAAGTAGGTTGTTATGGTGACGATAATGTGGGTTTCTATCTTTTTCATAGATTATCTCCACTATCATATTTTCAAGTTCATATCATATTGTGTACTTTAGTTGCAATAATTTATGTGTTGTTATGACATTACATAATTAATGTTGGAAGTTAATCAATCATAATAACCTCTTGTACACCTTCCCTTTACATCATTTTTTTGTATTTAACTCACCAATGTATTATAATTTAATAAGGGTGTAAAAACACTGTGGATGAAGACATAATGTGGGGTGGATGTTGCGTAGTAGGAAGAATGTATTTAAACTATATATCAATATAATTAGGAATATCATCAGTCATGAGGTATATAGAACCATCATAGAGGCCCCATCCCACATGTGGAATATGAGCATGGACCTAGTGAAAGGGATGGTAACTCGTACTAGAATGAGGGAGCGTCCCATTAAGTTTAAACTTATGACCATACAAGATGGAGGAAGAGACATGATGATACACAAAGAATACTAAGTGGAATACACCAAATAGAGAAAGATAAACCCTATATACTAGAGTTTAAATAATAGATTTGGTTCAAACAATGGATTCACCAAATGTTTACACCCTAATCAAATTATTTTATGGAAAGTACACAACAATATATAGGATGCAAGGGTTCATTACAAGAGGTTATTCTAATCAAATTAATTCATAATTATACATGCATAATTAGAATAACACATTAATACTTTCAACAATGATAAAAAATAGATTTCAGAGCTCAAATACACAAGAAAAGATGAAGCTTTAACCATACAGGTTGGAACAAAAGAGATCTAGATGCATACATAGGTGGAATATAGTAATCAAATATTGGTAATTATTTTTTTGTTAATATTGGCACTGGAAAATGAATTGGTGTAAGACTGTACAACTTTGTCATGAATGGTTGTATGGTCTTTGACCATTCTGTATGGTCTTAGGCCCTTTCTTAGTGAGCTTCTGTAACTTTATTTGTACTTCACCTACCTATAAATGTGCATCACTATATGCCACTGCACAACCTCAACATAAGTTATAATGATCTAAAACAAAGTGGAAACCATAGATAAAAGCAATACCCTTCATCAAAACATTAATAAAAAAGGAGAAATCATGTGTGTTACGATGCTAGACTACCCTTTCGAAAACCAATCCAAGTGTTGCACTGCATGACCTCGTGTGGGATCAAACCTCATGTAGTTCACCTAGGTGCATGTGTAAGCATGAGTGTGACCTAAGCCAACCCCTCGTGTCTCTTGACATAAAGGTAATGGGCTAACTATAGAGTAGAAAATCTACCCAACGTGGTAACAATGTAATGTAATATGCTTCAATTGCATTAATAAACATTTTCCCCTTGAAAATGCTTGGAGTGACTTTTCTCTTGCTAAGACATGGCTCTAAGACCTTTGCATGCTTGAGAATGGAGGAAGGTAGGCTTTTTAACTTGGTTGATTGCTTCAGATATGTAATAATGGTTATTCTAAATCATATGCAACTGAATTAGAGAGATCTAGGAGAGCCTTGAGTTCTTTTGGAGCAATATTTGATATACTAGCTTCTAAGAATACCAAGTGTAATAAAGTGATATTGAATTGCTTATATAGCCTTTCATAGGTGAAATATTATGATAAGGCTTACCTTAAGAAGATGAAATGATGCACTAAATATATTCAAATTGAAATCAAAATTTGAAGTGAGAAAAAGATGAAACGTATAAGTCGGTCAAGGTTATACAATTTATTCCAATCACACTATATGATCATGGACATAAAACATGTAATACAAAACTGAAATTTATGGAATGATACACAAATATGAATTACTACTTTGATTAATTAATATTTATTCAGTTTGTGTGAGTAGAAAGTGTGGAGATGGAAAATTCAAGAAAGAGCTAGAAAGATGTATTGATTGGACTTAAAATGTGATCATTTATCTTATCAAGGAGTATAACCAAACTTGTCATTACTAAATTATAAATTACCAATTTTAATTTCCTACAAGAAGATGACAAAGGATTCACTTAGTGTAATTACAATATAAATTTTTTGTTTCATAATAAAATTTAAAATACTCCTAATTTTAATTTCTACCTATGAATAAAATTTGCTTAATCTATTACAACATTCCACTTAAAATATCCCTTCTTTTATTATATATCGTATATATGAATTTGGTCATAATTGTTATACCAATTTTTATTTCTACTTCTAGTATATTTATTAAAGGAAAATACAAATTGTCTTAATACCATTCTTAATACAACATTCTAATTAAGATACCCTTCCTTTATATATTATATATATATATTATACCAATTTTTATTTAAAGAAAAATTTATATCTAACAATATACCGAAAGATATTCCTTATTTCTTAAACATAAATATCTCTAAACCTAAACCTCACCTTCACTCGCTTTCCTCACTACCCCCAATAGTTACTAATAAAACCTAATAAATTCAACCTTTTTATGTTCTAATAAATAGTATTATGAAATAATGACTATATTACTAAAAACAAAATAATACAACTATTGACAAAAAAACAGGTGGTATGGTAGCACACCACTAAGATTGAAACTCTCCTAAATACGCGAGAATTGAACACAAAATCACACAAGTCGGAGATGTAAAGAATGATTACATATTCATTAGATAAACCAAAAACACATGAAATTTAGGTAGCATGAAAACGAGTATAGAGTGGAAGGTCTAAGTCATCGGACTAGCCCACACACCATAGATAGTTTATAACTATGGTATATAAAATTAAAAAAATAGATAGTAATCACGCCGAAGGAGTTCCCCTATGGGAAAGGGCTTTGCATACATTCATCTCATTGTGTTAAATTTGATGGTCATTTGGAAGTTTTTCCAATGCGATTAAATTTGACGGGCGGAATGATGGTTATGACATCCTTTTTGATGTTCTTGCTTTTCCTGGCTATTTTTAGTAGTTTTACTTTTTTGTTTTTGCATGTTGAATGCGGGTTTACTGTTTTTAGTTTAACATGCAAAATACATGGTATATTTAGCAATACTGCAAGTTATATATCTATTAGAAGCAAATGAATTCTTCACACAAGGCACAAAAATTCATCCAACAATTCCTTTTCAAATTCACAGTAAGTTTTGTGACTGGAACAGGTTTGTCCTTCGTCATCCTCTCTTTTGTACTCTCCATCGTCTTCTTTTCCTTTGTGTTCTTCTTAGGATTTGCAATTATTGTGGGTTTCAATACTCTATTCATAAGAAAACATTATTTGGCTCGCAAATTATTGTGGGTTTCAATACTCTGTTCATAAGAAAATATAGAGACAAAATCTGCCATTGCAAGGTTTGCTCTGCAACATCTCTGTGCTTACCATCTGTATATTCATCCAAATACCTCATGTATTTATTACTAGGGTCTGTTGGTTTGTTCGTATACTAGGAACTTGCTTAGGAGCAGGCACTGGCAAAATCAACTTTAGAACTCTGGCAGCTTCATGTATGGTGGGTCGTACCTTTTTAGATATATATGATCCCTTTTTCTCTGAACTTAAAAATTCAAATTTATCACTGATTAAAATAAGCAATCTCATTATACTGTACACTTAATTGGGGTAAGAAGAGAAAGATCCAGGATATATGATAGTAACAACAACTAGGTTGGTTCCATGTTTGTAACTATTGCATTTGGTTTTGCTTGAATGTGTGGTATTAAGTTAATGATTTGATCAACATCCTACTTATTGGCTTGCTTGTGTTCACAAATCCACATTGGATGTGTTTAATATAGAATTTTTTTCATTTCAATTGAAGTTAGAAATTTATTAAATGAAATTATGTCCATTGTTAGAAAAAAACAGAAGAAGGAATCATGCATATCTCAGGAGTAATAAGACAATTATTCCTAAGTCTCTATTTTCTTCCTGACCATTTTAAGTTATATTACCAAGGGTTGGGGTAGAATTTTAGGCCAATCTTCAGGGATACATTAGATGAACAGATATAAATGTTTAAATTTGGGGGATTTTCATCACATTACATATTTCTTGTTAATTGGTGGATTCTTAAGCTCGTAAAATCCTTAATTTTGAATTCAATCAATACTTGCCTATACCTTTTCTAGGTCACATACTTGTCTTTAGTGATGTCTACTAACATACTGCAATTATTGTGGGTTTCAATACTGTTCATAAGAAAATATAGAGACAAAATCTGCCATTGCAAGGTTCGCTCTGCAACATCTATGTGCTTACCATCTGCATATTCATCCAAATAGTCTGCATAGAAACAAAAGGCGTAAAACAAACTCAGAGGAAACAAATCATCTAGAGAAGCTCAAAGCATCATATGCACCGGATGCAAGTACATTAGAATTTAGTTTAATTTACACATTCATGTGTGCAATACGACAACCAAGAGAGGACCATGAAACTGAAGAAAAGTGGATTGAAAACCTAATGCTAAATGGACATTCTAGAAGAATACTAGAGCAAAGAATACAAACCATTGATGTCTTTCAAAGTAGATAAAGCCATATCTTTCTGTTAAACAATATCCTTTAGGTAAACAATGATGATCTCATAGGATAAAATAGATTGTTTAATCATTGTGGCAATAGATTGCATGCTCTACAATTTGTAAATGTTGAGCATTATTACATAATGTGCATAGAATCAAAGGATTTATTCATTGGATAATATTAGATACGTTCATGGAATGAAATCAAGCATGTAATGTATTGTTTAAATCCCTCTCGTTAGGTCTCATGGCTCATGATTAAATTATTTAATCCTAGAATCTTAGGAATGGAGTCTGTAGATGGAAGATCTTGTACATGATCAAGATGACATATAGACAAATGAGAGTGGGTTTCGACTGAGGCTTAAGTTACACCTGAGTGAGTCACAACTTAGCTCACCTAAGTATTCTTAATTAGTAGTATCATAACAATTAAAGTGGCATATAGCTGAAATGTGATTACACAATACAAGGATTTGGCCATTGGAGGACTAAATAAAGGGCTTAAAAATAGAATCAAAGGGTCAACAAATAATTAACTTCTTCTAACATACAAACAAACTTCTTTCCTATCAAATTGAGGTTGGTCAAACAAATTCTTATCTAAAGAACATCAGAGGTGGGTGTATAATGCTAACATTGTACAAATTCTTATGGCAGTGGAGATCTCTCTGTATTTTTCAAAGAATGATCTTTCATGGATGTCAGTGTGTGATCTCTCCTATGGGAATCACGAAGCACCTTATAAATGGGTGACTGGCTTCTATTTTAATCCAATACAAATTCGGAAACGTTGCACTCATGACATGTTCTTACAACCAAAGTTGGATGTTTCAGATTTTACTTAGGATCCAAACAAGAGATTAAGGACCTTGATCGACAATTCAAGGGTACAAAGGTTATTTGGTTGGATGCGTGTTGGCGAGTTTTATGGGTAATCTTGTCACCATGCCATGCTGCTACTTATTGCATATTCTCTCAGTTCAATAAAGTTATGGGCCTAAGAAACAATTTAATTTTTATGATTCCTTTTGTGGATTATTTTTTCCAGCACTTAACCCAAAAGCCTTATAAATCTCATTTACATGTTCACTTTGAAACCTCTGAAGGATGGTTTGAGGATTTTATTTCAATTTCCTCATAATTGACTTTCTGAAGGGAGTGCCATATGGCAATAGCTAGTCATTGCCACTTTTTTAGATATGCCTCTTAGTGAAATATATTACTGCTTTGTAATTTCAGGGACAATTTGCATCAGTATAAGAATTACATATAGATAGCTTTGTAATTTTCTTAAGATTGTAGCTTATTCTAAACTCATTTTAGAATATTGGATTCCAATTCACCAAGCTTAATTCTTAATCTAGCTTCATTATCTTTATCACGTGTCAATGGAATGTCTACATATCTACTTATATTTTTCATTACAAACTTGGAATCATCATCTAAGTTGGATAAGAGATTGTCAGTTACCTTTCCAGCAAAGGGAATTGTTTTCCCAAATTTGCACTTAATCCTCTACATTTCCATGTGGATTCACAATTTTCTTTAGACTTCTTGGAACTCTTTTTTGTTATTTATAAATAGTGTTCGTAGACTTGCCTATGCTTTGTCAAGTCATATGTTCTGCCTTTAACAAAGAATTGTAATTATCTTTATAAGGTCTCTGCTTCAACTATATTTGAGTTCACATAAGCAGGTTCTATGATACTATGGTATGGAGATTGATGAAATGCCTATGATTTCGAGAACTATAGTAATCCTTGTGACAATTTTAACTTTTTAGGAGACATGAGGTTATGATGTTAAATAAAAAAACATATCTGCTGCTTTATCCCAAGTTCCAGAGCATGTTGAAATGAGCAACTAACCAACTGTTGAGCAACTGAAATTATACTTTCTATTGCCTTCTGTAAGAATTAATTTTCAGGATTTCTTTTGATCAGATTTATCACCATCTTTGTTTTACTTTGTATTATTGTTCTGTCAAAGCCAACTTGACGAAGAGAGCAAGGATTCATAAGCCATAGTTTTTATGTTGTTTTTTTAATTTTGGGAGGATTTTTGGTGTGGGTTGTCCACCCATTCGCGCGGGTTGTTGGAACATAACAGTTGCATTGGGGATTTTGATGATGAGAAACTGGTATTTTTTTCTTTGACCCGCATGTTTATCAATCAACTAATTCAGCTTCCATCTTGAACCCCAAGTTTGATGCTCTCTTCTCCTTAAATTTCTCGTCTTAAGTTTGAAAAAGAGATAAAGCTAGCATCATGAATATTATTTCTAAATCACAAACTACTCCTGCTCATTAGTTGAAAAAGGTTATAACAGAATTACGAAGCGAGGAAATTGGCCAATTTGGTACTCTTTGTGTCGGTCTCTTGACCTTTGTTTATGCTAGACTCCATTAAAATAATTATATGTTATTCATGTATTCATTGTAGTTGCTATTTTCACAAATTTCAATGTTCGATTAAAATAATTATATGTTATCTAGAATTTTTTTAATGCATATTTGTTCAAGTTTTGTTACAAATTACTTTGGGTAATTTTGTTTGTGCTGAGATGTGCCAATTATGAGTTAATATTGTTGGTCTATAGCTTTTATGGTATTATGACTACAAGCATGTATTCATCTTTCGACGTAAATACTTAAACGGTGTATGAGTGTAAGATTTGAAAGAAAATTAACAAACAAAAATCTTACCAACTGAAGCAAATTTGAGTTATTGTCCACAACTTCCTTCCCGTCGCGACTCCACAAGAACAATTCCGTAATTGTATACATTAGATTTCACATTAAGCCTTGATGGTTTTGCAAATTCAGGGTCAATGTAACCAATGATACCACTTTTGATGAGACAACTGAGTCAATCATGGGTGTTGCAGCTAGTGACCTCCACCTATTGTCATAAGACAAAGACGCGACTAGTGAAATTACAAGCAATGTCATCGGCAACGAATATTGCTTCACACTTTCCTTGAAAAAAGAGACATATTGTGGAAACAACAAATTGAAATGTGTCATCCTCGGTTTAAAGAGAGCGGATAACAAGTGCATCTCCACCACATCAACCACAACAACATCAATAGTCACATCAACCACATCTCCCTCACCTCTCCTTCTGCTCGCCCCTACTGGTGTTTCAACATTCAACATCTCCACACCCACAATCCATGCAGCCCTCGTATTCCAATCAAAGAACTGAAACCCCTTGAAGGCCATGCATTATAGTCTTTTCAAGAGTCATTGAAACATATAGAATATATTCTTATTGATGAAATGAGTTTCATCGGCCCAAAGTTGCTAAGCAAAATTGACATCAAGCTACACGAAGCTTTCCCACACTCAAAAACATCTAAATTTGGGAACATATCAGTCATCCTCCTCGGTGACCTCGACCAATTACCACCGTTTTGGATAGTCCTCTTTATGCAAGTAATTCATATGGAGCCAACCTTTGGAAGGGATTCCATTACATTGCTAACATGACAACAAGGAACATTCAATGCACAAGTTTCATTCCAGAATTTACTGCTCCAAATGTGAGATTCAACTCCTCTTATTGAGGACTGGGAACTCCTAATGTCTTGCATAGACACACACCTAACTCAACAAGAGCTCAACATTTTTAAGGACGCACCACATTTGTTTGCAAAAATGATCTCGTGGACTTTCACAACCTTCAGTTGTTGAAGGCATTGAACGTTCTAATCACCCAATCCATTGCTGAAAGTAACATGCGGGTTAGACCAAGAGATCCTGATGATGATCAGTTGGAACACAAAGTTGTCTTTGTCTGTAAAACAAAAAAATCATGTTTATTACAAATTTATGGGTTGACACATGCCTCGTAAATGGTGCTACAAGAACAATCACCAACATTTTTTATGACGCATCAATGCCACCACCAACATTACCTTTATTTGTTGTCAAATTTGATAGATACAACGACCCATGTTGGGATCCCTCCAACCCGTTACATATTCCAATACCCCTATTTCAAGAGGGAATCAAAGACAATTGCCGCTTAAAATGGCTTGGGCATTAACTATCCACAAGTCCCAGGGACTTACTTTGCATAGAGCAACTATCGACATTAGAACCACTGAAAGTCAATATCTGACATTCACAACTTTCTCTAGAGTTGCCTCGCTTGCCAATCTGCATATTTCCCCTCATTTTTCATTCGAAAGGTACTCAAAAATGGTGCATGTACCAACACTTGGAGCAAGAAGAAAGGAGGATTCAAGACTACTATCCCTCAACCCTTCGTAAATACTACCCTCTACTTTGATAGCACCTCCACTACTACTTTACTCAACACTTCTTGTATCCAAAGCGACATTGCCATTCAAGGGTATCATGTTTATTGAAAATAAAATTGCCCACAAAAGGCTATCATTCATGATATAAATTTTACAAATGTACAGAGGTCTTCATGTATACATGTTTAGTTCAGATGTTGTGATATAAGATTTGCAACTTTATATGTACAAATCTGTAACAAATTTAAATGTACACATACAACATTTCAATGTAATGTTTCATCTATATTCCTACACTACCACTATCAATCACACGCCTTATCAAGTGTACAAAAAGGTTTTTTCAACAAAAGACCAACCAAACAACCGATGCAACACTAACACAATTACCTTGAAATAAATACAAACCACATCAACTACAAAAGTAATTAACTATCCAAAATAGTATCAAATGTATTCATGTTTAGAGCAAAAAAATTGGCCACAAATGGCTACCACTCATGATATAAAATCTACACATGCACGGAAGCCTTCATGTATTCATGTTAAGTTCAAATAAAATAGTCCGCAAAACGCTACCACTCATGATATAAGATTTGCAATTGTATATGTATGAATTTGTAACAAGTTTGAAATGAAGAGATGATACCTTTAAATGAAGTTGGATAGTTATTACTTTTGTAGTTGATGTTGATAATGAGTGTGATTGATTTTGTAAGTGTAGATATATAGATGAACCACTTCATTTAAAGGTTCCATCTCTACATTTCAAACTTGTTACAAATTTGTACATATACATTTGCAAATCTCATATCATGAGTGGTAGCATTTTCGACTATTTTATTTGAACTAAACATGTTACATGAAGACTTCCGTACATGTGCAAATTTTATATCATGAGTGGTAGCCTTTTGTGGCCATTTTTTTCCCACTAAACATGAATACATTTGATACCGTTTTGGATAGTTAATTACTTTTGTAGTTTATGTGGTTTGTAATTATTTGGGAAATTGTGTTAGTGTTGCATCACTTATTTGGTTGGTCTTTTGTTGAAAAAACCTTTTTTGTACAGTTGATAAGGGGTGGGATTGATAGTGGTAGTGTAGGAATATAGATGAAACATTATATTGATTTGTTCTACGTGTACATTTAAATTTGTTACAAATTCGTACATATACAATTGCAAATCTTATATCACGACATCTGAACTAAACATGTATACATGAAGACCTTTGTACATTTGCAGATTTTATATCATGAATGGTAGCCTTTTGTGGGCAATTTTATTTTCACTAAACATGAATACATTTGATACCCCTTGAACGACACTGTCGTGTTGGTGATTGTTCCTATAACACCATTTACGAGGCCTGTGTCAACACATAAATTAACAATAAGCATGTTTTTTTGTTGTTTGCATAGCAAAACTTTGTGTTCCAGCTGATCATCATCAGGATCTCATGTTGAGGCTCACCTGTTACTTTCAACAATGGATTGGGTGATTGGAACGTTCAATGCTTTCAACATCTGAAGGTTGTGGGACTCCACGAGATCATTTTTTGCAAACAAATGTGGTACGTCCTTAAAAATGTTGAGCTCCTACTAAGCTAGGTGTGAGTTAGGAAGAGGAGTTGAATCTCACATGTGGAGGAGTAAATTCGGAATGAAACTTTTGCATTGGTTGTTCCATGTTGCCGAAATATTGTTTTCAATGTAATGGAAGAATGGAATCCCTTCCAAAGGCTAGCTCCATAGGGATTACTTGCATAAAGAGGACTGTCCAAAACCGGTGGTTATTGGTCGAGGTCGCCGAGGAGGATGACAGATATGTTCCCAAATTCATATTTTTTTGAATGTGGGAAAGCTTCGCATAGTCTGTTGTCAATTTTTCTTAGCAACTTTGGGCCGATGAAACTCATTCCATCAATAAGAATATATTCTATATGTTTTAGTGACTCTTGAAAAGATGATAATGCATGACCTTCAAGGGGTTTCAGTTCTTTGATTGGAATATAGAGGGTTGCATGGATTGTGGATGCAAAGATGTTGAATGTTGAAAACACTAGTAGTGGTGAGCAGAAGGAGAGGTGAGGGAGATGTGGTTGTTGTTGGTGTGAATGAATTCCATATTTTATTTATCAGAAATAATTTTCCTGTGCCAATTGTTCCTTGAATTATCAATCTTAGTGGAGGTAGAAGGGTTTTGTTTCTTCGAATGGTGTAACATGGTATCAAGAGTTAGTTGTTTTAAAGAGAAAGGTAGTGTGGAAGATGGTGATGTGGCCTGCATGCTGATGGTTAATTGTGTCTACCTTTTCTCTCTCGATGAATGATGAACTAGTTATCTGCAAATCAGGTGGAACGTCATGTATGTTCCAATTATTGTGTATATCGAAATCTCATTTCCCCAACATTTCAAGACTATCAAGACCCGTGTTGTTTCCTAGATGAAGTTGTGCGAAGACCTGCCATTCATGCAATGGTTCGTGTTGAATATTGCATTCGACCTCAGAGTCAGAACTAACATTTGTAGCATGTCCTATATCTACCTATATCTGTGGTAGTGCGTAAAACATGCCACAATATGTAGTTGTGCTTGAACAGGTACAAGCAGATGTTTTAACCAATTGTTTTTTGCCTAGATTAACTACACACACAATATGAAAAATTACAAATCCAACAGAGTACAATAAAAGAGTTTGATAGTTTATTAGTGAAAAATATCAAAAATAAAAAATTTAGTAAAGCACGGTTTGAATATTACCTCTGTTCAGATTAATAATGAAGAATGAAGAAAAAAATCCCTTTTAGGTTTAAGGGGATGTAACAAAAAAGAGGAATCATAGGGTAAAAGAAGAACAAGTTTGGTCTTTCACAATTGGCACTTGCAAATATGCCCGGAGAAAATTTGAAATACCTACCCAAGAAGAGAGTCTCAAAGAGTAACTTGACTATGCCCAATCATGTATTCTTATTGGGTTCAATATAAAGGGAGCTGGTGGAAATTGCAAATGGAAAATTTATTCTCAACCGAAAATGGTCAAGGAGAGTGGATATATTAAATAAAGGATAAATCTTACTACTCTCTAATTTTAAATGATCTTTTTCACAATTTATACAAACAAATGATTCTAGGCCTAAAAATTGACAAGATTTAAGGCAAAATAAGGGAAGTACTTGTTGTATATGCGGTGATTGATATTCTTGGGATGAATCTCCATTTTTACTCTGAAGAAGACCCAGATGTCACACTCTGCGAAGGCAATCACATTAACTAATTAAATATCCATGAATACCTAAGTAAAGAAGAGAAAATGTTTTGGTTTGGAAAGGATCTGTGTTCGAAGTCTAATAATTTCGTTATTCGCAGAAAAAATAAAACGATTCCTTGACACTTGGACCCTATGTCATCCCCACTTGTGTAGCAGAGCAAAGCCAGAATCATAGAGATTTGTAGGGTTTAGCCCTGTAATTTTTTTGGTTGTTCCAATGGCGGATTTGCCCTGTGACGGAGATGCGGTTTGCATGCTTTGCAAGGTGGTGCTGCCAGATTTTGATGTTTTACTATGCAATAGTTGTGTGAGCACCTAGCATATGTAGTGTCTAAGGACCCCATTGACGGTTGTACCCGTTGGCGATCGGTTCTGTCCCGACTATTCAATCACCAATGAGGAACACCCAAATGATGTTCAATCTTCTTGTGTTGGGTAGGTAAAAATATATGCACTGTTTGAAATCATCAGAAAACACGTTTGTTGTGGAGGCGATCGGAGCTAAAGCTTTCCTCCACCAAAGACGTTAAACAATGCGTTGGATGCGTGTATTTAAAGGTTATTGCATGCAAAAGCTAAAAACAAAACTTAAAAATAGCAAACCCACCACAACATGCAAAATTGGAAAAATTAAAAATAGCAAATTCTAAAAATAGCAAAAAAACTCAAAACCGTCATTTAGGCTGTCAAATTTAACATAGTCCCATGAATGTCTGCAAAGTCCTTTCCCGAGGGGAATGCCTTCGACATAATTATTTATTTTTTTACATATAGTGAAGGGCGAACGATCATTTATGACATGAGCTTAAATTTAAGGGGCATTGATGGGCGTTTACACATTTTTCTATTTTTAGCTGTTCATTCCTTAATTTTGCCCCTTCAAAAAAAACTTCGGGGACACTTTCATCCTGTTTAAAAGGTTTCCAGTGGACTGGCCATTGTTTACTTGAAAATGGGCTCATCCTTTGTGAAAAGCAGAACCAGGGATAGAGAGGACTCATGGGGATGCATTTTTTTTCAACACAACACCGTCCCAGTCCCCTTCCAGTCAAACAAGTGTTTTGTGAAATCACCTCACCAAATCTCACAAACAAATACCCATCAGAAGTGCTGCTTGTGCTCCCTGTAACATCTCTGTGCTTACCATCTGCATATTCATCCAAATACCTCCTATAATTATTACTAGGGGTCAGTTGGTTCGTTCGGATACTAGGAACTTGCTTAGGGTCAGACTGTCAGTTGTTTTGTTGTTGGAGGTCGCGTGGGGAAGGAGGCCCCTCGAGCCCTCTTTCGATGCTGCTGTGGTGGACTGGGTGAGAGAGCTGCATGCCAACGACAGGCTCGTGGATGCCGCCGATCCAAAGCTTGGCGGTCTATACGTTGAAGATGACATGGAGAGAGTGCTCAAATCGGGTCTGCTCTGTTCTAATCCTCACCCGGAAGGGAGGTTTGGCATCCGACACATACTGCAAATACTTGAAGAAGAAGCTCCCGTGCCTGGTTTTGATGCTCCGTGTTATCTGGAGATGGGTACACCAAACAGTACATGGAAGTTTCCTCTTTACAGTCGCAGCACAGATGCTTCCACTTCCGGGTCTCTAGAAGGATGATAGATACTGCGTTGCAGTGAAGTTACAGAATGTATTGGGTATTTTTTTTCTGTTACTGCCTCCATAAGCTGCTTATTACTGTTTATATACTCTTCTTGTAAGATATTCAGTTTGCCATCCATACTTCCCATTTAAATTTTTACTTGGCACAAAGTAGCGAGACAGATAAAAAAACGTCTACTTGAAACTTCTTTAAAAACACCTGGGTTTGACTCTGTGTTTAGTGCTTATGGGTGTTTATTTGTTGATCAATGTGGGTTTTTGGGAGGTTGTCCATTGTTGCAGCCATAATGTCGCTTTCCTGTTCATTCATTGGACTTGGTCTGGGAATTGGCATGGAAACAAGTGATTTCAAGATCATCTCCTGATTTCACACTCTTAAAAATCATTGTGGATTTGTAAAAAACTATATCAATGTGGTGCATTTATCCTTTTCTTTTTCTTCAACATTGGAATGTAGTTTAATTTGTTCCTGTTACATAACATCAACATACTTACTATCCTCTTCCTCGTGATGGATGATGGAATATGGTCCGAAATGGTGATAAAAAATCAGCATACATGTTTTATCCAGATGTTTCTCTTTAACACCTCTTTAGTTTGTCCTTGTTAAGATACATCAACATACTATAGTTTGCCATATAATTAGTTATACAATTACCAGCATTCTGACAATAAGAAAGTGTTCTGTTCTGTGTGCCACAGAAAAAGGCCATTCTCATGGGACCTTAAGAGGAGTAGGGATTGGAGGTATACTCACATCAAGGACTAATGCATGGAATGCCTTCCAAGCTCTTGGAAATATTGCATTTGCTTACTCGTTTTCAATGATTTTGATTGAAATTCAGGTCTGTCATTTCTCAATCCAAATAAGGTTGCTCTGCATTAGTATCAGTTATCTGGTGATGTCTGGAAGAACAATGATATCCTAAGCAATAGTATAGAATAATTTCATCATTATAGATTCTTTAGCACAGCATGACAAACACAAGCCTTCATAGATTCTTTAGCACAGTCCTAAAAATAACATGACAAACACAATTTATCTAAAACTTGTAGATCAGAATAACCAAAGTACTCATCCATAATAGGAAGTATGAAAAGTATATTCCTATAGCAATTTCATGTCAATTAATTCATCATCATGTTTCTCAAAGTGCCCTTTTATTGCAGGACACAGAGAAGTCTCCTCCAACAGAGAACAAAACCATGAGAAAGGCATCTACAACTGGTGTTTCAGTGACCACTCTTTTCTACATGTCTGTGGGATGTGCCGGATATGCAGCATTTGGTAAGCACACACCTGGCAACCTTTTAACAGGCTTCGGATTCTACAATCTTTTATGGCTGGTTGACATGCCCAACATTTGTGTCGTAATCCACTTGGCGGGAGCTTATCATATATCTTTGAAATACCCAATGACATATGAAATACCCAAAATCCCTTACTGCTACAAGTTTTTAAGGCTTGTTAAGTACCAGTTTTCATTACCGATTCATAGGGCTCGTCAAGCTAATCAAGTTTCATTAAACAAAGTTGGGTGCCTAGCTGAAATCACAAGTATGAAGTTATGATTTTCATTACCAAGTTGTAGGACTTGAGCTAACCAATTTCATCAAGGAATATTGGGTGCCTTGCTGAAACCCATCTTTTGACTAAGAAGTAAGAACCCAAGTATGAAATTATGATATCTCTTCAAGTTGTAAGACTCGAGCTAGCCAATTTTCATTAAGAAAAACTGGATACCTCACTGAAAGTTCATATTGGTCTTTTGGTTAAGGACCCATATCCACATAATACTATAAGTTTATTAGGCTTTTTGAGCATCATTTTTCATTACCAAGTTGTAATAATTACAAGTTTTTGAGGCTTTTTAAGAACCAGATTTCAGTACCAAGTTGGTAAGTTGTATGGCTTATTGAGTCAAACAAAAGTTTTAAAGGGAAAATTGGGTGCCTCGCTAAAACCCCAGATTGGTATTTTGGTCAAGGACCCATATCCACAAGAATGAAATTATGATTTCCATTACCAAGTAGTAGGATTCATCGAACTAATGATTCTTACTGTTTTATGAAATTACAGGTTTTCTGCCAGCCTCTGTATGCATTTGTTGAAGAATGGAGCTCCAACACATGGATCAAGAGTTGTTTCATCCAAAATGAATACCAACTTAACATTCATGGCATTGGACAGTTGAAGCTCAACTTGTTCAGGTTGGTGTGGAGGACTTGCTTTGTGGTTTTTACAACAGTGGTGTCCATGATCCTTCCCTTCTTCAATGCCATCATGGGAGTGTTGGGGAATTGGCCTTATGTCCGCTAACTGTCTATTTTCCAATACAAATGCATATAACTCAGAAAAACATAAATAAGTGGACACCCAAGTGCAGTGTCCTGCAGCTACTTTGTGTAATTTGCTTTGTTATCACAATGGCAGCACTTGTGGGTTCCTTAGCTGGTGTGGTGGACATTCTTCAGTATTACACTCCATTTAAGAGCAACTACTGATGCAAGGCCACATTTTCCTTTTTGGAATCTTATAAAAAAATAGATTATGCAATATATATATTTTCTCAATCCTCTTCAACTATGAGGTGGGATGAAATATTGAATGTCACTGAATATTTCAGGTCATTTCAGTGTAGAAATCACCAAAACCTGTGTTTTTTACAGAGCACCGTAAAAATGCAGGTTTTGGTGATTTCTACACTGAAATGACTTGAAATATTCAGTGACATTCAATATTCCAGCCTGTGTTTTTAGGTAGATTATTATTAGAATTAATGAAAAATAAATAAGCGTGATGTTGGCAATTTTCTGTTAGAGTTGGTTTAACCAATGGAATTGGAGGCAGTTTGGGCTTCTATTTTTACTACGAAATTTGGTTTCAAGAATTTGAAATAATATGGTGAATATACACTAAAAAAATGAATCTTTCCTTTAATACAGAATTTTTGGTGCCAAACTTTTGACAGGAGGGGGTTGAATGATTCCCCTACCAACATGTGTAATAATTATTTTGAGATTATTATTTTGAGATTTTAAAGTTTGAACTATTTATTTACATGTAATTTCTAAAATTCCTCACCTTACATTTCTCATCACAACACAAGTAATTTAGGTATCCCTCCATATCAAATAATTTAAACTGTTCAGCATTCACATTGCATTGTACACATGTGACTGCTAAGTAAATACTCCAAATATAATCACGTGTTATGATATTGCTTATCAAATGACACCCCTTGATATTCAATATAAAAAAACTTTGAAATATTATTATGCCCTAGGCATCCAATTGTGAAGTGCCATTTGTTGAAAGAAGTTCATATTTTGGTGTTCATTTTCCCGAAAAAGTTTTCACGACATTTTTTCTAATGAGCTCCAAACCTAATCTAGTATGTCAATCTTTTGTTTGGCACAAGGCATATGTGACTCCTATATTTTTAGAGCAATATAGGAATACTTTATCAAGAAATCAATATTGGATTAAAACTATCGATTCAATGATCTAGAAAAAAATGTTGACATCACTGTGACTTTAATAGCTTCTGTGATACTAAAATGTTTAAGATGTTTAAGTGAAGGATGTTGGAAGTTTTGATGTCTTTGAATACAATGTGAGCATTAGAATCTTGGTAAAAATATGACAAACCTTGAGCCATCTCTATTATTATTTTAAAATGTTCTGCACAATTGAGACAAATTCCTGTGTTGCCTGTTTATTTCAAGAGTATTAGACTTATGATAGTTTATAATATTACAACTTGAAATTCAAATTAATCATGAATGCTTTAAATCAAGTACCAAATAGATTCTCTTTAGCATAAATTCATCAACTACAAACTGTAGAGGCAACAACATTTTGAACCTTATTGGCCTCACAATTCAAAATACTTTCAACAGAAGCATTTTAGTGCAAGAAAGGAGCTCCTTGTTAGCTACTATGGTCGCTAGAAGTTAGACTACATATGGGCAAATTCATTTAGAGAACAAATTATTCCCGTAGTAGTTTGTAATTATTGAAAATACTGTAGAAGCTTATTAAATGGCAGACTATATTTAATCAATCAGATAAGCAGAATAGATGGGAAACATCCGGCGCGTACAAGCTGGTTAAAGTTTTTAATAGAATATCTGTAGAAAACATTCCCTCGACGAGCTCCGGTTTCTCCATTCAATCATTCGAGCGGCGAGTCGATCTTGAGCACCGAACGATTGAAGGCCAAAATCTCTTCAGGGCGTTGGGCTTTCTTTACTCCACCCTCTTCCTCTTTTTTAAGCCTCCCGTTATCCTCTGTCTTTCCTCCTCCGCAAGAATTACCAGTTTTCTCCATATCCTTGCGATCTGAAAAATCTTCTACGCTAGAATTTTTATTCGCCTCCATCAGATTTTGCCTACACAGATGTCGCTGCAGAAATATTGGAAGTGAGAAGAAGAGGAAGGTGATGATGGGATAAAGATGGGGCTGTTCCATAAGGCGGTGAATGTTGGCCATTAATATGTAAACACGTAGCACAGCAATGCATGGAATTAAAGTTTTCCCGTGCGACACGTGTATGCGTGGCCTTCCCAAACAAATCGACAAGTTGCTAGGTAGCTCCATTAATGAGGTTTATCATAAACTAGCAATGACACATTTGATAATTATATATTTTTGTGTGATTATGTGCTGTGATTGCAATCTGTGTTAATATATGGACTAAGAGTTGTCCCCATGGGTGTATTTCTACGTCGTGAGATGTTAAGTGGTGGGAATACAATGCTAGGAATTTTGATTTTTAAATATATATATCTATCTTTCTTTCTTTTATGTGTGTCTCGGATAAACAATAAAAGGGGAGATGTGAAGATCATGCAGGAACAAATTCGTAATAATGTAATGAAATATATCCCTTGTCATTTGGAATGTCCTATATCAATTGTTGGTTTGTCCAGAGTCAATCTTGGAGATTTGCATATTGTTAATATCCATGCCATATGTAATGGAATTGATTAACGACTTCCTCTTATTATTGTAGGCATGTGTATAAAAGTTAGATGAACGATATCCTATGAGAGAAATACTCCAACAACAATCTTTACCCAAACTACTAAAATAACACCCAAAAAAACTCCGAGTGATGGTAAAAATCCATCTTTGAAATATGGCCAACATGTAGGCAATGTTTTCTATATGTAACATCTTTTGAATATCCCCAAAGAAAGATTTCATGACACATTTTTTGGAGTTTTGTTCTAAAGTGAAGAAAATTGCTTGTATGGGGGTCATAAAGATTCTACCAAATAGGCCAACATGATTTGTAAACATGGTCGCAATTCAAGAAATGAAGAGAGAGGCAAACAAGCTCAAGATGACAAGATTAATTGTTTATTTGAATTTCTTATGAACAATCTAGTCTAAGTGGTTCCAAGGATCATAAAGTCATGTGAATTCACATCATTGATGATCTTGATAAGTTCCATATGTCGGACAAATGGAAATAGGGGCTTCGACATGTTTGCCTTATTGGAGTAACACAAATTAAGTGGTCCCATTATTCCACAAATAATTATATACAAGCTCCAATTGCTCTCTACTATGCATTAATGCCATATCAACAAGGTTTTCCATTGCAAAATCAAGAATCGTAGACAACGACTTCCTCAAGCTCATTGTTTTTGGTCTCATGCAACCATTGTGAGAAGGGAAAACTTTGATGAATAAGGTGAATGCTTTGGAATATGCCTTCAAAGTTGGGTTCTTTGATAACATTGTGGAATTTCTTGTTCATAGTGGTGACAAATCTCTATTAAATCTTCAATAGATTTTCCATTTTCTGTTTTTATATTAGCCACCTCACTCTTGAGAACATCCACTTCTTTTTGTATTTTTTAAAACTATAGAGGAGGAGGGAGAAGGATGAGCAAATAAACATATTCTCATCATATATTTTTGATTTCGTATGACGGTTAAAAGAGAGTTTGTTGTCATGTTCTCAAACGCGGGGTCCATTCTAGGATTGACCACATCATGCAAATACAAAGGTGCTTAAGGAGCACTAAAGTTGTAAATCTAGAGAATAATAGCCCTAGCCCTAGGATAGATATAGGTTTCCAAGGCCTACAACTAAGATAATGATAGGTATCCCTCTAGGATTTTTAAATAGAGAGGAAACGACCAAGAGTGGACAAAGCCAAGGGCGTTATAACAATAAGACAAAACAATAGATCAAACTAAGCTTATATCTACTATAATTTATAACAATGAATGACCGATAACAACAAACACATACATACAAAATGAAAGACTAAAGAGATTTATACATAATTACTTGTAGGGTGTGTGTGACCGCTTATGCATAATCCTCCCCAGAGACAACAACAATGAGAGA
Organism: Taxus wallichiana var. yunnanensis; assembly: GCA_018340775.1. Classification (NCBI taxonomy): domain Eukaryota; kingdom Viridiplantae; phylum Streptophyta; class Pinopsida; order Cupressales; family Taxaceae; genus Taxus; species Taxus wallichiana. Next base: position 730,220,525 of record CM031240.1, read on the forward strand.
TAATTGTTATGGGTAGAGAAGAGGAAAGATTAACAAGAAGATATCCAGTGCTAACTCACTATGGTAACCCAAATACAAAAGAGGCAAGCTTCAAAACTCCAAATTCGGTTAAGAAGTGCGAAATAATCGACTAGATCATGCACAATTTGTATGTAAGCAAGTAGTTGTCAAGTGGTGGTACAAGTAAGAAATCATGAGGGCATATATACCGACATGATTGCCCATGAGTGATGGCATCAACCGTAGAAAAACTAAAACAAGCACCATTACCTATGGGTGATGACGTTAACTGGGAAACTAGGTCATAGGATGAAAACATGAGTAGTGGAGCCCGGAAGATAAATGAGGATGAATGACAAAGTTCCATAACGACAGAAAGCAAGGATATTAACAGGCAATAAGAAGAAACAAGTAAACATAATGGGACAAGTAGACATAATGGGCGTAATGTGTGAACAAAGGGAAGAAATAAGGCATGTATTGATCCAGAGGAATTTTTGGGATGTTCAGAGTTCCCTAAATCTCCCTAAACCATGACCAAGTGGTAGAGTGTTTCGAGAGATTTCCATCGATAGGTGGAACTCGGAAAATGGAGCTCATACGCTCAAGATATGGTCAGTCAAAGTCTAGGTTTGAAAACTGGTCAACAAGGGTCAACAAGCGAGTTATGCGTTGACACATGGCATTTGGCAAAAGGTGAAAAGGTTGAAAGTTCGTGTTGATTACCTCCAGTCTTTGATAAACGAAAAATTGGTGGGCCCCGCTATTTGCTGGTTGGGGACCCTCAACTAGGTTCAACACACTCTTTTGTAGGAGGGGTGCCTTTGCCACCTATTTTATATTGCCATTATCGAATTTTCAATATTATATGCCATATATCTCTCTAACATTGCCCATGTGGGATTATTGGTTTTGGAGAGTTGATTTTGCATTGCAGGACTATATTGGTGCATTGTCGAGTTCAAATTGCGCTTGGGTGAGCAATTTTACTTTAATGGGGTGATCAACTCCCCACCGAGTCGAGTTGATCATTGCATATCCACATTGTTCGGGCTTAGTTCCATATGGCTCGAGCTATATTATAATGTTCGGGATTGGACAACTCAGGATGGTTCACAGTTAGCTCGACAACCAATGAATGGCTCGGTGGTCAATGCACACCTTAGAGATGACTCGGCCCAAACTATGGGCGACCTCCTAACTCAACACGAAACCCACGACTCGGGAGATAGCCAAATCGACCTCGTGGCCATTCAACATTGCACCAAACAACCAATGCACAACTCAACAACATATTATCGGTAGTATTGTATGTCCTAACAAAAGGGCATAAGACGTGGCCCAAGCCATGATTACGTTGGTCAATCGAGCCTATTAAAAGGCTTCTCCATTCTAATTACCTAAGCATATGGGACAAAGGAATAGTGTTGCCACCAAACCAACAAATCCGAAGGAGGCCATGAGGAGACCGGGGACGACACATCAAAATAAAATTTGTTCCCCCTGCAGGTCCACGTGGACAATGGGTAGTGAAGCCATGCAGAGTGGCATAATAAAGGCAAAGCATTTAAGAAATGCGAAGTGGGTGTTATAGCCTTAGTGTTATTTGATTTGTTAAGATCCACAAAGATTTGGATCAAAAGGTGGAGTCGGTGGGGAGATTCGAACCCTCACCACTCATGTTAAAACAAACATACCCCGCCAACATACCATTGAACTCGACAATATTATAAAAGGATCTCGTTTTATTTGAATGGTAGAAGAAAACCTTCTGGCATGAGTAGAGCCATAGAGCTTAAGAGGGCAGTTATGGAAATCCTCCATTTTGGAGCACTTAGAGGCAAAATGAGGCCTTAGTGTAAAAATGAAAAATGTTCATTTTTCCAAGAGGAATCCAACCATGTAATTTTTTTCATGTAATGCTTATAAATCTCCATCTATAGGTTCTTTTTGACACATTTGCAGGGAGATTACATTACAAAGATACTCCAGAGGCTTTGGATTGACTTCGTAACGCGTTTTCGGCTGAGTTGCAGAGTTCCATTGAGGTTTGGTATCAACCCATTTGCAGGTTTTGTGATCTATTTGTCATTATTGAAGGGTTATTGTACTTCATTGGACGTTAAATAGATCAATTCTCTTTTCGAGAATCCGGAGACGTAGCCCATTTGGGTGAACTCCGTTATCAATTTCGTTCTTGTGGATGTTTATTTCTGTTTTTGATGAAGCCTATAATCGATAAAATCAGTTATAGATTTTTATTAATTTGATTAAGTATTCATCTTTAAAACGGAAAATGGACTTAGGTATCCATAATCCACAACGGAATGGGGTATGCACATTTCAATGTTGTGATTGAAAATCAAGTTGAGGTGCATGTTTTTAAGGGAATTAATTAGTTTTGGGTAATTGAAGTCCATAAAATTGATGTTGAGTTCCTAGATCCTTGTGAACGGTTCAAGTTTGAAAATTATAAGTTGCGTTTTCAGATCATGTATAGGGTGATTAAGGCTAATAACGACATCTCTCAAATGTTATGGTCTAGCCCACATGGCCAAGTCCAATTATACCCCAATCTCGACAAGCCCCTTAAGGCACCTGCTTAGGAGGAGAATGCATCAACAACCCCTGCACAAAATAAATGGTTCGTAAGTATAAAAATATGGTGTATACATATGCCCTAACCAAAGATCATCACATGTCACAATAGTGAAACATGAGATGGTATTCAAAAATATTATATGCAACATGAAATCGAAAAGAAATGTTGAAAGTAAAGATGAAATGAAAGTATTGTAAAGAATGTTGAATGAAATATACCTACCTCATAATTACCTATTGGTGTCACTCGACTTCCTATGGCGGACCCAATAGCTATTTGGAACCCTAAATAAGCAAGATTAAAAAGGAACATTAGAAGATAATAAGTAACATAAGACATAAATTACCTAGCTAGGAGAGTCGTGGGAGGTATGATATCTAACGACAAAATGATTGGAAAATGGGGATTTTGGTGAAAAGGTGGTATAAAGAAGTGTAATATGTCAAAAATATTGGCTTGTTGCCATGAACGTGTCATAATTTACAAAAAGAAATTAGGGTTTGTAATGTGAAAGATATGACAACTAGAAGGTCAAAGGAAATCACAACGAAACCAAGTTATAAAAATTACTATAAATAGTAAAGAGAGGAATTCATTTATCACTTTTATAATTTGGGATAAAGAGACTCTACGCTTTGAGGTAATCTAAGTTAAGTAGTTTGTGTGACGATGACTAGAGTGCAAGGTGGTGGACGAGGTGGCCAAAACGGGTCACACGAAGGTGTGCATCCCATGGTGGGTGTTGTTTTTGAATTAGGAATGGGCAACTAGGCAAAAATAGAAAAATGCATTTCGGGGTAAATTTCACTTGGGTACATTTCTATGTCCTAAAAACATACTAGCATTCATATGATTCCTAAGTAAGAAACCTAGTAATTGATGACTATTTTTGGCCTCTTTTCTTTATTTCTTGTTTTCTATTTGGTCTTTCACACCCTATATGTGATCAGATTTTACTGATTTATCTTCTATGGCTTCAGACACCAACACCCAACTAGGACAGAAGTGCCTAAGCGCCCTTGTCCCCTCCGGGTGCTCCTAGCCCTTTTTCACCCTACTCGCCTCTTTTGGATCTCTTTTATCTTTTGGGCATCTTTTTCACTTATGGGTCAGCCTTCTAGTTGTTAATTACAAAATTCAAACAAGGGAATCATATAAATACATAATTATGTGTTCAAAATGAGGGACCAAGCACTAAGCATTACTATCATCACCTAAGCTTGCATTCAAAAGGCACCTAAAACACTCTAAAGCATCCATCTAACATCCATTCAAAGGGACAAGGGTCTGCATACTTTGCATACACAATATAGGAAGGGGAAGTTCATTCTATTCCATCCACACATTCTATTACATTACTACATTCTAGTTATAACCCGTTATCAAGTGCACTTACACAAGGGCATCCTAGGGCACAATTTCTGCACACACTCACCGAACTACATGGAGTTTGAGATGTAGTTCAACACTTAGTCATAAGTTCACTCTCGGGGTGACTACTCTGGGTCGATTCGACTCCCCATATTACATATTTCTTTTTAGATTTGATGCGGATTGTGGGCAGTGCAGTGAACTTCTATTTTGAGGTTACAGGTACCTTCGACATTCATTGTGTGACTACAAGATGATAAAAATAGAGTAATTGCAACATACTTGCGACACACTAGATATCAGATCCGAGCTTCTTCACGATCCACGGCACCCAGATTGATCCACGAGTGCCCTGTGTACCCCTGTCCAATCGTAGGCACCCTTATGTCGGTCTTGTTCATGAGTTGTATACTTTACAAAGGTTGATTACGACATTGCTTGCATTACATTCATCACTTCCCCTACTCATACCACTTCTAGATTGCGTGAAAACTAACTAAGTCCTCTCTCCTTCTTCTTTGCTTCGGGTAAATAAAGTATTACATCTTAGATTTATTGTATCATTTTTGTATTTCAACATTTATTCATCATTTGGTTCAGTAGTGACTTTGCAATATTTAGATTTAATTCAAAATTAATTAAATCATTTGGTGAACCCATCATTCAAACACAACCTTGCTCCTAGGTATTTTGTCATCTTTTTAGTATGGCTGAAACCTATGCACCTTTTACTGATGAAGACCTTTGTGATCTTAATGCTCATATTGTTGAACATTCGCAAGATTTAGATCTTCTTTTATTTTTGCTCATGAGGAGGCCACCAATCTAGTTGAGCTTAACCCTCCCACCTCTAATACTGCTTCTATTCCTATTGCAACACAACCTCCTTCTTCTACCCTTCCACCTACTTCTATTGTTCCCGTGTCTGTTCCTACTCCTACCAACCATTTCACTTCGCCTCTTATTTCTCACACTTGGCAAGTCTCTTCTTCTTGGCACACAAGACCTCGCTTCTCTATATCAGGATCTAAAAATTCAAATCTATCAACTTTAGCAAGTTACTTCATGCTTCTCTCCATCTCTTGACTCCTCTTTGCTCCTTCACACTCCTTTCGCAGACCACCATTTCGCATATACAATTCCTCCAAATTTCTTCACCCCTAAGTTGCCCACCTTCAATGGCCATGGTGACCCTAAGAGCATCTCGAGCTTTTCATGTAGCATGTCTCGATTATGCGTATGATCATACATTACTAAGTTATTTCATAGGAGTCTTTAAGATTACGCCATGCAATGTTTTTATGATCTACCTGTTCATTCAAGAACTTATTTTACGCATTTAGTTGATGCTCTTCTCGCCCATTTTTCAATCAATATCGACACCAAAATATCTTATGCACAACTCGGCTCAAATTAAACAATGATCTAATGAGCAGTAGCGACTATATGTACTATGTTATAAGAACAACCTAGCTAAGATGACCAATGCTTGCTTTGATTTAGAATTATAAGATCTTTTTGTTCAAAGCCTCTTACCACCACTTCAGAGATTGTTATCTTTGAAACCTCTCCTTCATTTGATCAATTATGTCATATGCTCAAAATGCGTGAAGTCAAACTATTTTCTATGGGAAAATTAAAATATCATCACGATGCTTCATCTTCTTCTTCTAATAAATTTCAAGCTAAATCAACGTTCAAACCATCTCCTAAGCCTATTGAAGCAAAGGCAATTGTCAATGTCATCTCTCCTCCTGAAAAGCTTCAATGACAACCTCCAAAGCATACTTTCACTAAATTACCATATGCGCCTCGATTTCTATTGCCTTAACTCCTGAAAGAAATCTAATCACTCTTTCATTGCCACTCAATCTTGATCCATCTCACCCCTCGTGGCCGTAATTATGACGAAAATGCTAAATGTGACTATCATCAATGCATTGGGCATTCTACCGATCGATGTTTCAAACTCAGGCATCTCATCCAGATCTTATTGATAATAATTCATTGGAGCTTCCCGCTCTATCTACTTCAAGCCAGTCAATGATAACAAAAAGCTAAAAATATTTAATGACCCTTTGCCTAAGCATGAAACACAAGCTTTTGATTCTTTTGCTAATCATACATATCATGTTGTGCCCCCTCCTTCATCGGGGCCCCTTGACTTTCTCGTAAGCCTCACGATGCATCACCACCAACCGTTACATTTTCGAGATCATGACTATCATGCAACATTCTCTTCATCGATCAATCAACCCTCCCCCTCCCCCTTCTTCTCTCTCCATGTTCTAATTTCTCATTAAGAATGTAATTTTTGCTATTTCTCCTATTCACTTAAGTGACCCTCAATTAAACATTGTAAGAGTCCTTTTTCCAATAATAAGAAAAAGACTCACTTCTTAGGAATATGAAAGGTCACAAGTGATGGGAATAGGTGAAAGGTCATGTGGGGGTAGATGAAGAGACATACTTGTAATTCTATAAATTGGAATGGCTTCTCCATTCCAAAGGGTTGGCAATTGTTGATTGAATGTATATTGTTGAGATTACCACTTGTACATCAAGCAATAAAAGTGGAATTCTTCTATTTTTTATGTTCCTTTACTCTCTCTTTCCAACTTTGTATACATGATAATCTTGTAAAACCAAGAAAGGTGTCTGCGCCTTTGATAAAAGAATAAATGGAATTTTTGTCTATGATTTGTTCTGTCTTATCATTATTTGCATTTTTGTGTTCTTCTAAATGAATGTGGACATACTTTGGTTATTGTTGGTGAGAATCTGATAGTGCCTACTCACAACATTAACCCTCTCTCCTTGTTTCTCCCTTCGTTGTAATTTCCTCCCTTGTACTTCGTATGAGCGGTTTGCCACATGTTCGGTGGAATGTCCTGTGTGATCCCCAGACGTATTGGCCACCTTACAACTTTTTTGGTAGTTTAGGTAATTTACATTCAATAATGGGAACCTCCCCATACACAAGAAGGAGGGCTTAGCCCGTGATGTTAGTGAAAACTCAATAATTTGCAACACAACAAATTATTTGCCAACAAATTCAAAGCAATTAACTATTCCTACACCAAAATTAGGCATTAATGAAATGTTGTTAGGTTGATTGTGCTGGGGCCCACCGAGTTCAAACCTCGTTGGACACTTATTTATTATATATTTAACTTCTTATGTTGGTTGATTATGTTGACTTTGTGGTTTTCCCTCTGTTGTATCCGAGATCCACTTTATAACTCCGATTAAATATACTTCCCCTAATAAAAAGAAGTATCCACATATATTTGATTGAATAATTAATGAAACATTAAGTATTATATTTAAAACGTTCCTAATACTTAAATTTCTATTCATACAAATGTCAACCGTAAAGACTTTTATATGGGTTATAATGTTGTGGTTGTTTGATGCCGAGGGCTTTTAATTTATCATAATAATTGATGCATTTGTTTTTGTTTGGGTGATGAAGGAAGTTTGTACACGTGTTTTTGAATTCCTCCGGGAAAATCAAGAGAATCTTTCTTAAGAGTCTCTTTACATGGGTTGATCAAATGACTAAAATATTAACCTAACTACTTTGGGCATTGTATAAGCCACGGGTCCTCCTACCGATATTTTGTTTAATGGGAGTGAAGAAAAGCAATCTTCTACGGTCCCCATTTGTGTATAATGCTCAACCATTATGAAGGCTTATCATGTAAGCTTTGGTGGAACGAGTTTTATCTTGCATTACAAGAAAAGGAGTTTCTTATGGCATATTTGATCATAACCTAAATAATCATATAGGTACCGAGGTAGAAGACATCATTGTAAAAAGAGTTTACAAAAGTAATCATATATCCATATTCCCAATTCCCAAATCTGAGTTGTTCAATTAAAGACAACATTTTTAGATTGATTAATATGATTATAAAAGATGGCAAGACAAAAAGAAAGAAGAAGTGGAGTGACATATCTGTAGAGAAAAATGAATGAATAATAAGCAATAATTGAATAAAACAGTAAATTAAAAAGATTTTTTTTTTTTTTAAGTAGTGAGATGTATCTTGTTTTTACATGTCTCCATATGTGACTTGTGTTTGAAAAGTTGATGGATGTTGAACATCTTCTAAAAGATGAGGACTAAACATCTTTGGTCTTTACAAGCTACAAATATTTGACGATCCAAGAGAATCTTCAAACAAGTTAATTAACTACCCCTTATTTCATAACAAGGAGAGTATTTCAAAACAAAATGGTCTTAATTTCATAGAGACTAAATGACATATATGTTGCGGGGGATATGGTGGTCTCTCTTTACAAAAATGATGAGAAAAAACTCTCAAATTAAGCAAAGAGAGCCTTTGATTAATATAAAATTGAGGTGACCGACTATTTAAGATTGAATCATGTAGAGTGCAAGTAGTCTCTATAAATATTATTATTCATCTATTAAAAATATTAGAAACATTTAATGGTAAGTTATGAGGGGATGCCTGGACTATATTAAAATAAATGAGATGAATTAATGAAAAGGTTCCACTAAATATTATTAATATTTTTTAAAAGTAGAAAAAAATTGTAATAGAGGTTTTATGACGGGGTTTCGACTTTCATTTTTAATACGTACATAAATTTATAAAAGAGGTAAATTATGGAAACAATAAAATTAAAAAAAAGAAAATTTTAAGTTGAAAGTTTGAGCGAGGTGGGATTTTGTCACTCTTCTTCTTCTATATATGTCAAATTTTAAATGATTAAATTTATTTTATTTTTTATTATATTAAAATATAAAATATTATTTCACAAAAAATTAATAAATGTTATTGGTTGGAGTTGTGTATATATTTTTTATTTTTTTAGTTTTGACTATTTTAAGAAGAAGAGAGGATCTCAAGCATAATTTAATTAAATAATTTATTTTGTAGAATTTTAATTATTATTTAAATGAGGAATCATTATTTTCATATGGTATTTTTCTTCTTATATGTTTTTGTAATATTTATTAGGTAGGAGGCCTCATTTTAACACCCTTAAGCATTTGTTAGTAGGGGAGGAATGCTCTATGTATGGCCCTCTCTATATATCTCTCAAAGATTTAGAGCGACGCATTGCTATTCCCCTAACTCTCCCCGACCTATCTAATCTAACTAGCTTGGTGCCCTATAGTTGATAGGGGTTGGTCTTAAACTATATACCGCAAGGATTTCTATTGTTCATTCCACTAAGCAGTTCAATTCGAGGACGAGTATCTCTTGTTTGTTACGTATAGTAGAGACCATCTATATATAGCCGGCCCGCTCTAATCGTCTCGTCTTTGAATTGAACTGCGTAACATATTCCACCCGTCTTCAGATCAGCGCAATACAATACTAAAGGCGCTCTCCCCTACCCTGAACTATATAGATGGCGCCATATAGATCGATCTATCACTATTTGTTTATTATTAATATAGGATGATTTTTACCCTAATAACATTTTTCCTCATGCATTTTAGGAAATTATCAAAGGCAAAAATGACTACATTAACACGCATCCTAAACATTTGTTATTAGGGGGAGGAACAATGAATGTAATTTATCAATATGGGCTTCTCACTCTCTAGCCTCTTTCCCATTAGCAATTTTTATTCGGAACATTTAATACATAATAAATTACCATTTTCTCACAATTATTACTCGTGGAGGATTTTTACTTTTGTGATATTAGTCATTATATATATATGACTTCCATGAGTAGTCATAGTAAAGAGTGGTGGAGGGGTCTATAATGTTTGTGGATAACCCAGTTAATGAAGACCTTAAATATGAGTTCATTTGATCGTCATAAGGTAAATTCAATTTTAAATTTGACCACCACTCATAAGTTTTTTTCTTTTTTCCTTTGAGAAGTCAATCGATAAATTGTAAAAATTTCTTATTGACTAGTAAGGAGAGGAATAGTGAATATAATTTATCACTTTGGCCTTCTCACCCTTTACCCCGCTTATTCATTGATTTTTTATTTATTTGGTATGTGGCGCTTAATAAATCACTCTTGTCTCACAATTATCATCAATATGAGAGGATTTTAATCATTACCCAAATGACCTCCATCGGTAGTCACAAAGATAGGTGCCCTACAATGATAATACTGGGATTTATCGCAAGGCAAGAGAGCCACTTAAATGCACAACAAATATGTGTTTAATAATAAGGAGGAATGGTGAATGACATCCATCACTTTGGATTTCTTACTCTCTAACCTCAATCTCTATTGACAAAACTTTTTTTTAAAGTGTGTAATACCTAATAAATCACCATTTTCTCATAATTAATATAGATATAGAATTAACCTAATCACAACCCACTCATATATTTTATGTTATTAATTCCAATCACAACCTCCTCATATATTTTATGTTAAAAATTGATACTTTCGCTAACAATTTAATTAAAATGTTATTTCTGCGAATAATGTAATTTTAGTTATTGCCCGTACTGTAATTTTAGTTATTGCCCGTATACCTCCGGCTCCAATAATTTATCAAGCACTACCCGCTACTATTTCTAGAAGTATTACAGATACTTATAAAATTATGTGCAACAGGATGGGACTGGTCCCGGAAATAATTATAATCTTTCTTAATCATCACATCAAAATCCAACACTAATTGTATTTCTTCCCACTTACTAACGTTAATAGATCTCCTAATGATGAAAATTTGATGAGGTCATTCTAGGCTTTATTGGAAGGGAACATTACTGTGGGGGATTCCTAAATATGGCACATTTCTCCACAATCACCCCTGTTTTGAGGAAATAAAAACAATTTCACATTAATAAACCCAAGACAAAATTATGTGGTGTCCAGCAGTTACTGAAAACTGTTCAAAATGGGTCCATGGCATTAGAAGCCTGTTTGAGCGAGGACAGGGGAGAGATTAGATAAATAAAATGGGGTGGGCAATCAATTATCAGTCCATGGAAGAAGCAATGTATATGTAAAGTTGTAAGTTTGAAGGGTGAGCTATCGCTGTTCTTTAAAGTTGGATTGTCATCATTAAAGCTGATGTTAAAGCAGGTGAGCAAGTCTTAGGAATGGTGGTCAGTGGAAGTGGTTGAGGAGGATAGATCATTTTGGGCTGGCTTTTCTATGGGTTTTACGTAGCTTTATAGCCTGCATAAGTGGCATAAATTTTAAGGGCAATGTCAAGTATTGCTTCCTAGATCTGAAGTGTTTCTGTATCAGTATGTGATATATTTGTTCGAAGTTTTCCTTGGAGTTAGTAAGCTTGCCAGAACGCATAATTTTGCTTGTGGGTTGGGGATTCTCTGTGAATTTTGCTGTGTTGGGTTGGGATTTTCTGTATTTGCACAATGGCTATAGATGTAAGGCAGATTGGGGGAGCCTTCTTGACATTGTCTATGTTTGCAATGCTGGGTAATATGATTAAAAAGGACCACTTCAGCAATTCCACTCCAGCTCTTGAGGTAACTCATTGTTTTCTAGAAGGTTTCCTTGCAAGAAATTGGTACTATTTGGAGTGTCTAATTAACAAAATGATATATGTATGTCTGTTGTTGTAATGTTTGAAAGGTGCAATTTTCAAATGCGTCAAATCCTTTAGAGGATGCACGGTATACTACTAAGAAGCTTCTTACTAAGGGAAAAGAGCCCGAAAATCTGTGGGGAATATCTGCACCAGCGTTGAATCCTTGCTGGGAAGAGAAAGATACAGGTGATCGTGGCTCCTTAAATGTGTAGTTTACAAGCAATGACTTATTTGAGGGAAATTTGTAATTTGGGTAGTTTCCTTGAACCGAGAGCTAATATGGTGTTATTGGTGAAACAGAAAGCATGGATAAGAATGAGGGTTTTGTTTCCTTTGTATTGTCAAACGGTCCTTCTTATCACCTCTCACAGGTTTGCTCTCTTCAACCGACTGTTCTTGAATTCTACACCATTTTTACTGCAAATTCATTGTTGTCACTAAAGATTTCTTGTGAGCATTTCTGAAAATAGTTTGTTCCAGTTCCAACCATGATGTACCTTGTTTTTTGTATTTCCATACTTAATAATTGCATTGAATCTAACAATTTTTGAGTATTTGATGTTAGATAACCTCAGTGAAGACTCTTCTGTCTTTTGCAATTCATTTTTGATGCATACTGGATTAAATGAAATTTTGACATGCATGTCTGGCATGGAATAATAAGTATTATCCGGTCTTTCCAGGAAGTTCAAGCTCCTGATAATTATATAGGTGTAGGTTTAGTACAGTCAGCAATTTTATCTTTTATCCATTCATTAACTAGCTCCCTAAGACTTGAATTATGATCTCTACTTGTGATTTAGAACCAATTACTGCCGCATTATATCCATTTCATCCTTCTTCTATAACACATTCAAAATGGGTTGTATAGAAAACTAAAACTTTACATGGCTGTTCTCCTGCCCAGTATTGCTTCTGCAGGGTGAGAGTTCTAGCAGCTAGGCTCTGTCATCTTGCAATTCATTCCCTGAATTTAACTATTTCTGGAAAAAAAAGAATAGCAAGAAGATGAAAATAATGTTGGATCTCTCTTCAAAATCAATGAACTGGTTGGGACCTGTGGGATACTGGTTCTTATATCCCTCCCAATGCTGGCATAGTGGCTGGCACCATATGACTGTTTAATGCTTCTGCTTTATCTATGGTCTGGATTCTATCTTTTTAATTGTCAGATATCATGTTAATGTTTTGGAGTAGCTCTTGGGCCTCTAACCATACAATCCAGTTTTTCTATCAAATAACTCTGTCCTCATCTTCTATTTTATAATATAGAGAAGAAAGCACATAATTTAAATGGGGAAATGTTGATTAATTTAAGTTTTATCATTTAGTCAGCAGAAACATGTTTCATCAGCTACTCTACCATGGAAACTTTAGGCTTGCTCTTACAAACCCATTTTCTCCTTGTATGCCATCTATATCATACCCCTTGGACCTACAATAATAAATTATTGCAAGCATATGTCCACACTGGCCAAGGTGTAAACAGTACTGGTCACACAATGATGGACCTTCCTATTCATGGGAAGGTAGTATGTAGATTAATATAGGATTTATAAATTGTATGAATAGGTCTGATTTTCGTGTTGAATTGTCAATCCTTGTAGGAGTATGAGCGCCTGCTTGATATCAAAAAGTGTGTTTTCACTTCATATGTGAACATATAGGCTCACTTGTGTCTCATGAGAGTGAATGGGCATGGCATGTGAAAATGAATGGTGCAACCAATCCATCTACAGAAACAGCAGCAGGAAAATATGCAAGCGTAGTTTAGTTAATACAGCATTAAATAAATGATAAATCTTAATTGAGGTCTAAAGTAATGCAAAAGTTATTTTGTCTATGATTGGTCCTACGTGCACCATTAGCAATGGGTGAAAATCCAACCACCAAATCTTCTTGGGAATGGCTCTCAGGACTTCCACTTAAGTAAAACCTGCCATGGTCAACAACATGTGAGTGGCTCACTGAGGTGATTTTTCCATGCATCTTAAGCCTCCTACTCGAGGGTAGAACTAAGGTTCAATACCCACCAGCTCTCCTTTTCCATTAACTAAAAGATTCCCCGTGTAGCAATACACACATCAAAACCAAATCAATCTCCATAGCAAAAAAAAAGCATGCGAGTAAGTCCCATAATAATGTACAACATGGGAGGTAACTGCAGGGTTAGCCGTGAGGTGGTGATGCAAATGTAAAGATTGTAAAACACAATGTAACAGTCCCATAATCCCATTACTTTCCATGGGTCATTAGGGGTTCTACATACTTGGGCCTAAACACCAATTAAGGGGACTCATGAACCACCATGAATAATTCTGAGTCCATTATGCCATCAAAAGACATATATCTTTATCCTCACTACCTCTATACCAACAAATTTCCACAGCCATTTTCCTTAAAACACATCTGTGTGGCTCATACATATCTTGCCTACCATACTTTATTCATCATATAGTCATATAAATAAAAAAAGACAGGGTAGCAAGTCACCATAGATTGTATCATAGCACAACAAAACAGAGACATATATTGAGGCAAGGATATCGTATTCCTTCTGAACAAGGTCACACTCCTTAATGTGAAATGAGTTGGCCTTTATGCAAACCACTCCAATAGCACACAAATACATATGAATGCCAGCCATACCCCTATAAAATGCATCAATTTCGTAACAACTATCATAAAGGATTTTTGCACAAGTGACCATTCTCCTTGGACACTAACAATAATTAAAGATGTTTCTCCATGGAAGCCATTCCTACATCAATTTTTCTAGACACAATTGCCGAAACCAGAAATTTTACAATCCTAATACAGCCCCAACGGAAGAGGAATTGAATACAATTGATGCTAAAGGACGTGAAGGAGAGCAGCCATGAAGTTTTTATACACTTCTATTTCTATAACACAAATGGATCCCTGAAGTGGCCTAAGTCTGATCTATGTGTTTGTCTGCATAGATGGTGCTCATGAGGGACTTATTGGTAAATATGTGCCACCATACAAGTCATACAGTCGCCATTGGTTTCTCAGCCTTTCCATGGGGATTTTTCAGTATAACATGGCTTCGTTTTCCCCCTAATTATGCTGTCATATGCTATTCAAAAACTAATTGAACAACATGTGTGGCGACTATATTCTACTGTCCTTTTTGGAGCCGAAAAAATGGAGGATTAAACGAGAATAACCTTTAAACCATTAGGTCTACTAGAGTTGTCAAGAAATGCAACTGGGCCTGATAAAATGTGTAATATTTCTGTGGCAAGTAGGCAGCAGTGTTTGCATGGCATCCCTGGGACAGATGAAGACTGATACAGATGTAAATGTTGAATTAAATGAAGCTTTTGATCCTTGGCTGCATGTTATTGTGGGATGATCTATACAATGCATCTTGTAAATTGGGCTTAGCTTTGCCATACCTCCATTTTGGATACTGTTTACTTTGGAAGGTGGCTGTCTCTGGTTTGAAATATCAATATTTATTTATACAAGTCTTATCTGCTCTGTTGCTTCTGTGAGTTGCTTTCATCACAACTTCCCATCTGACTTTCTTTACTGACCAGGTTGCAGATGCAGTGGTTGTTGCCAAGTATTTAGGAGCAACATTGATCCTTCCACAGATTAAAGGAAGTTCAGAAGATGAAAACAGGTTAGTTTATTGATCTCAAACCCTACTTAGGACTCTTAAATGATGTAAGATTATAGGATGCTGATAAATTGGCTCATAATATGAAAATGATAAGCTCGGATTTAAGTAGAACGGAGTATTTTTTTGCACATAGCAATACCCATGTTGTAAGTTAAACTGAACCTCACAAGCCGAACCAATCACAAGATGGTTAATTTGTGACATCCACCAAGGATAATGGTGATTATTGTTAGGGTCTAGGTGAAACTCTGTGTATACATGTTGCAGATCCACATGATCTGAATGAATGACCTACAGCTAATGTACTCAATACTCGAGACATAATCTTGTTATTTTAAGTTCGGAGCCAGATTGTTCAGTCATATGATTGTATCTAATGAGGAATTTTACAAGTTGGTGCATCAACATGTCTGTGAATTTTACAATTGATTTATTTACCCCAGAGAATGTGTTGTGTATACAATTCCCAAAGGTTTAAAGATGACCAGAGGATTCTGTGCATCAGAACTTTGCTCCCAATTCTAACTTCCTAGTTTTTACTGCCATTATTACGGTTTTTGCAGTGTACTAGAGTGAAAGCATTGGATTGGTTTTTAGCAAACTAGGTGTTGGCAAGTAAACATCCACATACTAAACTTTAAGTTTGAAGAAACACGATTTAAACATTACTATAGGCCTTGAAGAATACAATTCTTAGTACACATATCTTCATTATAGCATCCTGCTTTACCATGAAAAAGAGATATATCATCACCGTCTAGAGCATAACAACTACCGTTGAGCTGTAAATCAAAAGGATAGTTTTAACTGCTAGTATCAAGGTGAGATGTTTGTCCTAGATATTTATACTCAAAAATCAAGAGATCTGCATAGGAATTTTTTTGTGACTATAGATACTATATTGTTATCCGTAAATGATGTGTTAGCCTCAACCAATATCAATCTCCTAGTTCTTCTCTCTGAAGAATCATGCACTGGTAGTGTTTGAAAATGGAAGCCATCACCCTCCCAAACTTAATTTTCTTAGTATGAGGGTTTGATGAAAATATGGTATTGAGGTGTAGTTTGCTGCTTGCCACAAGCTTTCAACTGGCATGTGCATAATCTTTCTTTCAGTCATGAAAACTTCCTTCACAGCAGTGATTGTCAAACGTTAAGGGTTAATATCTTCAGTTTCATCCTGCTGTCATTTATTTAAGCTTTCGTCTTTCCACTTTAAAAATGGCATGATAGGCTGCATGTTAAGCATCCAAGCAGGCCTTAATATAACTATATATAGGTCAACGTTGCCTGATTTGGCTCAAAATACTGGAAGCGACTGTCCTCCCCCTTTTATTGTCAGTGAAAGGTGAGCATGACCCCATTGCACTGCCACACCAAGATTGGGATACATTAATCCAGATAAACCTGGGGCACTTCATGCACAACCATAAAGAAAGAAGTTTAAAAGCAAAGTCTAAGTTTCTAGGATCTAGTGGTGATCTTGATAAAAGTTGGTTTCTTGTGGATTTTATTAATGAATCTACTCTGGCATGGGTTACTGATATTGGAATATTCAAATATTTACAGCTCTATTTCTATAGAGTTTCATTAGAGCAATAGGCACCCATCACAAGATAGATGAATATCGATCACTTCTAATTTATTTGATCTCAGGGATGCCTCTAAAACTAACCAGCCTAATAAGAGAGGGGATGAAGGACACAAATTGCTTGTGAACTGCAGTAATCATCACCTTATCCCAGTAAATACAACTCAGATGAATAGAATCACTTATTAGTGTAGCTAAAATGTGGTTATAATAGAATAGTATCCATGGCTGTTTAAATCTTAATGTGTGGTCAACCCTACGAGCTCCACATGAGATAGCCATAGCATCTTTTTGACTTCCTCTTATAACTATGCAAAGAGTGTAGCAAGTAAAATAATATGATACAAATGGATTGATACCTGAAATAGTTTCAGATGATATAAAATGTACATGTTGCACATTGGATTAAAAATCCTCTGTTTTATGTAATTTATTATTTTAATTTTCTACAATTAATCTGATGAACATTTATGTCTGCTCGCCTTGAACAGTAAATTTGAGCAAATTTATGAACCTGAGAAGTTTATGGACAGTCTCAGTGGTGTGGTTAAAGTGGCAAGGCAATTGCCTAATAATAAGATAGCTAGAAAAACTGCGGTTGTGAGGATTCCACACAGGGTCACACAAGAATATATTGCAGAAAATGTGGAATTGTTATTTAGGAAAAAACGCAGTATCGTGCTCAGCATCTTCTTCCCATCTATAGATATGAAAATCAAGAAAGGGTCAAAGCCTGACATTGAATCTGTCCGCTGCCTTGGCATGTATGGTGCTCTAGAGTTTCAACCACAGATTCGGAGGGTGGGAGATAAAATGCTCAAGAAATTACGTGATGCAGAAGATGGATCAGCTAGGCATTTTGTCGCAGTAGATTTAAGAATGGACATCTTACTACAGAGGGGATGTGAAAACATTGACGGGAGTCTCAGATCAGGAACCAAAAATGTTTTGGAGCACAAGATGTTGGCATCTTTTTAAGAAAAGTTGGATTCCAAGAAGATACTCCTCTCTATTTGACAGAGTCTACATGGCATGAAAACCTCAATTCTCTGAAAGATATATTTCCAAATGTGTATACCAAGGTATGTAAGTTTTTTTATTAACCTTGATATTGCTGATCTGTTAAGTATGTCCTATGCCGACTCATCATATGTATGTGTTCATCTATGTAGATATGGATGAGTTTCATCATCTACCGTCATATGCAATTCTTGATTAAATCTTCTGACTTGACAGGAAAATATTATGCCTTCCAATGAAAAGATGAAGTTTTTCCATTCGGGAAAAACAGAATTTGAAAGAGCACTTGATTTTTACATCTGTTCCTACAGTGATGTATTTGTGCCTGCAATTTCGGGTATGTTTTATGCAAATGTTGCGGGACAGAGGATTGCAGCTGGACGGACACAAATACTTGTACCCACAACCAAACAGAATTCTACTGCGATATTGTCAGATTCTATTTCACGTTACATCATTGACAAAAATCATTTAGCATATTCATGCTTCTGCTAAGATTTAAATAACCAGTAAATTTTGAAGGACTAGCTAAAGCCAGAACGCCCTCACAGAAATCCTCCGATCCAGACTTCTTCTAGTGATAAGAAGATTGTGAGTTTGCCTTTCAGCATTACCAAGAAGCAGAAATTGTAGGTTGCCGATTTCTGATCGTAATATATACATGACCACATTTTTTTAAATAATGTTCTCAAGTTTCATCTAAATTGTATCTTGGGACATTTGACTTGTTCAAAAGGGGAGGATGAATAATTTTGATAAGATTGCATCTCTTGATTTGATTTTTCAAATTTGATTCACATAACCTGTTGTAACATGAAAGCTTTTACATTGGGGTCTATTTTATTTGAATAGAAAAGCTTCCTGTTTTGAAATACACAAGGCTATGACCTTCAAGTACTTATTTCATATTAGAAAATTTGTCAACTATTTTCACTGTTGCCTGATTAAATAAAGGAGAGATTAAATTAACATTTGACAAAGGGATCAATAGAAGATCTTTTTAATGGCATAATTAATTACCCTGATAAGGGTTCCTGCTTCCTGCAATGGAGTTGCACTTTAGTGGCTAAAATTTTAACAAATATAGACTGAAGATATAATGTGTAAGTAAATTGTGCTACCATTTTTCTAGTGCAATTTAAGAATTTTATGACTGTAATTTGAAGAACGTAATTCCTAATGCCTGAGGGCTTTTCTATTTGTTTAAAATGCTCTTGATCATTGCTATAAACAAAAATTTCGTACAGGTAAGTTTTATGTAGTTTATCTTGTGTGAAGCTGCATTGTCCAAGAAGTAGTCTTTAAGGATGAATTGCAGGAGACTATTCTAAATCCCAGAGGGTAATCCAAATTGTTGATCAGAAAACTCTCTCACAGGTCTCTCCAGAAACTTTCTTTGATTATCATGGACTGTGGAAGCTAACAAATTTTAATTTAAAAACTTATCATCAATGTGTTGACGTTAGTTCATAATTGTGCCAATATCCATTCCTCAAAAATGCTCCTTGTATTACACAGTAGTAAGCATAAAATATAAATGCTTGAAGAATTTTGTTTCGTAAGTGATGATAAGAAAAATCCCTGTAAACACTTTACCACTTTCTGGATAAAGGTTACACCAAGATTCAAATCTGTATGGCACTCTGCCCCAACTCCGAATTCAAATCAACAGAGATTGCTAACAGAAAATAAGCATTCAAAATCTAAGGATGCAGAGAAAACTTTAAGGCGTAGATAAAAAATTTCCGTCTTGGCTAATGGTGGACGAGGCAGAAAATTATAATACTTATCCTCCAGATTTATGGCCGTCATGGTCAGTGTAAGCAAGAATTGCAGGGTACTCGTCTTTAACCTGAACCGTACATTGAAAGTACTTAAGTTTTTGCTCAACCCTTCCATACCGCCAGTTTTTTTAAAATAGAAATTCAAAGACAGTTAAGTACTCCTAACTTTCTATATGAAATTCACCACGTAACCTTGTGCATTGGAAATTTGGAAGATACATAATCTATAATTCAATTTTATCCCTTATGGTTAGAGGTGTTAAGTGCTAAGTCTTAAGCCTATAACATGTATTAAGATATATTACCAATCTATGGCATAACTTTTGTATTTACATTTATTAGTTATTTACTAGCAATTGCACCGTGGGGTGTAATGGACACGCCGATAGGGGCAGGGAAAAGAAAAGTGAGCAGCAGCAGAAGGAGACTGAAAATGAATGAGTAACATTGAGAAATGTGAATCTATATTGACAAGTTGAAGCAGTTTTTATTGTCCGTAGTAGTAACGATTGAAAGGAAATGACATATACAGCTGTATCAATGTGTTGGAGATACACAGTCTGAACATGTAAGAAAATGCCATGCATGTAAACAGGGAATGTGTGATACTGTTTGAGTTTTGTTTGCAGTGAAATAACCATTTGTTAATGGAAGGGTTGTATTCTCTCACTCGAATTTAGGAAGCCTGCTTTATCAATTATGATACATCTCCATCAATAAGGTAATGTCTTTATCCAGTGAAGGTTCTGTGTTGCATGCATATACCAGCAATTATGAATCGCCAATATAATATCTAGTACACACAATAAAAATTTAGAACAGCTAAAGCCAAGCGTTCCATTGTTAAACAGAGAACCAAGAAGAAAAATTTATTACCAAGTTGTGTGGAAGCAACACAACCATCTGTAGCAACATTCAGGCCCTACGACATTTGTTAATCCGTTCCATTGTTAAACAGAGAACCAAGAAGAAAAATTTATTACCAAGTTGTGTGGAAGCAACACAACCATCTGCAGCAACATTCAGGCCCTCTTGACATTTTGGTGTCACTCAGATTTCACCCCGAAATCTGTGACTACCCAATTTGAAAAAATTTCGTACTTTTAAAATAGTGGGTCATTTGTTGTTTTTATTGCCTGAAAGTTCCTGTATTGCGTCAAGATAATCCTGAAGAGCCATATTAGCCCTTTTCGCCAAATACCCAGATGCCCAAAATTGTTTTATTATGTCGTCGGGATTTGTCTGCGGGAAATTTGTATTTAATTATTTTGAGCCCGTATGAAATTTATTTTGCGCTCTGTTTTAACTCTATTATGAGCGAATATGTTATTATTCCTATATACGGAAGGATTTTAACTTATTTTAAGTTTTGGGCTTTATTTGTAACTTTTGGCAATTTTTCGTGTTTTTGTGGTGTCCGTTGCATTTTTTCGTGAAATTTCTCTGGAACAACTCCTTGGCGGGTAAGCCCGATTTTGGCTGGAGCATTTGGAAAACATACACGCACATTTTGCCGGAGGAAGTCATCATCGAGAGTGCGGATCACTTTGGGAAAAAGCGAAGTCGTGCACGAGGGAAAGCCCCTGTGGGGATGGGCGCATTTTGGAAAACAAAGGATTTGGCTGCGATGGGAAAAATATAAGCCGCGAGTAGGATGGGAATTGTATACCTACCTTGCGAGGGTACTTTTCCCGTGTTATAAAAGTCACTTAAGGCTGCGAGTGGGAAAAATAGAATTTGTAGGCGGTGGGAATTTATTGCCTACCTTGCAGGGTGAAAATTCCCATGATATAATAAAAGGGAAGTGACTTAAGTGAAATCATGGGATTTTAGTGCCTACCTTGCAGGGTAAAGAATCCCATTGCAAAAGTCAAATCACTTAAGTGGATCATGGGATTGTGGTGCCTACCTTGCAGGGTAAAGAATCCCATTATGGTGAAAATTCTTAAAAATAGAATTACATGTGCAAAAAAGTGCGCCCCCTTTGGTGAAGGATTAAAGTGATTAAATTGATTATTTTTAATAATCTTTCTCCTTGGAAAAAGTGCGCCCAAGCTTGAGGAGGCCAAAAAGTCAAAGGAGGATTAAAAGAAAGCAATTAAATTAATTAAATTTAATTTATTTAGTGGCTGCCCCTCTCCTTGGAAAAAGTGCGCCCCATTTAGGAGTTATTTAATGATTTTAAATGCATTAAATCATTAAATTAATTTCTATTTTCAGTGGCTATGGTCAAAGCACACTGTGAGGCTAAAGTTAAGTGCTGTGTGAAGGATTAAATTAGATTAATTTAATTTATTGGATGGCTGTCCTTAAACATGCTATTTTTAAAAGAGGAAAGCATAATTTTTAATTAATTAATTGCCTTTAATTGTTAGGGCAATTATTAATTATAGAATTATGAAGGTTATATAAGCATGGGCAGCCATATGGATTTATTATTCAACACACAGGTAAAGAATTGCAGCAAGGAGAAAAAGTGCGCCCCCATTAGAGGAAGGATTTTGCCTGAGACAAAGTGCTAACAAAGGCTAAAAGCTTCCGATTTGGCGCATGCTTTGGAAAAGGTTCATCTTAAATCTGCACAATTGTTTTCCACGAGTGTTAAAGGAGCTCGGGTGTTGATTAAAAGGATTCATGATCTCTTTATGTGCAAATTAAACACCATTTTTGGGGCAGCGAGGCTTGAAAAGTGCAGATTTTTATAATTTAAATTCACTATTCATGCTCCGGTGGCCATTTTTATCTGAATAAATTGGGAACTCATTACAGGTGCTTTATAAAAGAAAAGGAGTATTTATCAATGTCAATACATTGCAAATATCCTCGAATCGAAGAATTGTCAGATCTGCACAGTATTGAAGAAAGCGAGGCCAAATTAGAAGAAAAGAATTATTGAGACAAAGATTGATAAAGCTATGGCGAAAGGAGATGAAAAAGAGAGCACGATGGATTCATGCATTGCCTCTAAACTTTCGGACATAGGAGACACGGATCTAGGCCCGAGAACCTCTTTCGATTTGATTGTGAGATCCAGTGGAAAGACTTCACTCATGCGTGCGGTCAAAAGTAGTGGAATTATTGATTTGCGGCTTTCCGTGTACGGCCAATTGCGAGTTTGTGATGGAGTGTGCTAGATCTTACCATCCTTCATCCGGATCGGTGCGTGATGTTGCGGGAAAGACAATAATTCGTTTGGATGCGAGAATTCTTCGATTATTGTTTGAAGATTCGTCACGAAAGGTGGTGACTTCTATTAGCATTCGGGATCTTGCGGTGGAGGTGGGAAAAGCATAGAGGCTGATTGTGTGAGCATCATGAATAGCGGTTCATGAAGAAGCCTAGATCCCCTTCCGGGTTCGAGAACTCTTCCACGATCCAATTTGGTGCGGGAGGCGGATGATATTGTCAAATTGCTATGCGGGTTGAATGGTGAAGCGAATGCCTACACTTTCCGGACATGGATGTATGCTTTCATCGGGACCATTGAAATCAACAAGGTTGATTCTATAATCGATTGGTCGAAATTATTAGCAGAATGACATCGGTGAGCAAGCTGCGGGCGTAAAGCGTACCTTCGACTTCAAGATGACTTCATACTTGGTATATCTGCGGCTTCACAGGTGTCTTTTCCAAGTGGATAGATGTGGTATTCTTTCGGGGATCCCATTTTGAGTGCTACCCACGACTACGCACTGCGTGCGAGAAGGACTTCAAAGTGATCAACGATGGTTTCTTCTACGATTTCATCTGCGAGTTAGACAAAGACTTGAAGACTCACGAGTAAGAGGAAGCATGGGAAGCGAGTGTCAAGATTGGCGTATATTCATCCGGTTTGCAGATTTCACATACCTCGGGGTTACGAGCTTTTCGGGTGAACACAAAGATGCCAAGGTACCCGAGTGCCAGATTGATTGCCATGGAGCTAAGCGGCTGCAACTTGTGGAGTTACACGACCTTGATCGAAGCGGCACAAGTCTACGGGCTACTTCCCACTCTTTGTGGGATATTACGATTGCATCGGCATTCACGAGCTCGAAGAATGGAAGCACAAATGTTGTCAGAGTATGAGCAAGAGTTCTTCCCTGCGGCTTAATTTTGATCCATTTGGAATAGCCGGAAGACAATCTCCCAGAGTACGCACATGTACCTTATTTAGAAGATTTCTGCGGATGAAGTGCGAAGTGAGTACGAGGTCGAGAAAGAAAGATTTCAGCGGTGTCGGCAAAGCAAGTATTTGACTTTGGACTAGCGCGGATACTGCGGATCTTAAAGATGATGGGAACGTGGTACTTGACACTTACCATCAAATGGGAGGAGATAAAGCTCTCTACTGAGGATAGCGATGGCATTGCAAAGCACAATAGAAGAAAGATCCGGAGCTGTGTTGGTGAGTACTTCGAGCTGGTTGCTAACGAAGGGATACTGCCTTGATGAAGTATTGATGAATCAAATCACGGGCAACTTCGGCGCAGGAGATTCCCTCAAGCGAAAGCATGAAGGAGAGAAGCGAGAAGGTCGAGAAGTTGAAAGTACGCAGAAGATCTCAAGAGAAAGAGGAGACCACTTCTACGACCATAGCTTTGACTCCGACTTCTCCAGTACCTAGTGGATCACCAACTATTGCACCACAGCAGCAGGATGTTTCCATGCCTTCATTGAAACCAGCAACGTTCATCTTCTCTCCATGACCACTTGCCGTTCAGCACCCGTTCCAGAGGAGATGTTGAAAGCTGCAGATGACGGAGTTCGAAAGAGCTTTGTCCTTGGATGTTTCAGAGGATGGCAGCCATGATCTTTGTGGCACTACGATGGTGCGAGAGGAGGAAGCGAGCCTTTCACGATGAACTCTATCGGGAAATAGTAGCGCACATTGCGAGATTCTCATTCTCAAAGCAAAGTGTTGAATGAAATTTCTCGGAATGGTTAGCTAAAACAGAGATGGAAAGCTTTGAACTTATGTTCGGAAGCAAGAATAGAGATGAACAAGAAGAAGATTAGATGGAACATGACTTCTTCTATTTCTTTCTTCTGAGAAGGATTTCTATGAAGGATGAAAGTTGTAAAACTTCTAGGTTATTGGTTCGAGGAGCAACCAGATATGTTCCGTATCCCAGACTCAGAAGTCATGTGGAACCTTTCTATTAGTTAAGTGATACATGTGTCACTTAAGAACTTAGTTGAGGAGATTGCAAATGTTATCAACTTATTGTTCATACTTTAGTTCAGTTTGAGTCTTCTATTTGAGGATAAGTAGAGAGAAGAACACGGAGTTAATCATCGATCGTTCTTTGAAGAAGCAATCTTGTGTTCTAGACTTTGGCTTGAACCCACGAGAGCCACTTGTTGCGAGAGGAATACAAAAAGCGGGAAAGGAGAACTTTGTGTCACGGTGATTTTGTTTCTTGCTTCTAAATCTTAGATCTCTTAATAGACTTTTTGTTATTTTAGATCTAGATCTAAACCTTGCCTTTGCTTTATAATTACGTGTGTTCAAATCTATTTGAGTTTCTTCTTATGTGCATGCAATTGGATCTACTAATGGGGATGCACATCTTCCTCATTTCTTCTAGTAATTCCGGTATTCCTTTTACTTCCTTCTTCGTAATTTTCCTTTCTTAAGCAGGCTTACTTTGCGAGAACTTCTTAGTTATGGATGAACTAAGTTATAAAGTAAGGCTATTCACGATAGATAAAAACACATTTATATTGACAAATCGACACGAGGAGCCTCACCGGTTAAATGAGAGATTTATCTCATGAGGCGATCTTTATGCGAGAAAATCTAGCCAACATGATTTTGGCGACTCATTTGAGGAACAACTAGCTTTGCGAGATCAAAGCTTTTCTATTGAAGATCAGTGTTTTCCATACAAATCTCAACCTTTGGTGACGTCCATTCACCGAGATCCGTAAAAAGGCGCGAGGAAGGACGGATCATTTCTTCCGACTGCAGGAGCAATTCAATTTCAATCATCCTCCTCAAGTTAGAAGCCGCAGATCTAGTCTTTCACCAGGTAGGAGAGTACACACCCATCCAGATCCGGATCGTATTCAGCATAATCCGGGTGGAATTATCCAACAAGTCTATCAAGTCTACACAAGGAGGAGACGTGCTCAAGCTAACATGGCGCACCAAATTGTACCTGTTCCATGGGGGGCGGCTTTTGGACCTCTCAACTTGGCTCCACCTATGCACGATCTGCCAAAGGGATCCAGAAAGAATTTTCCGAAATTCTTTGGAGATGGAAAGCAAAACCCGGATGATCATTTGGCGGCCTTCTTCATATCTTGTGGTGTGCTTGCAGTAGAGCATGAAGATGTCTCAGTCAGGCTATTCATTGAGACCTTACATGACTTGGCTGGAGAATGGTTCTATCGGCTGGCTCCTGGCACCATAACCAGTTGGGCGACTATGCGTGAACAATTTATCAAAAGATTCAAACGCAGAGGACACGAGCACGATGATCACCCACGCAGCGCTTGATTGAAGAAAGAGCAAGCGAGAACATGCGGGACTTTATTGCAAAGTTCCAAAGGATTTTGTATAAAATCCCCACTTCTGCTGCATTGAGCGATGAAAATCAAAAGACGTTTTTTATAAACGCTCTATTGCCTGAAGTTGGATATCAGCTAAGAAGGGCAAGACCTGCAAATTTGTTGGATGCACAAAATCTTTGCCGTGGAAGTTGAGGCGACTTGATCATGGTGGAAAACTCAAACAACTATCTCATAAAGGTGATGGTGCTTCTTCTAGTACTACGATCCTTTGTTGCGAGAGATTGGCTAATGACATCTGCGAGATCAAGAAGCGAGATCTCTCAAGCAGGGAATGCACCCCCTCAAGAATAGCTCCTATCCGGACCTTGATGGTCAAAATCAAAATCAAAATCGAAAGCAGACTTGCTGCTTTGCACGAGCGTTTGGCAATAGAAATTTGCTCGAGGAATAACTTGGAAACTAATGAAGAGGATCTCGACATTGATGAATCATTTGATGATGAAGACTTTATAGATCCATTTGGCGACTCAATATTGGTTACGGACTATGAATCGATGAGGGCTATTATGAATCTTTTGAAGATTTCGATGGTCACACTTTGCGGTGTTTACAAGGTCTCGAGACACGCCAAAATGCCGAAGCATCCACAAGCGGCGGAGAGAGAAGATCTGGCCGGATGTTACTATCTTGAAAAGAGGTAGCATTCTTCCTTCTTCATTAGCACCCGAGGAGAAATATTCTTTCAATCGCGCGTGAAAGAACAACGCACATCTGCTTTGAAGCAAGTCAAGCTTTTGACATAATTGATCACATCAAGAGAAATAAGGTCAAATGTCGGAAAGTTTGAGTATTTGAGGGCATTTCTGATCAGTTGAATAGATTGGTCAAATATGTGCAAAGCAATGGTCCTAGCCCAACGAACAATAATCCACGGGGTATCTTGTCAAGTCCAAAGATTACTCCACCTTCAAATAATGCTGCTGCAAGTTCTTCTTCTTCCACCCCTTCTCCTGCTACATCGGAAAGGATTGAGCCATTCTATGTGTCTTTGCTCATCAACGGACATAAGCTAAGCAATTGCATCCTGGATTCTGGAGCTTCCGACAACGTCATGCACCTTAAATTCTTTGATGCCTTGGGTCTTACATTGACAAAAACCATTGGAAGATGTTATTCCATGGAAAGGCAAGTCCCTCTTGTGGGGCAAATCAAAGATGCGCAGGCAGTACTTGCTTCCTTCCCAGACAAAAGGCTGAAAATGACTATCCTTGTAGCGAGACATTCCAGTCTCTATGGCATGCTTTATTGAGTAGAAATTTTGCAAGGAGGAGGTGGGTGGAGAAGTGAAGATGGATTGGTCTTGTGCGCACATACCAATCAGAGGAATAAATCAGAAGCTGGAACCTGAGAAGAAATCTAAGTACACAGTATCAAAATCTGAAGATCCTAGATCTCAGATCTTGTTTCAAGAATCGGATCACGGAGTCTATTACCTAGAAATGGATAAAGAAGAAATTCAACCGGTGATTCGAGAATCACATCAAATTGATAACAAGATTTGGACTCTGGAATTTGATGGTAGCTGCTGTTCATTTGGATCCGGTGCAGGTGTTGTTCTTATCTCTCCTGAAGGAAGGTGCATGCGCACTCCTTCAAATTGATGTTCGAAAATACTAACAATACGGCTGAGTATGAAGCATTGTTGTTAGGCATGGAGCAGGCAAGAACAATGGGAATCAAATTATTACACGCAAGAGGAGACGCTGAGCTGATTGTAAAGCAGATAAGAGGCCTCTACCAAGTCAAAAAAGACAAACTGCGGCACTATAGAGATCGGGTCTACTCTGCTATCCTGGATTTTTCAGCTTTCTCGGTATCTTACATTCCGAGAGAACAAAATTCAAAAGCTGATTCGCTTGCAGTTACTGCAGCCTTGTTGAATCCGGATCAGCCCCCTGCATTCTTTAGACAGGGAGACTACAAGGTGGAAATGGTTTTTCGCCCAAAGGTTCCTGACAACGTCCAGCAATGGCAGGTTTTCAACGATGATACAGATTCTTTGCATTTCTCCAACAGAAAGATAACTTTGAAGAAATCTACTATGAGGGAAGCAATTCACCTCCTAGGCAGACCACTGTCGGAGAAATGGATGCTGACGTCTCAGGAGGTCAGGAGATTATCCAACTAAAGGGAAATAAAATTCCCAAAGGCTTGGTATCTCTTGAGGAAATGTTTGATAAGCATGATCAGATGCTTAAGAAAAATGAAGAAAATGAGGAAGGCTCTTCCTCCGACACACAATTACTAAATTTGGGAGCCAGCAATGATCCCAAATTAGTAAATCTGGGAAAGTGTTGTTCGGAAGCTGAAAAGGAAGCTTTTACTAAGCTTCTTAAGAAATACATGGATATTTTTGCCTGGTCCTATCAAGATCTAAAAACATATCAGCCTGCGGAAGTTCAACATTACATCCCACTTAAATCAGAACAGAAGCCTTTCAAGCAGAAGCTGCGGCGGCACAATCCAACCATTTCAGGAACCATCTTTGCAGAAATCCAGAAGTTGTTAGATGCAAAGATTATCTATCCCATACACCATTCGGAGTGGTTGGCCAACATAGTCCTGTAAGAAGAAAAGTGGTGAGATTAGGTTGTGCGTGGATTTCCATGACCTTAATCAAGCTTCATTGAAGGATAACTACCCTATCCCCATCATGGATCACACTCTGCGGGTGGTCACTTTGGATGCGAGATGCTTTCCATGCTGGTGGCTTCTCGGGATACAATCAAGTCAAGGTGGTGAGGAAGATCAATACAAAGCGGCGTTCATCACACCTTGGGAACCTTCGCATGCATAGAAGATGCCGTTCGGCACTGATCAATCTTTGGTTACATTTCAAAGAGCTATGGATCTAGCCTTTGCTCATCTCAAAGATATAAGCATAGTTGTGTACTGGATGATTTGTGAGTCTTTTCTAAAGATAGAAGCACACACATTTCAAACTTGGAAGAGGTTTTTCATACAATGCCGCAAGCATGGTATTTCTTTGAATCTAAGAAATCTATCTTTTCATATGCTTGAAGGAAAGGCTGCTTGGGCACATTGTTTCCAAAGAAGGAACAAAGATAGATCCAGAGCGTGTCAAATCTATTGGACATTGCCTTTGCCCACATCAAAAAGGGAGTTCACTCTTTCTTTGGAAAAGTGAATTTTCTCGGAGATTCATTCACGACTTTCTTGAGCTAACCCGTCATATTTCAAATATGATGAAGAAGACACAAGATTTTAAATGGAGCGGCGAAGGGAAGGAAGCTTTCGAGAAAATCAAAGAGGCCTGTCGAAAGCCCCAGATCTTGGTCTCACGACTTGATAAAGAATTTATTCTTTATTGTTATTCTTACGAACATACTATGTCGGCAATATTGATGCGAGAAAAATCAAGAGGACGCAGAAACTCCTATTGCTTTCATGAGCACGCCACTCAAAGCCTATGAGTTGAAATACACTCAATGGAAAAGCACGCATATGCGGTGGTGAAGGCGTCAAAGCATTCAGGTACTATATTCTTTCCTCACATCTTGTGGTTTTGGTTCCAGAGATCTTTGCAGTTAAATCTATCCTTACTCAAGAGTTAGGATTGTTGAGAGGCACATGGGTGACAAAAGTTCAAGAATATGATTTGGATATTAAACCAACAAAGCTGGTTCGAGGAAGAGTGCAGTGTGAACTAATGACGGAGATGAAATCATCGATGCACAGAAGCGGATCGGGATGGGATAGATGAAGATTTACTGCGGTACTTTTTATAGATACGGTAGAGGAATGAATACAGTAACATTGCTTACTTTCTAACGTATGGAGAATGCCCGGATCAACTTTCGAAAAAAAAGAAGCGAACTATTAAATTGAAGTCAAAAGATTTTGTGCTTTGGGATAATGGTTTGTACAAAAGGGGAATTGATGGTGTATTTCTCGAGATGCGTGGATAAAGCTCAACGAGGATCAACTACTACAACGGTTTCATGACATGGCTTGTGGTGGTCATTTTCGGCTGAGTCACTTTGCACACAAGATCCTTAGAGCAAGGTATTCTTGGCCCACCCTTTTTGAATCTTTGCAGAATGGGTAGCTAAGTGTCAAGCATGCCAACATTTTGTTGGGCGTGTGAAATTACTGCATTACCCCTAAAACCCATTGTGATTGAAGAACCTTTCCAGCAAAGTGGGGTATGGATTTTATTGGGATGCTTAACCCGGCTTCCAGTAGGCGCGGTCATCATTACATTCTAACAACTCTTGCGATTATTTGATAAGTGGGTAGAAGCTATTCTGTGAAGAATGCCACTTACGCCGAAGTGTGCAATTTTATAAAAGAAAATATTATTGTCAGGTTTGGCGTACCCAGCAAAATTGTAGCAGATAATGCTCCGAATCTTTCCTCGAGGAGTTGGTGGAATTTTGCTACACTTATGGGATTCACTTGTTCATTCCTCAAACTACTATCCTGAGGAATGGTCAAGTGAATCTAGTAATAAGAACAGTAACTATCGTGCATGCAAGCTTATGTGAGAAAATCAAAGGACTTGGCATAGAAAGTTGTTTGATGCATTATGGGCCGATAGGATCACACCAAAGAGGGCGATAGGCATGTCTCCATTTCAGCTGTTATATGGTAGAGACACAGAGCTGCCTCTCACCTTGGAATTGCACGCCCTACGACTTTCTAAAGCCACTGGAAGATTCCACGTTCACGGATGCTTATAGATAAAAGAATCATGTACCTGAGTGAACTAAGGGAAGTACAAACTCAAGTTGCAGATAGGTTGACTGAGCATCAGAGGAAGGTGAAAGTCATCTTCGACAAAAATGCCAGGGAAAGAAAGTTTGAAGTTAATGGCTGGGTCTCTTATGGGACAAAAAAAGAAGAGAAAGCAAAAGGCATGCATGGAAAGTTCGATTCACTATGGAAAGGGCCTTTTGTAATCAAAAAGATCGCCGGAGCAGATAGCTTCATTCTTGCTCATCAGGATGGAGTTGAATTGCCGTTGCCTTTCAATGGGCAACACTTGAAGCTGTTCCGAACATGAGAAGCAGGGTAAAACCTGTATGTACATAAATAAAACCTTTGTTTGTTTTTCCTTGTTTTGTCTTGTTTTGGTGTTGTGTTGTGTTTGTCTGCCTGACCCCGTGCCCAAAAGACAAGATACGAAACCAGAGATGCTGGGATCTCATCTTTTCCCTTTTCCATTCTGTCAGGAGAAAAAGATGTCCACAGACGGAGCCAACTGGTGTCACTCAGATTTCACCCCGAAATCTGTGACTACCCAATTTGAAAAAATTTCGTACTTTTAAAATAGTGGGTCATTTGTTGTTTTTATTGCCTGAAAGTTCCTGTATTGCGTCAAGATAATCCTGAAGAGCCATATTAGCCCTTTTCGCCAAATACCCAGATGCCCAAAATTGTTTTATTATGTCGTCGGGATTTGTCTGCGGGAAATTTGTATTTAATTATTTTGAGCCCCGTATGAGGCTGTTTGCGCTCTGTTTTAACTCTATTATGAGCGAATATGTTATTATTCCTATATACCAGAAGGATTTTAACTTATTTTAAGTTTTGGGCTTTATTTGTAACTTTTGGCAATTTTTCGTGTTTTTGTGGTGTCCCGTTCTGTTTTCTGTAAAATTTCTCTGGAGCAACTCCTTTGGGTAAGCCCGATTTTTGGCAAGCAGTGGAAAACATACACGCACATTTTGCCAGGAGGAAGTCATCATCGGAGTGCGGATCACTGGGAAAAAGCGAAGTCGTGCACAGGAAAGCCCCTGCGGGGATGGGCGCATTTTTGGAAAACAAAGGATTTGAGCTGCGATGGGAAAAATATAAGCCGCAGGTAGGATGGGAATTGTATACCTGCCTGGCAGGGTACTTTTTCCCGTGTTATAAAAGTCACTTAAGCTGCAGTGGGAAAAATAGAGGCTGTAGGCAGGTGGGAATTTATTGCCTACCTTGCAGGGTGAAAATTCCCATGATATAATAAAAGGAAAGTGACTTAAGTGAAATCATGGGATTTTAGTGCCTACCTTGCAGGGTAAAGAATCCCATTGCAAAAGTCAAATCACTTAAGTGGATCATGGGATTGTGGTGCCTACCTTGCAGGGTAAAGAATCCCATTATGGTGAAAATTCTTAAAAATAGAATTACATGTGCAAAAAAGTGCGCCCCCTTTGGTGAAGGATTAAAGTGATTAAATTGATTATTTTTAATAATCTTTCTCCTTGGAAAAAGTGCTCCCCAAGCTTGAGGAGGCCAAAAGTCAAAGGAGGATTAAAGAAAGCAATTAAATTAATTAAATTTAATTTATTTAGTGGCTGCCCCTCTCCTTGGAAAAAGTGCGCCCCATTTAGGAGTTATTTAATGATTTTAAATGCATTAAATCATTAAATTAATTTCTATTTTCAGTGGCTATGGTCAAAGCACACTGTGAGGCTAAAGTTAAGTGCTGTGTGAAGGATTAAATTGGATTAATTTAATTTATTGGATGGCTGTCCTTAAACATGCTATTTTTAAAAGAGGAAAGCATAATTTTTAATTAATTAATTGCCTTTAATTGTTAGGGCAATTATTAATTATAGAATTATGAAGGTTATATAAGCATGGGCAGCCATATGGATTTATTATTCAACACACAGGTAAAGAATTGCAGCAAGGAGAAAAAGTGCGCCCCCATTAGAGGAAGGATTTTGCACAGACAAAGTGCTAACAAAGGCTAAAAGCTTCCAGATTTGGCGCATGCTTTGGAAAAGGTTCATCTTAAATCTGCACAATTGTTTTCCACAGTGTTAAAGGAGCTCGGTGTTGATTAAAAGGATTCATGATCTCTTTATGTGCAAATTAAACACCATTTTTGGGCGTGAGGCTTGAAAAGTGCAGATTTTTATAATTTAAATTCACTATTCATGCTCCGGTGGCCATTTTTGTCTGAATAAATTGCAGGAACTCATTACAGGTGCTTTATAAAAGAAAAGGAGTATTTATCAATGTCCAATACATTGCAAATATCCTCCGAATCTGAAGAATTGTCCAGATCTGCACCAGTATTGAAGAAAGCAGGCCAAATTAGAAGAAAAAGAATTATTCAGACAAAGATTGATAAAGCTATGGCGAAAGGAGATGAAAAAGAGAGCACGATGGATTCATGCATTGCCTCTAAACTTTCAGACATAGGAGACACGGATCTAGGCCCAGAACCTCTTTCTGATTTGATTGACAGATCCAGAGCTGGAAAGACTTCACTCATGCGTGCGGTCAAAAGTAGTGGAATTATTCGAGCTGCAGCTTTCCCATGTACAGCCCAATTGCCAGAGTTTGTGATGGAGTGTGCTAGATCTTACCATCCTTCATCCAGATCAGTGCGTGATGTAGCGGGAAAGACAATAATTCGTTTGGATGCAGAATTCTTCGATTATTGTTTGAAGATTCCAGTACGAAAGGTGGTGACTTCTATTAGCATTCAGGATGCTGACAGTAGGTGGGAAAAGCATAGAGCTGATTGTGTGAGCATCATGAATAGCCGGTTCATGAAGAAGCCTAGATCCCCTTCCAAGTTCCCGAGAACTCTTCCACGATCCAATTTGGTGCAGGAAGCGGATGATATCGTCAAATTGCTTTGCAGGTTGAATGGTGAAGCGAATGCCTACACTTTAGGACATGGATGTATGCTTTCATCGGGACCATTGAAATCAACAAGGTTGATTCTATAATCGATTAGTCGAAATTATTAGCGCGAACATCGGTGAGCAAGCTGCATGCGGGCGTAAAGCGTACCTTGACTTCAAGATGACTTCATACTTGGTATATCTTTGCGGTGACTTCACGGGGTGTCTTTCCAATTTGGATAGATGTGGTATTCTTTCCAAGGATCCCATTTTCGAGTGCTACCCACTGACTACTGCACCTGCGTGCGAGAAGGACTTCAAAGTGATCAACGATGGTTTCTTCTACGATTTCATCTGCAAGTTAGACAAAGACTTGAAGACTCACGAGTAAGCAAGGAAGCATGGGAAGTGTCAAGATTGGCGATATATTCATCCGGTTGCGAGATTTCACATACCTCGGGGTTACGAGCTTTTCTGGTGAACCAACAAAGATGCCAAGGTACCCGAGTGACTGATTGATTGCCATGGAGCTAAGCAGGCAACTTGTGGAGTTACACGACCTTCAGTCGAAGCGGCACAAGTCTACGGGCTACTTCCCACTCACTGTGGGATATTACAGTTGCATCAGCATTCACAGAGCTCGAAGAATGGAAGCACAAATGTTGTCCAGTATGAGCAAGAGTTCTTCCTCGCACGCGGCTTAATTTTGATCCATTTGGAATAGCCAGGAAGACAATCTCCCAGGAGTACGCACATGTACCTTCGCTAGAAGATTTCTGGATGAAGTGCAGAAGTGAGTACGAGGTCAGAAAGAAAGATTTCAGCAGGTTTCAAAGCAAGTATTTGACTTTGGACTGGCGCGGATACTGCGGATCTTAAAGATGATGGGAACGTGGTACTTGACACTTACCATCAAATGGGAGGAGATAAAGCTCTACTACTGCAAGATGTGATAGCAATTGTGCGGACACTGATAGAAGAAAGATCCGAGGCTGTGTTGGTGAGTACTTGAGTGGTTGCTAACGAAGGGATCTTGCCTTGATGAAGTATTGATGAATCAAATCACGGGCAACTTCGGCGCGGAGATTCCCTCAGCGAAAGCATGAAGGAGAGAGCAGCGAGAAGGTCGAGAAGTTGAAAGTACGCGAGAAGATCTCAAGAGAAAGAGGAGACCACTTCTACGACCATAGCTTTGACTCCGACTTCTCCAAAGTACTAGTGGATCACCAACTATTGCACCCACGGCGGCGAGGATGTTTCCATGCCTTCATTGAAACCAGCAACGTTCATCTTCTCTCGCATGACCACTTCGTTCGGCACCCGTTAGGAGGAGATGTTGAAGCTGCGAGATGACGGAGTTCGAAAGAGCTTTGTCCTTGACCTTTGCGACAGGCAGAACATTGCGAGATTTGGGCCAAGTTTGGAAGAAGTGGAAGCATGCGGCAAAGTGTTGAATGAAGGATTCTTGCACGTAATCGGGACAGAAAAAGCAAGAGCTAAAGAGATGGAAAGATCTTTGAACTATATGTTCGAGCAAGTATATCGAGATATCGAACAAGAAGAAGATGTAGATGTTACAGCTGGCATGACTTCTTCTATTTCTTTCTTCTTCTATTTTCTATGTTCCCGGATGAAATTGTAAACTTCTAAGTTATTGGTTTTGCAACCATTACTCGAAGTCATGTGGAACCTTTCTATTAGTTAAGTGATACATGTGTCACTTAAGAAGAAGTTAGTTGAGGATGATTGCCAAATGTCATCTTTACTTGTTGTTCATACTTTAGTTCAGTTTGAGTCTTCTATTTGTACTTTCCCTCCTACATTCTATAAGTAGGAGAAGAACCTACGGGTTAATCATCGATCAGAATTTGTAAGAAGCAATCTTGTGTTCTAGACTTTGTCTTTGAACCCACGAGAGCCACTTGTTGCGAGAGGAATACAAAGAAGCAAAGTTTCGGAGAACTTTGTGTCACGGTGTATTTTGTTTCTTGCTTCTAAATCTTAGATCTCTTAATAGACTTTGTGTTATTTTAGATCTAGATCTAGAGCTGCCTTTGCTTTATAATTCTGTGTGTTCAAATCTATTTGAGTTTCTTCTATGTGCATGCAATTAGCTCTGCAATCTACTAATGGGGATGCACATCTTCCTCATTTCTTCTCTGTAATTCCTTTACTTCCTTCTTCTGTAATTTTCCTTTCTTAAACAGCTGCTTACTTGCTGCAGAACTTCTTAGTTATGGTTCATGAACTAAGTTGTTAAAGTAAAACCCCTGATAGATAAAAACACATTTATATTGACAAATCTGACACGGGAGCCTCACCGGTTAAATGAGGGAGATTTATCTCATGACTGCCTAGGTTTGATGCTATGCAGAAAATCTAGCCAACACATTGTTAATCTACATAACGAGCACAGTGTATCCATAATCAGCACATTACATCCTACATGAAGGTAAAATATTGTTTAAAATATAAGTTTTAAATATTTGGTAAACAAAGAGTGATGAAATTGGTATCTACTCGTCTACAAAATAATTGAAAAGAGTGCTACTCTACAAGCAAGTTTCTAGATATATGGATCATATAGATTAAGTATGATTGTAAACAAGTGAATGTTATAAAAATTGAAGTATAGTAAGATGAGAATATTGAATATGTTTGCGGGTCGCTTGTTCTTGTTTGAAAAGATTCCACGAAATTCTTGAACCAGAGACATGCTAGAATTTTTTATAGGTTTTAATAGGATTAACACTGTGAAAACTTTCATGTTCCTCATATAAACATTAAGGTTCAGTCATTCCTTCCATGGCACTATCATATTCTGATTTCTCTCAGGTGCTCGAAAGTAAACTGAAAATTTCTGTAGATTTTTATAAAATTAAATTATATATGTGTATGTTTTGATAAGCATAATTGGTTTTTCTTGTTTGTGTGGCAGATTTAAAAAACACAAAAAAACACTAAATTCATGTTGTCCATTTGTATTTGGTAACCATGATAGAAACTATGAAACCTATTTCCAATAAAACAATAATTCCTTAAAATGGATTCAAATACAACAATAATCATACTAAAGTTTTCAAATTCTCAAGTTTATATATTTACACACACATATATACACACACCTGAAATCAATTGTTTTCTATCCTCTTTCACTCCCGACGTTTAGGGTTTACCTTCTTGACCACTCTTCATGTATTTGGATCTTTTGAGGGATCTAGAAAAAATGACTGAAACGTCAATCAAAGAGGATAAAACATGGTTTCAGTTAGATATGTCAAAATAATCAGACATATTCACTTGGAATTTGCAGTTAATTTCCAATGGTAACAATGTTTTTGCATTATAATTCATTTGTCTCTTGGAAAATTAATCAATAAACATAGTATGAAAAAAAAGAATCTCATCAAAGTAAACTTCAATTTCTGATTGCATCTCTTGTTTATTGAACAAACAATTTAAAATTGATGAATCAAATTAATGAATTTTCAGTTACTGCAGGTCTTTTCCCGTGCAAATTTCAGAGCCAAACAATTTTTTCCAAGTAATTCATTTCAGAGTTTTCCAAATTGTCTAGTAAACTTTGTTAGTCATAGCGACAATTCTAAAAGTGATAAAGAAATCCTATGTCATGCCTTCTAAGTTCATTATTTGCTTCACTTCCATCACAATGCAAGGACACTCATAAAAAAGTGAAGATTTTTTCCCCTCATTTTAATTTTTTCCTCTGATCCCAGGATGGCCATTACTTCTTTGTTTCAGGAAGTGCTTCCTTCATGGTCATGGGTGCCAAAGGCAATACTTGAAACCAACCATCTATTGGAAGGTTATGCACATAGCCTCTTGGTCTTCTACAAGTTGAAAAATACATGGAATCAACAAACCCTGGCTCCACACCATTGAAATAATAGGATATTGTATTTCAAACATCCTTTGGAGCAAATGCACCATTTTCAAAGTAGAAATTGCATAAACTCATTCAGTTCCTCAGAGTGTTGTCCAATAGGTTTTCCATGAGCTCCAAAACCAGTCAGTCCCTTTAGACATGGATCAGAGTATTCATCGCTCATTTCAACATTGAATTTGAATTTCATGCTCTCTATGTATTTATCATTATTTAGTACTTTTTTCTGATGTTCTCCAAGAGCTCTATTGTAGAATGATGATGCACAACTTTTCAAGCTACTCAAGATTAAATCTGCGTGCTTTCTTTTATGAAATTTATGTGTATGCTTCTTCGTCTTATTTATAGACACAAATAAAGCATAATTTGAGCTCAGATCATGATTACAATGAATGTATACCATATATAAATTCTTTGAGAAAGATACAAATGGTATTAAAAATCATATATGATATTACAAAAAACCCTTGCAACAAATTCCAAGGTAAAGGGAACGTTATGAATAACCTTATCTTTAAAATTCGGATCACAGTTAGCAGATTTTAAAAACTTGGAAACGTGTAAAATATTTTCTACTCTTTGGCCATTTATTGCCACCAGTAGACATAATTATTAAATTAAAATACATCAAGTGAAAAAGAAATCAATAAGACAACATGAAAAAGATTCAATTTTCACAAAACAATATAGGCATATCAAATTTTGAAGCTTTTCTTTTGTCATCTCGTGCTGAGAGCATTCCTGTAAATTCTTTACATAACTGTTATGGCTGTCATATAGCCAAACTCAATTCTTAAAAATAACCAGAGCTCCTAACCATTGACCTTTTGAATTGAAGACTTTTGTCAGGCTTTGCACGGCTTGAATACGGAGAATCCCACTTTAGATAACTCATTAAAAATTAAGCATCCAGAGAAGATATTTCACAATACAAAAAATCTGTAAAAAAGTTAATGTTCCAGCCACATAAAAATGTCATTTGATTTCATATTCCATCCACTTCCCAAATCTGTACAAATCATGAAATATTTTAATTCCTTTCTCAAACCAAAGGAGGGCAGAGCAGCCTCTTGTCAAGACAAAGATCTTGTCATTATATTTCAGATTGAAAGAAATAGATTTGTAGACTTGGCACGTAGTGTCAAGGGAAGAGAATAATAACATATTAATTCTTTAGAGGGTAAATTAATAATCATTACATATGAAAATCTTTAACAAATTTGTAAACAGAGTTCTTAATTGCCAACGACACATTTGGTCAAACAGTTTTTGCATTCATAAATCCTTCCCTATGTTAGGAATTTATTGTTAGTGCTTACGTTTGTGAAACTTATATTTGTATGGGATAATTAAATAATTTATGAGGAGTTATTTGTTAAATTGTAGGAACAATTTCGAGATTATATTGAGAATTATTGTTGTGTAAATCTACTGCTGCACATTCATTTGGTATCAGAGCGACAATTGGAATGTAAGAGCAGATTTCATGGAGGAATGAAATAAAGCTTGGGGCAGATTTAGATATTTTCTTGTCCCGATTATGGAATCTCTTCACGGAAATCTGTTCGAGATTAGATGAGTTTGAGTAGTATTTACAGTTGAGATTCCGCAAAATGCAGATGTAATTGTTTATATCTGAAAGAAAGATCAGATTTTCTTGAGTCTTCGCAGTATTGAACAGATGCATGATTCTGTTATCTGCCTGATCGTGTATCAAGTGAATTCAAATATTGGGTCTTGGATCGCCAGCATAGATATGTAAAGGTCCATTCCTTTCAAGTCTGTTGCATTCGTAAAGCTCCACGGATCTGCCGAACTTGAAACCGGCCATTGAGCTATTGTTAGGAGCCTGTATTTGAATCATTGGACTAAACATCTTTTGCACAGATTAAAATACATGCCGTCCACCTCACATGCATGCATCCATTTGTCTACCATTCGGATTGCAAGTGCCTCGTAGATACCCAGTCACGGTCAATGGTGGAGTGATTATAGTTTTCAGTTCACCACTCTCACCATGCATTTTATCCAAAAATGTCTTCACTACCATGCATGTCTTCCACGTCATAGCTTCCAATAAACCGGGTAATAGATTGT
Organism: Taxus wallichiana var. yunnanensis; assembly: GCA_018340775.1. Lineage (NCBI taxonomy): Eukaryota > Viridiplantae > Streptophyta > Pinopsida > Cupressales > Taxaceae > Taxus > Taxus wallichiana. Next base: position 730,260,215 of record CM031240.1, read on the forward strand.
CATTTGTTTGTTTAGTGGGCACTTTATATGTAAACCTTAATTGTCAATGTCATTCAAAAGAGTCTAAGTTGTCAATTTCGCTAATGATGGGGCTGCATATCAATTATGGTGACATTATTGTGGTGTGAGTATTTGCTTTCAATTTTTACAGTGTGTTTCTTTTTAGAGTTCTTGTTTTGTGTGGTTCTAGATGTTGGAAAAAGAGTTGTGTTGGAGCGTAGATGACTATCAGTGATCCTCTAACTATCGTACTTCATTGGAAGATGGTCCGCTTGTGAATATGTTCACTTGCAATGGTGACCATGTGCAACAAGATCTAACTAGCAAGATTCAATCAGTAGTATGTACTTCGATACAGTTTGCTTCTTAGTGTTTGTGTGTGGAAATTTCACATTGTGGGGGGAACATGACACCAATGTTCCATTTCCATTATGCGCCCAAAACGAATAAAGTCAAAGGTAACTTCCAGTGGTAGTGGCGATTTCTATGTTGTTCGAGATTGAGTGGCAATGATCGATATTAATGGTGCAATTAAGAACATTGCGATTCTTATAGGAAGTAATGTGAAATCTCTTTCCTATATATGTTCTATTGTGTAGTTTTGTAATAAGCGAGTTGTGATTCCTATATAATTCCTGATGTACAAGCATAGTGGCAAAAAAAAGCACCAGAGTAAGTCAATTCATAGATCTTGAAAGGGTTTGTTGGAGGATCCAAAAACCACATGAGGTGGACAATTGATGGGGCTGTTCACGTTAAGGTTTGTGGTAAGCCTGTTTAAAACCATGGAAGGAGAGAGCATTTCTTTTGATCAAGATCATGAGTCACATAATAGGACATGTTTCACAGGGGTGATCATACTGTGGTTGAGTGTGTGAATGTTTTTCTACCATGTTCACACTAAGGGGGAATGTTAGGAATTTATTGTTAGTGCTCACATTTGTGAGACTTATATTTGTATGGGATAATTAAATGATTTATGAGGTTGTTATAAACAACCTACATATATAGTTTTTATATTAACGAGTTGTTAAAACAACTCGTTTATTGTTGTGAGTTGTTTCCTAAATTGTAGGAACAACTTCACCTATAAATATGTAAAGATCTTGTATGGAATTATATTGAGAATTATTGTTGTATAAATCTCTTGTTGCACCTTCACCCTATGACTACTTTGTCAAGTGAAAAAATGTACAAAGTATTTCGGTCTAATAACTATTTAACAAGGATACATCCCATCCCATGAATACCTATTTGCATCATGTATTTGTATATACACGAACATAGTCGAATACACCAAATGGGAAAATAATAGGAAACACTTAAATATGTGAACACTATGTACAAAAATCACCTCTTCTCTACAACCAAAGCTCCCAGACTCACCTAAGCTATACGATTCAGAAACAACAGAACACCATCATAAACAATCTTGGGCGAGCTTGTGTGTTCATGTTAGTTGTGCCTATGCTTGTAATCAAGCCTTTCTCCTTCAACTTTGTCGGATAAAGAGAAATATCCAACATGCCTTGCATGTAATAGTCCCACCAATACAACTCAACAAGGTCCAATCTTTCCACTCTCAAAGCTTTCACATATTTTCTAATACTACTTTCTATTGATGAAGGAGAGGGGAAGTACCTTGGAATATATTGGGTACATATTTTCTAATTATCTGTAATCGAGGAAGTGGGGTTTGTGGGTTTTCATTGTTTTTTCTCTTCCATTGATCCCTAAATCGATTAGGATTTATTCGCTTGGGCCATATTTATCAGTGAATGTCAAATGTAGTGAGGCTTGGATGAATGCTATGGGAACATGGGAAACTCCTCCACAAAATGACAAAGCATGCACAATACACAAAGGATCAATGACCCTAGCCATTTCCATGGTCTTGTATTCACACTGAGAAAGCTTTGGTGCCATTAATCCAAATAGTGCAAGTCACCCTCCACCATAAGGAATACTTGTTGGCGTGAATTATTTTAGACCAACTTAGTTAGGATGGAGTGTGACCTATTGATGTGGGAACATAACTTGTGAAGGCCATAACTTTTGATTTGACCGTTGGATCGTTTTGAAATTTCCAAGGTGGTAGATATTCACTAGTATTACGCTGTGGCTGACATTTCACGAATGGTTTTGGCCATTTCAACATATTTTCGGGGCTGGATTCCTTCATCTATTGGTCTAAAATTGGCTCCAAACGTTTGTTTGCTTTTGACTAGGACTTAGAATTTTAATAAATTTTGCCATGCTTTATAAAATAAGCCAAATTTTTGTGTGAACCTTAATTTACAAAGGAATATTTGGCATGCAAATTTTGGGGCCCATCTCGAGGTGTTTTACTAGTATTTAATTTTTGGCATTCTAGGGTTTTTAAAACTAATGTGAAATAAAAGGAAGATTGTAATGATGTAAAAGATTAGTGTGGATTTTAGAATGATAAGAAAGCTATTTTTAAGCTTCTGGTTTATTTGCAAACTGTTTGTGTGTGTTTTGGAGGTATTTCAACCTCTTATAGTTGGATCCACATCAATTGGTATCAGAGTAAGATTTTGATCTTGTGGGAACAATTAAGGTAATATATATTACATTTGTTTGTGTAATTTATTGCCTCTATTTTATATAAGCATGGCTAGATGTGGGAGGGGAGGTTATGCCCAGATGAATAGGCATATGTAGGAGCTACATAGACAAGTTGTTGAGCTCACAGGAGAAGTTACCCGCCTTAGAAGGAGACATGCAAATGGGGATGTAGACCCAAATAATGATATTGAAGAAGTACCTCCATTAATGAATGAAGGAGGAAATGAAGAAGAAACTGAGAGAGATGAAGACACCTTGAATGAGAGACCATTTGAGGAGAGATTGATCCAAGCTTTAGAGGGAAAGAATGAATATAACACCAAATAACACAATATTCAGAATAATGATCTCAATATGCAATTATAAGCTTCGCTTCACCACTTGAGGGGGCAACCTCCAAACCATACAATAATACTCAAATACTCAATGATGATGAAATACTACCTCTGATCCCCTATATATACTATTCATATGTTATGGCCATCACGAGGCCGACCTACTAAGCATGAGAAAGTATAAATGATATAATAAAATGATATGGTAAGCCTAAGTTGGCTACTCATATCCTAATACAAGCAATAGGTTAAGGGCGTAGCATGCCCTTCCCCTCAAAGCAACATTGTCCCCGATGTTGAGAAGCTCAGTCTTCTTTGCGGGAATGTCATATCTTCCCATGTTGCATCTTCATTGTCCATATTCTTCCACTTGATCAGGTACTCAGTAATAACCCGTGTCCTCAATCTTTTAGTGCGTGTTTGAAGGATGCATTCAGGTTCCAAGATGACCCTCCCCTCCTCATCGAGCTCAGGTAACACTGTTTGGGCTGATACTCTCTATCAATTACTTTCTTTAGGAAAGAAACATGAAATACTGGATGTATTCTGGTTGATTGTGGAAGTTCTAATTTGTATGCTATAGTACCAATCTTCTGTAATACTTGATAGGGGCCATAATACTTTGGTGAAAGTTTGTTATCCTTTTGTTGTTGTTTCAAAGACATTTGCTTATATGGTTGTAACCGCACAAAAACCCAATCACCGACTTCAAAATGCCTTTCCGTGCGATGTTGATCAGCTTGTTGCTTCATGCGGTTTTGTGCCATGACCAAGTTCTCCTTGAGACTAGAGAGGACCTCTTGTTGATATTGAATGTGTTCTTCTATTGCTCTAACCCGTGGTTGTCCTCTCAATGATGATGTGATGGATGGTGGATGGTACCCATAGAGTGCCAAAAAAGGAGACATTTTAGATGAAGTATGGAAGGAAGTGTTATACCACCATTCTGCAAGTGGCAACCATTGGACCCATCTTGCTTGTTTATCTGACGTAAAGCAACGGAGATATCCCTCCAAACACTTATTTACAACTTTTGTTTGCCCATCAGATTGGGGATGATAAGAAGAGCTACGAGCTAATTGAGTACCCAAACATGAGAATAAATCAGTCCAAAAATTACTAGTAAATATAGGGTCTCGATCACTTACTATAATCTTCGGTGTCCCATGAAGCTTTTGAACTGTGTCCATGAAGGTTGTTGCTACCTGCTTGCTTGACAAATGGGTGTGCCAAGGCACAAAAATGAGCATATTTGGTGAGTCTATCCACCACAACCATGATGACATTTTTCCATCAGATTTAGGCAATCATGTGATAAAGTCCATGGAAACCTCTTCCCACCGTTGGCTAGGAATAGATAGAGGTTGTAGAAGACTGGGATGAAGCTGTTTCACCCTTATTTTCTTTGACAAACCATGCATTTACGCCACAAATTTTGGACATCCCCTTTGAGCCCTTCCCAGAAGAAATCTTGTTTGACTCGATGATAAGTCTTCAAGAATCTAGAGTGCCCCCCTATTGGAGAAGAGTGAAGCTCAGATAGAATCCTATTTTTAAGAGTGGAGTTCTTACATAGGTATAATCTATCTTTATACCATAAAGCATCCCCTTTCAATACAAATTTTTTAGACATGCTTGGATCATTTTGGAGATGATGAATGAGGTTTTGTGTGGTTGGGTCATTTCTCCATTCGGACCTTGCCTCATCTATCCAATCTTCTTGTAATATGGATATGGCACATAACAAGGCTGCAGTTGAGTCATCTTTCTGCGACAGTGCATCCGTAACTACATTCTCCTTCCCTTTCTTATAGATAATCTCAAAATCATATCCCAACATCTTGGAGACCCATTTTTGTTGTTCTTCAGATGATAAACGCTGCTCCAAGAAGTATTTCAGACTATCATGATCTGTCTTCACTTTAAAGTGTCTTCCTATGAGATATGGTCTCCATTGCTTTACTGCATGAAGTATGGCTAGCATTTCCTTCTCATAAGTCGGCTTGGAAAGATTCTTACCTTTGAATTGATGGCTCAAAAAGGCAATAGGATGGCCTTCTTGCATGAGAACTACCCCCATACCCACCCCTGATGCATCACATTCAATAATGAATGTTTTGGAAAAATCTGGAGTAGCCAAGACTGGAGTGGTGCACATGGCCTCCTTTAGTTGCTCAAATGCTTTGGTTGCATCCTCACTCCAATGGAAGGAGTCCTTCTTTAATAAAGTTGTGAGAGGTGCAGCTATGCTTCCATAATGCCTTACGAATCTTGGTAATAACCTGTAAGCCCAAAAAATCCTCGTAGATTCTTTAGGGTTTTTGGAACCTTCCACTCCATCATGGCTTTGATCTTATTAGGATCCACTTTAACCCCTTCATGAGAGACAATGTGACCCAAATATTCAACCTCCTTGAGTCGAAAAAGAACACTTAGAGGGCTTTGCATAAAGTTGATGTTGCTCGAGGGTTTCCAAAACCTTATTTACATGATCAAATGTTCCTCCCATGTTTTTTATAAATTAATATATCATCAAAAAACACTAAGACAAATTTCCACAGGAATGACTTAAAAATAGAATTCATCAAACTTTGAAATGTAGAAGGTGCATTTGTGAGTCAAAAGGCATTACCGAGAATTCATAATGGCCTTCATGTGTCGAAAGGTGGTTTTATGAACATCCTCATCCTTGATTGATTTGGTGGTATCGAACGAAGATCAAGCTTTGTAAAATAAACAACACCATGCTGACTCATCAAGCAAATCATCAATAATAGGAATAGGAAACTTATCTTTGATTGTGTACTTATTAAGTTCCCTATAATCGGGACACATGTGCCACATGTCATCTTTCTTCCATACCATCACTCACTCTTTGGAGAGAAGAATAAGCACTCGACTATGGCGGATGATTCCTGCTTCTAACATCTCTTGTCAATCTTCTCGATTTCACTCTTTTGCACATATGGGTACCTATAAGGTCGATGTTAGGTGGTTGACTTCTGGTAATAGCTGAATAGCATGATCATGATCTCTCTTTGGAGGTAAGCCCTTTGGTATATTTTCAAAACAATAGAGTGTGCATCAACAACCTTTGCTTGCATATCGATGGTATAATGTCCTTAGAATGATGAGCCTCAATGAAAAGAGTTGTGCCACAAATCCCTCTGCACCCTTTTTTAGCATTTTGTGCATCGATGAGAACTTACTATTTGTGGAGACTTTCTCTTAAGCCTCTTAGCTCAAAAGTCCTTCCTTCAGAGTGAAATCGCATGAACAAGTCTTGGAAGTTCATCTCAATGGTTCCCAAAGTGGTAAGCCATTGAACCCCTAACACAATGTCTGCTCCTCCCATAGAAATGGCATACATGGGACTATTTAGTATGTAATCTCCCATGGAAAGCTTAATGCTATGGCATTTTCCAGAACAAGTAACATACCTCCATCAACAATCATTACTTGACATTCAGGAGCTGGATAAATGAAACAGTTTAGGCGCACTGCTAACTTATGATTGATAAAGTTGTGAGTACTTCCTGAATCAATCAACATTGTGACCCTCTGTTTTTTTAGGAATCCAACCACCTTTAGGGTTTGGGGGTGCTAATACCTGAAATTGCATGGCATGAGATCGTTGGCTGAGGATCTCCTGACTCCTCCTCTGGCTCAACCAAGACCTCTGACTCTGCATCTTCATTATTCTCTTCATCTTCACTAGGCCCATCAATGTAGAACAACTTCTTTTCAACACATTTATGTCGGGTCCAAATTTACTATCACAATTAAAACATAACCCTTTTTCTCTTTTTTCTTCAATTTGTTGAGGTGTCAATCTAACTGGCTGAGGGAGTGTTGGGGCCAAGGTGTTGCGATCTTTGGTATAAGTGAAATGTTGTCTCCTACTTGAAACAATTTTCTCCTCTGCCCTTCTTGCCATAATCATCGAATTAGAAACCTTATGAGGATTAAACATACGCACCTCATGCTCAATGTGATCCTTAAGACCCCCAAGAAATAGGTCATTCAGATTCTCTTCAGTAATATTTTCCACATGAGAGAAAGGTTTTGGAAGTGATGAATGTAATCCTTAACAGATCATGTCTGTCTCAACTTTGCTAATTGGCTGAAGTAATTATCTGACACACTAGAACTGTAGTGTAATTGCAACTCTTCAGTGAAGATTGTCCATGTAACATTGAGACCACTCTTCTTCCTTTGAGCACATAACCATCGATACCAGATGAATTGGTCAGGTTCGAGATACAAAGCTGCCATGGTCACCTTTTGTCCTGATGGAATCTGATGTAGTTCAAAGAAATTCTCCATTTGGTTGATCCAATTGAGTGGATCCTTTCCATCAAACTTGTGCATATCCACTTTTGGAAACATAGTACGGCTGCTGCGAGTGCTCGTATTTGGATTGTGCACACTCGAAGAACCACTCTGGCTCATGTGTCTATTATGTTGACCTGAGGATCCACCTTGATTGACATAAGTATGATTACCCATCATATGCGTACTGAATTTTTGCATGAAATCCTCCAATCTTTGTCCAATCCTATCCACATCTTCTTTGTTGGCCACCCTAGATTCGAGGTCTCTCAGGTTAAACTCAAGTTGGCTTACTTTATGGTCTATCAAAGTAAACCCTAACCCTGAGGAATATGTAGTTATATCTTCTGTCTCCAACTCCTCAACTACTATCTCATCCTTTTCTGGTGTTTTACCTGGAGTGATGGGATTCTTTTTTCCTCTTGTGGAAGGCCCCGCCATGATGCCCCAAAATAGTAGGATGTAGGGATCACGGTCAAATTTTAGGGTTTCAGATTTTGATAAGAATTTGGCCAAATATAAAAAACTTAAAGAACAAACCCAAAATAAATTTTTTTTTCTTTCCGAAAATGTAACGAATTTGAAAAAATTCCACAATTTGCACCCTAGGGAGCGATTTTATGAAAAACACTAAATTTTAATAACTTTTGCAAAATAAATCAAAAAAGTCTGAAATTTTAGGGAACCTTACTTGAAATGTTTCACAACTCTGGTAAAAATATCTCCCACCAATTTTCTTTTTTTCACAATATATGGTGGAAACAAAAAATTAGGGTTTTTGCCTAATTTTGGCCCAGATCACAACTCTGATACCACTTGTAATGAAATTACTTGTATAATTCAGATCATGAGCAAGAAATATAACACCAAATAACACAATATTCTAGAATAATGATCTCAATATGCAATTATAATAGCTTCGCCACTTCGAGGGCAACCTCCAAACCATACAATAATACTCAAATACTCCAATGATGATGAAATATAATAAAATGATATGGTAAGCCACAAGTCGGCTACTCATATCCCAATACAAGTAATAGGTTAAGGGCGTAACATTGATTTGATGGTTGAATTGCATGAAAAAATTATTTGAGTGGAAAACCATTTAAGAGGAGAAGAAGGTTAATTTTTCATGCACTAAGTTGGCTAGACATGTATTGATCGGTGGGATCACTTAGAAAATAAAAGACATAGGAAAGGAAAGGGCAAGGTTCTAAACTGGAATAAAATGGTGAAGAAGCTGAAAGAAAATTTTAGTCTTGTAGATTATGCTCAGACACTATTTTGAAGGTTTCGTTAGGAAATAAGAGATAAAAATGTGGAATAATCCCTTACGAGAGTGCGCAATAGTAGAAACTAATATGCGAGAAAATATTACTGAGATCTCAAATAAAAGTGCGAGAATAAATAAACAACATGGAGAGACAAGATTTAACGTGGTTCACCCAATTTGGGCTACGTCCACTAAGAATCACTAGCTCGAGATTTTATTACAACACTCTCTCAACACAATACCCAGATCTGTTTGGAGCTATGCTCAAAAAACTCTATAGAATTCACACCCGAATTCAAAACACATCTCTGCAATACATTTGCTTGGCTATGTATCATATGCATAAGACCATATAAATAGACAATTGTTTAAGTAGTTTGATACAAAACCATGGGTATCAAAACAATGGGTATCAAAAAACCATGGGCCCAAAGACAACCCATAACGGTTACCCATTACCCATGGGTTAATAAACCACCCATGAAAATTTACTTTGGAGGCTTCGCCCCAAACCCCATCCATCAGGGGGGCTTCACCCCCCAAATCCCCCTGACCCGCTCACCGTGAGCGGGACCGCCGTAAAAATACCCGAGTGTAACACATAGAAGGTGTACCACACTCTAACATGAAAATAGGCTCCACAAACATAACAGTTTCAAAACCTAAGATAGAAGGATCTCAACATTGAAGAGTATACCAATGAATTTTACAAGCTATCAATCTGGGTGGAACAAGGAGAGTCAAGAATACAGAAGGCTACAAGGTATGTAAATGGGTTGAGTTATACTATACAAGATGAACTGAGTATGCTCTGAATCTATATCCTGGATTATGCTTATCAACTTGCATTAAAATCAAAAGAAAAGAACAAGAGGAATAATTTTAGAAGAGGTGTAAAGAGAGGGCCATCATCATCTCCAATGAGAGGTAGAGGTAGATTTGATTCTACAAAAGGTGAATCCTCTAATGCAGAAGGGCATGAAGAATTTGGTCAAAGCCATGGTAACTACCAAAGAGGTAGGGGATTTTAGAGGAGAAGATTTCATAATGGAGGACAAGGTTGGAATAGTCCCCAAAGGCAAGATATACGTTATTCGATGTGATGAAGAAGGGCACAAATATTTTGAGTGTCCGCATTATCCTACACATGATAGATGGCAAGGAGAACAACCACAAGTAAATCTGGTTGAATCTAAAGAGGAAGAAGAAATGGAGATTTTTACAGAATTGGGTGAAACCCTCATGATAAGGAGGACAATGATTGTCCCAAGGAAGGAGAAAGAATATGATGGTGATGGTGCTGATTCTTGGTTACAGAAAAATATATTTTGAACAAGATGAACCTCTGGAGGAAAGGTATGTAAAATTATTATTGATGGTGGTAGTTGTGAAAATATGGTCTCAACTGTGATGGTTGATAAACTCGATCACGAAATGTGAGAAAACCCATATCCTTATCGTATATCATGGTTCAAGAAAGGGAATGAGGTAACCATAGATAAAATATGCCTTATAAAGTTTTTATTGGGAATACCTACAAAGATGAGGTGTGGTGTGATGTTACTCCAATGGATGCATGCCATATATTATTGGGGAGGCCTTGACAATATGATATAAAGGTTACACATGATGGAGGGAAAATACATATAATTTTTGGAAGGATGGTGTAAAGGTGGTCTTGTTACCCTTCAAGGAAGAAGAGAGGAGTGAGGGCTTGTTAGCTACAAAAGAATTTGTTACAGAAATGGAAGAAGTTTGTTGGTGTTATGCATTGATGTCAAATAAGGTGGAAATAGAGGAATTTAATATACATTGCGACAACAAAGGTACTAAAATAATACAAGGATGTCATACCAGATGAGCTACCAGATGGGTTACCTCCAAAGCGGGATATACAACACCATATTGATTTGATCCCAAGATCGCCCTTCCAAATTAGGTAACATACCGGATGAGCCCGACATAGAGTGATGATTTGAACATACAAGTGGTAGATCTAATATAGAAAGGGTTAGTGAGAGAAAACATGAGTCCATGTGCAACTCTAACGCTATTGAATCCTAAAAAGGATGGAGACTAGAGAATGTGTGTGGACAATAGGGCCATAAATAAAATCACAATTAAGTGTTAGTTCCCAATTACAAGATTGAATGCTATGATGGACCAGGGAAAATTTTAAGGAAACCCCTTGAAAAAACTTATAGAAATCGTGGTGAATATCCTTGTAACCAATTTTGTGGTTTTGGCGAATATCCTTGAAACTTGTTTCATTCTTTCAGAGAAAATGGTAAAAATATAAAAAATAGTTGGAAATTGAATGGCGAATCTCTTGTAACTAGTTTGGTGAATACCATCTGTCGAATTTGATTGGAATAAGGATTAAACATTTTCATTTTAATTCTGGGCGTCGGCTCATTGGGGCTTCTTTTGCATGCCTTACCTTGGTCCTAGGTCCTTTACACTCAAGTGTCTGGAATGTGTGACACTTGGCCACTCGGAGGAACAGGAAAATGACATGTGGTATCTTTTGATTACTCACTACCACTCTGCCTTACCTCACCGATACCATAGACCCAAAACTTTATTGAATCGGTTCATTATGAGCTTGGAGTCAGAGAACGTCTTTGCCTTGAGGAGGACTGGAGTCCTGCCACATGGCCGTCTAATAAATAATCTGCATCATTTGATAGGAAGAGGAAAATGACATGTGGCATTTTCTAATTGCTCATTGTCACTCTGCCTTGCCTCACCGACACGTCACACTAGGGACCTGAAAATTTATTGAATCAGTTCACTCTGCGGGGCTTAGAGTTCGCGGAATGCCTTTGCCTTGATGAGGCTGGAATCCTACCACGTGGCCGTATGATAAATAATTTGCATTATTCAATATATTAAGATCAACGACACATGATCTATTCTAGGATGAAGGCCTGACACACTCACATTTTGAATGGAAGTTCAGAATAGGCCTAGCTAAGTGACAACTTGTCATCCACTGAATGTAATTTGAAAAGAGACTAAATTTGACATCTACAAAGTACAGTGAAAGACATAATCATTTATAGTGATGTGCTACTACTTGCAAGTTGTGAGGTGATTATTGATATTAAATGTCTATTGACAATTGAAATTCTATTTTTGGAAGGCATCTTTGCAAAAAAAAGGAAAAATAGATTCATAGAAGTTGTAGGACCGTGTAAAACTCAAAATTTTCATTTTTCCGAGTAAGTGTCATCCTGCATTTGAATATTGATTCTTTAAATATTATATTTTTATAAGTAGCACTATATAAGCCTTCTCTTTGAAATATTTCAATATAAGGGTTGACAAATTAGGGTTGAGGGTTTCCAGAATCTAAAATTCCAAGCATGTCTACTTCCACAGAGCCCAAAATAAAAGTAAAACCCAAATCCCATACGCCAAACTACTTAAAACCCTAGTTTTATTGATGAATATCATGATATTTATGATCCTGTAATTGGCACAAGAACTTCATAGCTTAGATACATATCTAAGAATAAGGCAAATGAAAGTAAATGTTCGGACCCATCAGGTAAACATAAAGGTTGGATAACATGGGGGGTTGGATTGGGACACATGATGCTCCATGAGGTTTTACCACCTTACCGAATTTTTCATTCTATGTGCCCTAATTATGATGGGAAAAAAATTAATTGTTGCAAATGGCACTGGAGAAGAAATTTTGTCCATTACGGAGGTAAATCTTGGCCATGCGTTGGGGTTTGAAAGTAAATATTTAGGAACCGTCAGCATAAACCTAGAAAAAATTGCTAGTGATTATCATGCCACCACTCAAAATGACAGAGATGAGTTTTTGCGAAAATTAACAGTTGATGGAACGGTACCAAAAGGGAAGCCTCCGTATGCAATTGAGATGTTTAAACAGTGGGTTAGGAATACCATTTCTATGCTAGTATTTTTCCTTGGATTTGATAGCGATGAGAAAGTGGATGAAACCCTCCTGGAAATGGTATACAATATCCATTTCATTTCTCCACCTTGTGCATACAAATTTGTTGAGCACATTGTAGAATCTATGCATAAAAAATTATTAACAATCAAAGAAGGCGGCACTAAGACCTTTAGGTTCACTACCTACTTGTGCTATTTAATTCTATGGCGAGTTTGGTGAATGGTTTGGAAAAAACAAACTTGCAATTCAACCCTATAATGTTGAGGGCTAGCCAAAAGTGTTACGTCCATTAACTGAGTGGACCCCAAGATAAGGATGTTTGATAATCGAAGGGACTACAATCAATTTGTGGATTATTTTTGGGCTCCAATTTATCAAGCAATTTCAAAAAGTACATTACCTAGATTGCTATGAACTGTAGAGATTGTATTCAATTGGGATCAAAAATACAAGTTAGTGACTGGTACTTCATGGAGGAATATACTATGCTAAGGTTTTATGGATCAAAAATATAATCTTGCAAATTACCAATATATGTGACAAATAGGGTTTTTGCCTTGGAATATATACGACAGATGGAAAGCACATATAAACTATATTTTGTTACTCAGAAAAAGAGGAGCATATTTCCTTCCTTACCATTTTCATGTGGAGGGTTCACATTTGAGAGAAAAGCATTCAATGTGGCACATGAAATTTTACAAATTTTTAAGTTTGATGTTGACTCTCACTGGGTGTATGACCCATGTGAGGTGATTAAAGTAAGGGTAGTGGTGAACAAGAACTCTGCCACTAAAATTCAACATGAAAGAAAACCCCTACTAGAAAAATTGAAAAACAAGAACTCTTGGGATGAAGTAAAAAAGTAAATGGATGAAATTGCTATTGAGAAAGGAATTAGTTTTCAAGATTTGTCAACACAAATTTTGGGATTTCCTGAGCCTCCACAAAAATAGGAAAAGGATTTTCAATCTGCCAAATTTTATGCAAAATCGATAAAAAGTCCTCTAAAAGCATGCCAAGCATATATATCATGAATTGTAAGATAAAAATTGGACAAGGTAAAAAATTACTGCCTTTTGGTCTATGAGGCAGGACCTAGGCGATCCAAAATTTGTTTCAGAGTACAATTTTATTCCAGAAGATGCAAATTTCAACAAATTGTGGAATGAAGTGCATCCTACGAGAGGCAAGTAGTGATGATGAGACTGACTCTAAGGAATTACACACTCCCCTTGGCACATATAAACCAAGTCTCGATGAAATCTTGAAACAAAAATATTCTACAGGAGCAATTATAGTTGAAAATATGGGTTTTAGTGGTGGTGGTTTGGGTTCAACAGGACAAGGCATTTGGCTTCCACCAGAGGTACATCTAGAAGAGTTTCGATAGGTTAGGCCTTGGAGCTTTGCCTTCAGAGAAAGGACCACTGCATACAACAACTACAAGTGGTAATCCAATGCATTTTCTCTCGAAGTCAAATCCTTAGAAAACAATTTTAACCACACATTGAAAATCCTATAGGAGAAGTTGGCCATGAATCTATTAGTATTGCTAATGTTGGTAGTTCTAGTGATGATGGTAGTAGTGGTCAGAAAGTACCACAACAATATATTATTCTAAAGAGGCCAATACAGACAATTGAAGTTCCTATTGTCCAATAAGGAATCGAGAAGAGGTAAAAGACAAAGTCAAACACATATATAGTTACTCTTGCCTCAAGGCAACTAATTACAAAAGGTGGTGCCACTGCCACCCCTCAAAAATTTCCCTCCACGGGAAATTCTCCCCAAAATTTAATTACTCCTTCTCCATTCAAGGTGAAACAATTCATTCCTATAAACACCTCAGGTTTTGATTATTGAGTTGAGTTTTCCAACATAAAGAGATAAAAGAAACAAGAAGAAAATTCTACAGGCTACTGTAACTTCATATCCTGCCACAATGAGGGTATTGCCTACATATAACCCAGTCACAAATACAATGGAATACATGTATGTTGTGCCCAAAGTTGTAAAACCTAGAGAATCAAATGGTTTCTAGTGACTATGATGTAACCTCCCTTCAAATGGATTTTAAGGGAATGAAACCTTATGAAAAATAAATGTATCAAAAAGGAACAATGATGTGGTATACACAACATTTCTAAAGGAAAAGAGGGAGAAAATAAGTTGAATAATAATATTCAAAAGTTAGAGGCAAACCTGACAAATGAGAAAGAAAAAGGAAAAATGAAACTTAATAAGATAGGTGAGTTGGAGAGGAAGATAAAATCATCTACCTCTATGACTGCGATTCTTTGCGAATGAACAGGCACATGTAGAACTAGAAGAAGTGAAGAAAAAGTTACAGGAAACAACAACTGTGAATGAACAAGCACAGGTAGAACTAGAAGAAACAAAGAAAAGTTCTAGGAAACAATGAGTAAGAATAATAGATTAGAAAAACATTGGGAGAATTGAAAGAGGTTATGAAGGTAGAGAAAGAAAAGGCCAAAAAATGGGAACAAATCCTAGATGAAGAGAGAAAAATTAGGGGTATAATGCAGAAGGAAGAGAAAAATAAAATGAAATATTGCAACAGGAGTTGGCGAAAGCAAAAAAGGAAATACAATCTTCCAACATCAAACTATCTAAATTTTATAAAAAGGCATTGATTAATATGACGGATAATGTTTGGGGGAAATAAACCAAAAAATTGATGATTTGATTAGATTGTTTGAATTCATGGTTGATCTACAGAGAATCTATGATAAGCTCCATGAATACGTAATTGGTAGCAGAAAAGTGATGGCTTTAAGAGAGGATACAATAAGGAAATTTTTGGAAGCTATCTAAAAATTTAGTGACACAAAACCATCCAGAGGAATTTAGAACTGGTTTGATGCCTCAATAAAGGTATCATCTATCATTTAGAAGTGTGTGATGCTAGGTGAAGCACATGAATTGTTGAATAAGTGTCAAAGAATGTTACATGAGCTGCATGGAAAGGTACATGAGTTCACAAATCTTGGTTTTCCAATGCCTTTTGAAAAAACACACCAATTCATTAAGAAGGATGCATTCCAAAAGAATATGAAAAAATGATGCAAGAGAAGAACCGAATTCCTGAGAAGCTAGATGAGACAATTTTTTTGGCTTTGTTAAACCATTGATAACCTTGTCAGTAAGTTTGCATACAACAATAAAGGAAAGCTCCACTCTCAGTTATGAATTGCTAACAAAGTTACATGTTAGTCACTCTGATTTATAAAAATGTAATTCCAACAGATGAAGAGTGGAGCATGTTACAAAAGATGATATAATTAAGAGTAATTTAATTTTGAAAATTGTTCCATTTGTTGCAATCTTCAATTTTTCATACAAGGCATGTCTCAAGCAAGTTGAATGAGGAATAGTGTTATTTTTAAATTTTTATTTTAGTAATAATTCAAGAAAATCCACTTATTCTATCTCAGAATCAAGCACCACAACTCTTATATGCCTAAAGTATATAATAATGCAAATGCATTGTGATTTAATAGCCAACCAACCACGGTGTATGCTTTCTATAAAAGAGATCAACAACATTATCGTGAAATATATTAAATACTCATTAAAACATGACTTTGTAATGTTTCAACAATCAAAATGGAAATGGAATCAATAGGATTATAGATTGGAGTTATTGTTATGATTATAGATTGAATCAATAGGAAATGTGTTGAGGAGGTGGTTGGATACTTTGTTTCAATGCTATGATCTATCTAGGATGACTCCCCTCCTAAACAAAATCAGCTAATTTGTCATTTAAGTTTGGAGTTTATTTTCAACAAATATTTCATAAATTCATGTAGGTTTGTTTATTGTTTTCCTTGTTGATTTACCTTTAGGCACATGTAAGTTTGGGGTGAGTGCTAATCCTTGTCAAGGATTTTTTTAGTGGTGAATATTCGTAATATGGAAAAAATTCCATTTTAGGAAAATTTGAAAAGGTGATTTTTTCAAAATAGGTCAGTGTCTTGTTCACCTAAAATTTACAGTATATTTTTTTAGGGGTCGGCTTCGCCTACCCTTGAAAACATATCCTATATAAACCTAGGTGATTCGCGGGTAGTATACTAGTAACTTACTACTAGCTTACTCGAGGTATTAGCGTATCAAATACTGTGAACTTGTGAACTTGAAGTACCGAGTACAGTGTAAATCGAACTTGAATTAAGGTGAAAAGCATAAATGAATGATGCACGAAAAGTGATATTTATTGACGAGCAACAAGGGCTATTTGTTGGACGCAAGCAACAAGTGTTATTTGTTGGCCTTACGATAAGGAATCTCTCATTTGACACGCGATAAGGTTTTTAGCTGATGTGTGAAAAGGTTATTACGCTAATGAGCGATAAGGATATTTTGTTGACGTGTGACAAGGTTATACTACTGACACACGACAAGGTTCTTTTGTTGATGCGCGACAAGGTTATTCTGTTGACGTGTGATGAGGGTTAGGCTATTGACACAAAAACCGCTGTTGTTGTTGATGCATGAAAATTTTGTTGTTGACACATGACACAATATTGCTGACACGTGACAAAGTGTTTAGTGATGCACAACAAAGGTTCAACTTCACCATTTAGAAAAATGGAAGTTGTTAGTGCTCAAAAGACCCAAAAAGTAACAAAAAAATCTCAGAAGTCCTTATTCAAGTATTTTGGAAACTTTGTTGCTACAGATATTGCAACCACCAACACCCATACATCTACCACTGGAATCAATTAGAGTATAGATTGTGTGGAAGGTATTATTGAAGTGGACATGCATTCTACACAATATCAACCAAATGACACCTATGATGATACCATGCCGAGCTTGAAGATATTCCTATTGAGATGTCAGAGCTTGAAGATATTCTGTTGAGGTGCAACTAACAAGTGCATCAAGATATCTCAAATACAAATACTCAACAAAATGGAACACAAAAATCAAATGCAAATTCTGGTTCACAAAAGAGGAAACCAGATGATTGTGATATTCCTCAAAATTCTTCTCGTAAAAGTAAAACATTGAAAACAAACAAGAATATGTGGACACTTGGGAGGACATACAAGTTCGAGTGGGATGAAAAATTTCCTTTTATCGAACCTATACAACCAGCTAATTCAAAAGATATCCCATCTAAATGTACATGTATAATATGTACATGGAAATTGGGAAAGCAACAAAAAATGCAATTGAAGCTGGACACAATTGAAAAACACCGTGGAAAACAATATTTTTGATCAGAATGGAGATGATGGTGGAAAATAAAAACATAGGTGGAAAACTAAAAAATATTGTATGCATGTTAAATACGTAGCAGAGTATGAAGTAGAGCAGAAAAGACACATACATCTCGTGGAAAAGGGAAGAACGATCACATCGCAAATTGGTAAGATGAATCAATCAAATTTGCATGCTAAAATCATACAGATTCTCTACTTTATTCCACATCCTTAAGAAAGGAAGACCGATTTCATATTTCCTTGATTTCAAAGTTTTTATCAATATAATGGAATGCACAACGTTCCTTAGTCTCATTGGTCAGACAATAGTGCATGGGAAATGGCTAAATGCCTTGCAATGATAAAGAAGGAAGATTTGAAAGAGAGTGTAAAAAATGTAAAGTTTATCTCTATTAATTGATGAAGTGACAACAATTGAAAACATCGCATGGGTATGTATCCACATTTATACTTTAGAAAATCATATAAGAACACCACATTTGTTGGGTGTTATCAAAATGGTTGAAAATTGCAATGCCGTGTTGTCCACTCAAAATTCCCCTGCTTTTAAGAAGTTGAAAATTTAAAATTTTGAGGTTAAGTGTCTTCTCTGTTATCCTGGTAATGTGAAAAGTCAAGAAATTGGAAAAATCTACATTTTTGGGTCATTTTGTGTGTTTTTCGGGCCTGTCGGACATTTTTGTCCCGCGTGTCCCAGGTTCATACGGGCTCTCTGTTCCCTGATTGGCCGATTTACCCGAAGTCAGTCCTTTTCGGGCCCGTCAGAACTTTTTGTCCCAAATGTCCCAAGTTAGTCCGGACCCTTTGTTCCCTTTTCGGCCGATTCGGCCGAGTCGCGTACTCCGCATATTTTTGTCCCGCATGTCCCAAAAGCATTTGTGTGTCTCTTCCCCGCTTCGCCTGAATCAGCCGATTCGCGCACTTCACGTCCCACATGTCCCAAATGAATCAAGTGCCATTCGTGCTAATTTTTCCCGCTTTACCCGAATATATTGCTTATTCAATTTGGTAGGTATGTATTTAATGTGCATTTATTGCCTTTCTCTCTCCTAAACGGCTATATAACGAGCAGCCCCCCTATGCATTTTGCACACTACTTTCATGCTATCTATTGCTCGAACCCTTGCAATCTAAATTCCTGCGCGTGTATCCATTCCCTCTGCATTCCATCCCAAGTCTAGCTTGCAACTCTGCTCTCGAGTTACTATCAACATGAAGATCAAATTCGAGGCATGAACAAATTTCACCACTCGAGTCTGCCGTTCCCGATATCGGGGACAGTGAAGTTCGTCACCTTGAATTTGGAGATTTTTGGGCAAGGATGACAGACGCAAACCCTTCACCAATGGCACAGATGATTCATGACAGTGGTCTGGCTTTCGCTAGTGGTTTCCCTATCTCGGTGTAATGCGCAGACACAGTGCTCTCATGCGGGGCTCATTTCAACCCTGATTCGAGTGAATTAACAAACGTGCACGGGGAGCTCATCGCCAAACTTGACGCTGCCGCCATTGGCACTGCACTAAGGATTCCAGAAATGGACAATGCTATAGTTATCTCCTAGAATCAAGCACAGGCCCTTTTCAATCAAGACAGTGATAACTATAAGGCGCGGGTGGCAAAGTCCTGGCTAAAAAACCCTAAGAAGGGGGCATCTCGTCTATCCAAGACTCTTTTCGTGTAAAATTTAATGAAGAATTGTCGATTTCATAATCCTCTTTGGCATGAGTTATGGGCTTACCCTCTACTTATGAGTTCCATTTACGGATGTGCTCGCTCATCAATATGGTGTGCTAGGGAACTCGAGAATATTAATTGGGCGAGATCATCAATATGAACCTAGCAAAGCAACTATCTAATGTACAACAAATGAAGAAATTCTATATGACTTCGTACTGATGTATACTCTGGGTGGCATCGAGGCAATGGTTTGGCTTTTCTTACATTGATGCCACAAGGATGATCTGTGTATGCCTATCGCCTTGATTCACCCTAGAGACTAGTAATCACAATTTTCGAAGGGTGAATGATGCTTTCACCATGTACATGGTCGGACTTCTTGAGGTGACACTACTAGAATTTTTTTACGAAGCCATGGGTCCGATATCACACTACGGTGCTTATTTTATCCAATTGAGAAAATTTTCCTATATCGAGCTTTCTTTGCTACGAGAGCACTCCCCTTAGGCTTCCTATGTTTTGCGGTGATAAGATGGCCTTGATAGAAGTATGCAGGAAATTGGAAAAATTTCATAGAACCTGTAGAGATAAGAAAATTACTGGTTTGCACTTCCCCATCTCTTTGGGAAACTACACTTGCAAAACAACCACTGGGACGCACGAATATAGAAAGATCCCGGCTCCCATTCTGTCCATTTCTTCAAGCCCGAGAACTTGCTTGAATTTAAAAAGTTTATTGAGTAGAATATCAAGATAAACTATCATCATAGAGCGGAACCACGAGAAGACTATTTATTGATCTTTGATGATTTTGAAGCCAGAAGGAGGCATTACGACAGGTTTTCTCTGCAATTAATCCAAGAACTCGGCTTGTACCAAGTTCCTGAAGGACTCAAGGATGACAACTCTGATCTATACTCATATGAGTATGATAATGTGGTCAAGCACACTCCCTTGGAGGACTTGGATTGGTTTAAAAAGGAGAAAGATGATTTGGCTGAGATCCTGGCTCCAGTCTTAGTCAGGACTAAGATCTGGTTTGATAGAAAAATCCGAGAGCTTAGGAGGCACTCAGGGGAATCCTCCTCCAAGGATGCTTCAACACCCAGGAGGGAAACATCAACTCCCAGATCAGAAACACCTGTGCAAACCCCTCCTGCCTCGTCAACTCAAGGACCTGCAGCCTCTACTCCTTCCTCATCCACCCAGGTATATCAGAAGAAATTCAAAGAAGTTAAGAAGGAGCCTGTGGAAGAAGATCCCCTGAGGAAGCATGCAGAATTGCCTTCAGGACCAGAGAACATTATTGTTCTCAGTGAAAGTGAAGAGAGTGAAGTACCATCTCCTACAAGCACCCCTGAAGCTCCAATAGATAAGGACAAAGAGGCCCAGAGCACTGAACTTCCAAGTACTATTGTTTCCTCTGCACCAGTTATCTCAAGCGCCCCACTCATGTCTCAACTCGAGACAACAGCAGTACAAACCTTGGGTGCCATGAGTTCTCTGTCTCTTGGTCCTCTTGCCCCACCTGCTTCTTCCTCCTCTTTTGCATGGGTGCAGCCTCTCCTCGACAAGTAGGAAGAGAAAGTCTTCCTCCCAGAGCTCAGGACCAAATTTTGATGCTGTGGCAGCCTTGTTAGGCACTACTCCTCCTTCTCGTGCCAAGAAAGCCAGGATTACCTCCAGGATAGTATCTGATGCTCAGGGCCAGCAATTCCTGGAGATAGCTAAGCCTACGGTAGATAAACCAGAGCAGGATTTGCAGGCATCTGACCTGGAACTCTCAAGAATTCCCATGGGAGAGTCTACCCCTGAAGGTGAGATCCATAACCTTCAGGAAACAGTCACCAGAGTCATTGGGAGGGTAGAGAAAGGGCAGCAAACCATAGAACAGTTGGAAGAACAAGCCCAAATTCTTACAGGTTTCATCAAATCTCTTTTGTCCAAGGACAAAGTTTTGGACCCTACCCCATTGACTACTCTTCCACCACCTGTGATTTTGAGCCAAGATGAGGTACAAAGTATCAAAGATATGCACAAGTATTCCATCTATGGTAGAGCTATGGAGGCCATGGTGGAAGATATGCTTGTTGCAGGATTGAACTTCATCGATGAAGCTTTCAAACTCCACGGAAAGGTGAACAACTTGCAACAGAATCTCTCCTCCACTATTGGGATCATAGATAAAGAGCTTAAACTTTGGAGCAGTTGCATAGTAGACCTCCGCCTCATGGGACAAGCAGATGAAAACATTTTATTGGCGAGTAAGGTTTTTGATGATGCAAAGGATAATTTGTCAAAGTCCTGGGTCTACAACATGGAATGGAAGATCAAAGTCCTGGAGGAGGCTTTGGGAGAATTGAAGAATAGCTGGCAGAAGGGTGAGGCTTTCAAAACACTAGTTGTATCTGCTTTCAAAGATATACATTGTCATCTTCAGGATGAGACTTCTGGTGTGCCTCTCTCCTTACAAGAAATCAAAGCTCAGTTCAGAGCTTTTGTCAAAGGTAATCTGTTCAAGGAAAGCTCCATTTCCAAAGAAAAAATGAAGGAGATCTGCTCTCTTCAATCTGCCATTGAAGAAGCAAATAAGGATTATCATACTCATGTCGAGTTTGATAAGGAAATGGAGAAGTGCCTCGGATTTTGGACCCAGTCTACAGCCAACACGTCAGTCCCTCGTGGCAGAGACATAGCCGAGGTGTTGAAGAGATTCAGACAGTGGATTTTAAAGTCAGTGGGTCCCTCCCAGTCATAAGCACCTGTCTTCTTCTCCTAATTCTTCTCTTCTCTTCCCATTCTTTCTCTCGAATTTATTGTAATAATTAGTTGGGGTATTGCGATTGGCAACCCTTTAACTAATCATTAGTTAAAAGAAGTAGTTACCGAGAGTAACTGATTTGTAAACTATATAATGACCTCTCCTCGCCATTTTGAAGGAGGAAGAACTTGGCTTATTTTCTGAAAGTGTAAATAAATCATAAAGAAATCAATACAGAAGGACTTTTCATTCTTTGTCTATCTGATTTCCTTTTATCCCTAAAGCTATTCATTTAATCTTGCTAAGATCATTTGTCTGTATTATGTTAAGAAGCTTTGTATTCTTGCAGATGTTATTTACAGAACTTTGTGTCTTTCAAATTTCATCTTACTAATATGATACAAATGATCTTGTTTCAATTCACTGTACCTTCGCATACATAAAGAATTACTCTGTCATCTATAATTCTGAATGGTGCCTTTCTGCTCGTTTTCACATTCTCATTCCTCAGTCCTTTTGTAATTGATGATCCTTATAGAAAACACTTTCATAATATCCAAGTTCCACAAGAAAATCATGTTTTGTGTATGTGTAAATAGGTTCGTTTCTGAATAAGGGAACCTCTCCCATTAAAGAGGAGGGACTTCTTGTCCCCTGACTGTTGCTCTTCGTGAAGTCCTTTTTGACGACCAACATGCCGGAAACCTACATAAAATAGTTGTTTCTCATGTGAAAGATATTGCTGGTATGATTGATTATGAAATTTCTACGAAGTTGGTATGCATTGAAGAAGATGGTGCATCAGTCATACGAGTCACCAAACTCGGGGTGTGTGCTCGATTACAAACAACTGTCCCCCTATATGCTAACAATTCACCATGTATGGCTCACAAAATGAATTTAAAATATAAAATGGTTAACAACTATGAACATGTTGCTAAAGTAGAAGACCTTATCGAGAGAATTGCATGCGCATATGGAAATCAGCCCAAAGTGATTTCTTGAGTTTCAAAAATTTGCAATTGGAATTAAAAATGGCAAAAAACTTCATGAAGGATGTTGAGACAAGGTGGATTTCTTTGTATGAGCCTACATACAGAATTCATGAGGAGTATCTATCATTGGTTGGTTTCATGCACAAATATCATCATGATGTTGATAGGGCGAGGGACTTATTGTTTGGTTTAACTAATTTGGAAACATTGGTTACATTGGTTGGCATTCTTCCAATGTTGAAGGAGATCAATACATTGATGAATCATGCACATGAGAGATTAATCTATATTGTTGGTTTTATACGGATGAGAAAAATGGTATGTGAAAGTCTTAATGTCTTGTACACTTCCCAAGATAGTTTTGATACACCTATTTTCGATAACTGGAAATTTTTATTAGATCTTAAGAATCCTAATAATTATTTGAGATTTAATATCCATGATCACCTCTATATCAATGTTAATGGGAGAGAGATACCACTGCACATTTTGTAAAAACATCAAGATATTACAAGATTGGAAAGAGAAGAAGTTCTGTGACACGTAATCTGTTTGATTATGTTACAGTTGAAACAAGAATTAAACTTAGAAAAATTACAGAATTCTTATAATTATAAATTAGAGAACGTTTCAACAAAGATAAAATTCTTGAAGCAATGGGTGTGATGAATCCAAATTTTGGAATACTGAAGGTGTTCGTGCAAAGTTTGTAAGTAGCTTTTCCATAAATCCATGGGTATAATAATGGATCATTTCACCAAGACATCATAGGTCAAGGGTATCAAAATCAAAGGTATACTGAATATTGATTTAATAAAGTCTCAATCAGCTGATTTTCCAACAACAATGAGGACCCAATATAAAGTATTAAACGAACCTTCCGAGAGTGGTGCTATTATAAGGCTCTAGCGAAGAATCTACCAAAGTAGTGTGTTATAGGAAGACATCAAGTGAATATTTTTGATTATATGAGTTGTGCCAAAAAATTATTTTGGGATATGTGGAGGATGAAAGGGTTTTCAATGCTTTATATTTTATAAAATCAAAATTGAGAAACAAGTTGTATAAAAATATTGAAAGTTGCATGAGGTGTTATGTTTCTTGCTATGCCTTGGAAACCCTTCCTTTTAACAGAGAAATTTTGCATTGGAATTCCCTTTCCAAAAGAAGAGGTGTAAATAATACAACTACAAGTAAAAATGTTCTCAACGATGAGACTAGAATTAGTGTGTCGTCAAACTCTGCAGATGTGAATATCGACTATGAAGAAGCTATTGATAATGGATTGTTTCAACTTTAAATAGGTATCACCTTGACCTTACTTTTATTGTTTTTCACCTTATATTTTAACTATTGTTATTTATTCAATTTCATATTAATAGATTCAAATATAAAAGTTTATAGTTAGACGTAACACAATTGTAACTCTACAGATGCAAATATTGACTATGAGGAGGCTTTTTAACATATTTTGTTTCATCTCTAGTTATCATTGAAGATGTTATAGGTATATATATTTACATTTATTTATAAAAAAGTTGTTTTATTTAATTGGTATTTTGGAATTTTCAAACTGCTTTGATGTTGTGTTTGTGACATGCATTTGTTGAATACTAATTTGCAAGGCCTTCAAAGTTCAGATCTGCATATTCTGCCACTCTTAGTCTCTTCTAGACTTCTAGATGATTTACTCTCAGTCGTGCCGATCGGCAGCCGTATTCTTGACACTTGTGTCACCGTTAACATGCACAATTTCTCGTTTGTTTTAATTTTCTTTAATGTTTCTATTTCTTCCTTCATCTACTCAATCAATATTTCATATTTTCTTTATCGAAAACGTGGAGCTCGACTTCTCGGGACTAACATTGTCAGGAAACTGACCCATCTATATACTAATCCATTTTTCTTGTTAATTTCTCTACATTTGAAGGTTGTCTAGCTTGCTGAAGGATGATTTCTCATTTTCCTTCCATATGCTTTGTCACCCATCTAGAAGACAAGAGGTACCTTAAACCCTATCATAGCTGGAGTTTTAACAATCATGTTTAATTTATTTTGGTATTTGCAAAATGCTTTGATGTAGTGTTTGAACTTTGTGGCATGCATATTTGGAATACTTTTTTTTAAATATCATAATTAGATGTGAATAAATAATCTTTCAACATTAAAGTAAATACATTCTATGAGTTTCTGATTCTTTGAGAAGAAACTAAAACATACAATTAGAGGTAACGTGAAGAAACCCTTGTAACAGAGGTAATGTGAAGAAACCTATTACAAAGTTTAAATTTTACAAGTAGAGAGATGAAGAGAATCATTACATGAAATATTGAATGTACTCAGGTCATGTGAAATCATAAATGAGTGCGTCAAATTACATGTAAAAATTGATATTCCCAAAAAACATCACATTTACAAGTAGAGAGAAGAAGATTTTGAGAAGGTTTAAATGTGAAGAAACTTGATACAGAGTTCAAATTTTACAAGTAGATAGAAGAAGATTTTCAAAAGGTTTAAATGTGAAGAAACCTGATACAGAGTTCAAATTTTACAAGTAGAGAGAAGAATATTTTATTGTATTAAGATGTCACTGTCATACCACATTCCAAATTTTCTTAAAACATAATCGTTTAAATCCATTATCATCATCCATGATCGTGCTAGCAGCTACATCTATGTCCAAATATAATTCATCATCATCCATATCTACTCTAATGTCATCATCCACATCTAATGTCATCATCATTACAAGTAGAGAGAAGAAGATTTTGTTGTATTAACTGGAAGAGAAATAATAATGCCTAATGTTTAAATCCATTATCATCATCCATGAATCATGATTATCATGATTATCATCTATCACTATTATATTCGTAACCATCACATCCATATCAAACATAAACACCATATACAATCTATAATTTGTATATATAATATATAACAAGATATAAAAATCCAGATTGCAACATAATACGTGTAAAAAATGAAATTACATGAAAAGTAAAACCATTGCATTATATATTCAACTCCAAAAATTCTTCAAATTAAATAAATATTCAAGTTTCATTCTTCAATATATAAAATATTTCAAGTTTCAAATTTTCAAGCTCCCCACATCCACTGGACTAGTCACTATTTGCTCAATCCTTAATAGGTTCCACAGACCCACTGGCACTTTCCTTTTGAGTTTCTATAGTGACTTCTGTGCTGCTTTCCCTAATTGCTTGACATCCTATATTATTTGCTTCAATAATTCCATAACTAACAAGATCCTCCACACAAAGTGTCTAGATTCTTTACGATTGCTTCTTCTTCCTTTGTAGCATCTCCATGGGATGACAAAGAAGGATCTGCAATTGCCTTTGCCTTGAACAAAATCTACGGGTCAAAGCCATTCTCTTAAGTGTATTGTTTTGTTTTGTTAACCAAAACAATATTTTCCTTCATCTTCATTTATGTGGATAAACTATCTTAGTGGTTTCCAAGTGAACTTGGAACACCTTTGCTTGACTCTTTAAGTTTTCATATTTCAACTACAATAAAAACATTGAGCTTCAATTAAACATAGTACTAAAATAAGAAATTAATAAAAACTATTGTTTCAAACTAAAATACTTACAAAACTCTATCTCTTTTGGCATTTGCAATTGCCACCAAATATTTGTCCTTTGACCATTTTTTGAAATAGGCCTGGGCTTCAACACTAATATTTTCCAATTTATTCAAAAATTTATCTAAAACATTGTCATTATAACTGTTGTTATATGTGATAGTCCCACCTTTTGCTTGGATGAGTAAGGCATCCATCTTGGCAGGTTGATTTTGGACTGCAACATATAAACTGTCCCTTTTCCAATGGTTATCATAACGAATTATTATCTCGTTGATTAATACTTTCACCCTTCGCTCCCATTCTATGAGTTACTGATATGAGGCATAATAAACTCTTTGACATGGGCTTCACAATCATAACCAATCAAGCTCTCCAAAGGAAATGATGGAAATTGTTCACTATCTATATCTGAAGAGGATGCTACCAATGGAGAGGTATGAGGCCTTTTGGGTTGAGCAACGTCTGCTTGCTTCTTCTTTCCTTTGGGTGCCCTAATCCTATTTGTGATAAAATAAATTAATATCTAAATTTTATGTGATAAAAAGTAAAAGATACAAGAAATTGAAATGCATCAATGTTAAATAAAGTACATCGAAATGGAAATATACCTGCAGGCCTTGAATCATATTGCATGTTTTAAAAATACCTATTGGGTCATTACTATCAATGCCAAAATAATCTTCATCTAAATTTATTTGATTTAAAACTGATTGGCCCATTGTTGCGTTGGGAAAGCCACCAAAAGAGAGGGTCAGAATTGGAAATGAAGAGGGAATGTTCAATGTCCTGCTAGGGGTTGGAATTGACATCATGCGTTTACCAATGGTCTTTTTACCTGAACCTCTTGTGGGCATTTTGAATTGTAATGATGTTGCTGGTGGATAATGCAATAGTGACACTATTTGAATAGATGTTGAAGGATTGCTATGTACTATAAATTCCAAGAAAGAAATCATTACTAAATTATATGAAAAACTATTAAAAACTACACAAAAGTAATAAAGTTATACCTTGTTGAGGGCCAACTTATCACTCTTGCCAAAGGTGGCCATGTCGGAGTTTGAATTGATTGTGTTGGTGGAACAGGGTGTTCCAATTGATTTGGTTGAGAATCAAAAATTGCACACGATTGGACTGAGTGAGTGGGTGATGCTTGTTGAGAAGCATGCACCTGCGGATAGTCCAAAGTCCCTGCAAGTGCAACATTTGCATGTCAATTCAATATGGTAAATGGTAAATAGTAAATACTAAATGGTAAGTGTAAAAAAACCTATATTGAATGTTAAGGGTATTACGTCTTTGTCATTTAACTAATGAAAATGCTTGGGGTTAGGTGATGAGTGAGATTCCATTTCAGATTGGGAATATCCCGATGCCTCAGTGTGTTGTTGGCCTCTTCCTCTTGATGCTATTTTTTTGTGGAAGGGCCTCCAAAAATATTCTCTACATATGGTAAAGATTCAATTAGAAGTACATTATGTTAGTAGAGAGAAGAATATTTGTCACACAAGTGAAAAATCAAGACAATAACCTTACTAATGTCGAAATATAAACTATTAACATGTTGTTCTTCAAATGGAATTGACAAATTATTCATTGTGTCGTTCATGCAAGTGGGAGTTGGTTCGCATTTTAAATTAAAATATGCCTCGTAATAAAGACCAAGGAGATAGTTAGTGGAATGAATAACTGTTTTTTCAGCAAGTCTTGCATTTGTAATGTCACTTTTATCTTATTAGATAAAAATGTGCACCAATCAAATTTTTCTTTCCGATCGATGCAAGAATGTATGTAATAGCCCAATTTGGAATATCAGTTTGCCGACCCTGCAGAATAATTCTGGCTTGAAAAAATAAATCATGGTAGTAAGAAAGTGGTGTGCAATTCCTTGCGTATCTACTCCTCGTCTTGACTTGTTGACATGAGCTACAAAAATTCATTGGAATTAATATCAAAATAAAAATATTTCAAATGAAAGCAAGTTACACGTATAATCAACATGGAAACTAAAACAAGATTTGAGGTAAATCTTATCATCTTTAGTCAGGGTTGCTTTGGTTGTTACTATGGGAAAATTTTTAAACGAAAGACCTATCAATCGATGGATATCAGTTGGATCAACACTAAACTTGAATGTACGACCATCTTCTAAAGTAATAGTAAAATGACCATCTTCTATATTAAACAATGAGAGAAGGTAGTTAAGAATGTCATGATCTATCTCAAACTGGGGCATGTTAATGAGCCCTACAAATTCACATGCTTCTACAAAATCCTTATATTTTTCATTCATTTGCAAAACATTATAATGTGTGGGCACATCAAGCTCCTGTATTGAATCTTGCCCTTGGGTAGGACTTGGGGGTTGCCAATGCCTGGTTAGTTTGATGTCTGTTTGATCTTGAGCTTGAAAAACCATGAGTACTCAAGCTTGATTCAAGACTTGGAGTTTTTTTTTTATGTTTGGCTGGTGTGTAGACATATGGTACTGTAGAAGTTAGCACTTTGGGAGAATGGAGATAAAAATTATGATCCGGGAAGTGTGAACGTGAAAATTAGGGTCAAAAAGTATTTATAGGGCAAATATTAGGATTTTGAGTTACATACGCATGACAACGAGCCTTGTTATCGCGTGTCAATAATTCTCATTGACACATGACAAAAAGAATTGTTGATTCACGTCATCGTTCTTGTTGTCATGTGTCAACTATATGTCAACAAACCCCTCTTTCTTGTATCTTCTTAAATAAAACTTGCCTCTGGGCCCTGGCTCTCCCTAAAAAATGTCAGGTGTTTTTTTATGAAACCTAGGAAAATTTGCCTTTCTAGCAAAATGGTTCCACGTATATTCACCAGGAATTTTCCACCTCCAATTTACCAGAGGCTTCTTAAAAGGAACCCTGATCCTTGTTTGAGGAATGTTAATATTTTTGAGTAAGTTGCAGATTGCAGTTTTGGTAGGGGATTAAAGTTTGGTTTTATTTGTTCTTTAACTTACAAGGGGTTTTGAAGTGAGGTGTTTATTTCATTCTTTAACTCCAAAGTTGGATGGATGCATGCTCATTTCAATACATACTACAACAAATCAATGCAATGTATTTCAAGTTTCATTCCAAAGACTACAAATTGACACAATGTTTTAAAAAATACAAATAAGGAAAAATATATTATCAGAACAATGTACTAAATATTTGAATATATTAATTATTATATGAACATCTATATCATGGGATATCCACAAATGGAAGCTTCCAATTTGATGGACCTGGATCATCTCTATCATTTGATTCACTAGATCTTTGAGACTGACTCTCTCTTTCGTTGACAATCAATTTCTGCAATAGGGTCATCTCATTATTTGTGCCATTATTTTCATCCCCTCTCCTTTAATTAATAGACTTCCATACCATTTGCAGGACCCATGTCATATGGAAAGTTATCCACTTAAGTACCATGATGTTTAAATTCTCAAATAATTTTCCAAATTTTTGTCAAGCTTGTTTCACATAATTTTGACTTTATAAAGGCCAAGGCACTGAAAATTATCTCATCTTCAATTGAACCAAAATCATTGTTTGACATAAATCAACCAATGAGAAAAAATCAAACATGGTTTTGTAAAATAGTACTTAACCCATTTTTTTCCATAGTCGGGTTATTGCTCCACACTCTAAGGGATTATCCAAACATTTGAATTGCTCAATCATTATAGAGGAGAATTCATGGGATTGATTAATCAAAATTTCCTTACTTAAAATACCTGGAATATTCATTCCATTGATATCAACAGGAGCTTACAAAAATGTTGAATCAATGTAGTCAACCTCTTGTGGTAGTCTTCCTACAAATATCTTTCATTTTGGATAGGATTCCAAAAGGTGGGATTTACTACAACCATTGCTTCAAGTAAAACATCCCTTCTAAATCATTCCCTTATTTCTTCTAGTAGGGAAACTAAAATTTCTCTTAACCTTACCCTTGTTGATGATACAATGTTATCAAATAATGACCCTGTGACATTTACCTTCTCAACCTTATTGGATACTACTTTAAACATGTACATCAGTATCTCATATCCACGTACAAAAGCACATACTTCCCCAAACAAGTTGAGCTTCAGAAAGCTACTTGCATTTCTAATATTTATCAAATCATTCCAACTATCAAACTCTAGACTTGTAAAATTAGTTTCATTGACAAACACATATTATATTTCCAAACAAATTTGTTTCCTTAAACTAGAAAAATCAACAATATAGATAGTTCTTTCTTGTCCTTTTAAATTAAATTATGTATTTCTTCCAACATGGGAAGGTGACCACACAACATCAGCAATGACTCTATATCAATTAAAAATGTATCAAATCTCGGGCCTTCTTCGCCTCCATGCGATTCGCCACATCAATCATAATAAGGATTGATACTTGTCGTACACCCTACGAACTGGTTGGTAAAATGAGATCCACATGGTGTTGACATATTTTAACAGGTTTACTCCCATTTTTTATTAATCCTACAAATATTTGGAATTCCATGAACCTTTTAGGAATACAATAGAAATAAGCATGCACCTCTCGAACAAGGTCTTCAACTTTTGCTACAGGTTTAAATTTGCCAACTATTTTGTAAGCTAGGTTCATTCTATGAGCCATACAATGAATGGAAATCATATACGAGAAATGAGATGTTTGGATTTTTACACACAAACCATTACAATGACCTTTCATTACAGATGCCCCATCTACCTCGACACATACCAGCTTTGATGCGGTGTAGCATCATCCATGTCATTGATCTCCTTTAAAATTTTTATTGCCAACTCACAAAGGTTTTCAAAATTGGATTTATTTCTCATCTTGTGAATGGAAAGTAAGTGAGGCTATCTCATATGATTCTAAAAAATATACACATACATACAGACCCAAACATTATTATCTACTGTTGTAACCTCATCAATAGACAAAGATATGTATCGTGCAGACTTCAGTTTCTCTTTCAAGTCTTCTTTCTCAACCAAAACTAGGCATTTTTACCAATCCCAACGATTAATTTATAATCGGTGAGAATGATGAAAGTGTGGGGCACAAGAAAAGAGAACATCTTCTTTTATTCGGGAAAATCTGTTATAGGACGACCTCTTTTCAAAATGTTAAAAACAATAGCTAGCTGAACTATTTTACCTAAAAGTGTTTTGAATGATCTTGTTGAATTGAGAGGTAATTGTCCCTCTATTCTATGCAACTATTCTTTTAGTTATCTTATGCTCTTCAAATTATTTTTCATACCTAATATGCAAACAATCATCCACAATTTTCCATATAGAAACATTCTTTTCAACTCATCTACAATTATATTTTTATGTATCTTTTGACATGCTTCTTAATAGTATCCAATTTAAGTTGCATTGTCTTGTCCCTGCCCAATTTCTAGCTACAGATTATACATTTACATTCTTTGGGAGGTTCAACTTTATTCTCATTTTCAATAGGTTCAATAAATGGAAACTTAGAAACCCACTCTAACTTGAAACTCCTTCCCAAGTCCCATTTTCTTTCCTTTATCTTTCTTCTAGAAATAGGTGTCCACTGAGTATTTTCCTTAGTGGAATTTAAATTTCGTTGACTTCCAGAAGTTTCACCTCCAAAATTCACTTGGGAAGGTGATGCAGTGTCATCTTCATTCAATTGGGTAGGTGGTACAATGTCAAACTCAACATCATTCAATGAAATGTCTTTAAGGGGATGCATTTCATTGTTTTTGTCATTGACAACATTAGGAAAATAAAAAATGAACACATTTCGAGTTTCATTTTGAATGCAATCATTATCCATTGATTGTGATGGTCCTACTAGAGAAGGATGGGTTTCTTAGATTTTTCTCAATTTAAGATGCTATTTTTGAATTCCAAAGTACCACTACCAGGAGGGGTTGGAATAAATTTTTGCTTGAGGCTAAGATTCCCCTTTTAGCTACCATTTTCTTGAAGTCGGTAAAAAAAGATACAACATGTAGATTAAATGATATTGATATGTGCACAAACATCTCAACATGAGAAATATGTATAAAGAAAAATATTACGCATGCAAATGCATTCAGATGAATTGATTTAGGTAGAAAGACAACATAGAGAAGAAATTCATCGTGAATAATTTCAAAGGCACTCTCATTGACTGATTGCTAATGTTAACATTGATTACAAAGAAGTGATTTCAATATCCATATATCATGTTCTCAAAACACTAGATGGTGCATCTCAAGATGTAATGGATGTCAATTGAAAAAAATGCACAAAATAATGACATATGAGAGGAGACAACAATCAACATTGCATCTTACAAGAAATAGAAAAATACAAAATAATAATTTAAAAGAAGAGTCATCATGGAAACCTAGAAGAAGTTTAGATGTAAAATTAAGAAATTTAAGGAGAACAAAATGTAACTAATCCCAATGGAATTCTTCAAAGAGATTTGAATTCTTTTCAAGTGATTTTTGACATGGTCTATATAATATTGTGTCACTTAACATGTACTAATTTTTGCAAGAGTGTTACATTAGTATAAGAAGAAATTACAATTTTTTTCCATAATTTTTCATGGTTGCTTGATTGACATGTTACATCAAATTGGATAAGGATTGCCTACCATTTATTCAGTTTCAATGCACTTGATCTATATTGGTATGATCTACATGTTTTAGTACAAAAATCACAAGGTTTGAATCTTTTCAAAGAAAAAATTGATATAGAACAAAGTGAAAGGATGAGGTGATATTTTTAGCTATCTCTCATATAACTTAGTTGAAAGGAATACACATATTACTATAGTCAGAATTAGAGTACACATCAAGTAAACTGAAGATGTATCAAATGTTTGAGAAGAGAACAAACAACTTAGATGATTTGTTGAGAAACCAAAGACACTCTAATGATAGTAAGTCTCTGTTATAGCTAATCAAACATGAAATAGGTGATCTCAAGGTCTGTACTCAGTTTGAAATCAAAGTATAACATGTATCTGTTCATGAAGGACTTTGAGTTAATTGATTCATCCAAGCTATGATATGTCTTTATTTGATTAATGAAGGTTTGTCATAAGAATATCCAATTACCAAGAGTGTTCATCATTTCAAAGGACCTAAAACATAATAAATGGCCTTACATCTAGGACTAATTGTGGTATGATATTGTGAATTCAAGGTTGAGATTGGATGCAAGGTTCTTTGGCTTGACAATGAAATTTCAATGTGTTAAAGCTAGCTAAAGTATCATTAATCTTGAGAGAATATTGAATGCTTTGATATGATGTTTCACATATGATACAACTATGATAAGGGTATTATTTGTATATTGTCGTGTTCCTACTTGGAGAATGTGTTCAAGAAACTTGAAGGATATTGTCATAAAGTAACTATGATAGTAACATGTACAAGTTGATTACAAGATTTTGAAGAGCATAGTCTAGACTATAAGTAAGGGATCAAGGTTTTAATATACTCACAAGTCATGAAGTTATGTCTGTACCAAGGAATAATTCTATACTTCTATAAAGCTCTTGTAAGTTTGTATACCCTTGAGTAAGTAAAATTAACAGTTTGTCTAAGGCTTGATTCATTCATGAGGAGCATCAAAAGAAATATGTTGATTGTATTATCAGGGAACTTTGTGTCTTAAGTCATGAGTATGAGAGGCTTTGTGAAGTCAAGAAGGTGAGAAAAACCCTTTTTAAATTTGTAAGTGTATTATTGAAAGATTGACACAATCAAAAGGAACAATCAAGAAGCATATCATGTGGCTAGCAATCAAGTTGACAAGGTTGAATCTAGTATCATGATGATAGTTCAGGGTTTGATCACCATCTAGGAAAGAACACAATGTTTAGAGACATGTTGATGAAGATCTACAAGAAAGTATCTGCAATATGAAGGCATGATTAGAAGACTAGCAACAATGGACAGAGTTTCAGGGTTTTAAGGAGATTCAGTCACTGTCATGAAACTTTGTTGAGACCTGGCCATGATGAAGGTTTGTGAGGATCTTAAGAAATAAAGCAAAGTAATGTATCATTAAGAAAGTTGTCATGAAAACCTAGTGACAAGATAAGAGGTACAATATGATTCTTTTAGAAGTCTATAAGTTTGGTTGCTCAAAATTACTCCTAGATAAAGGAACAAAGTAATCATCTCAATATTACTACCATTTACATATTAACACTATGAAAGGAAAACTAATTTCATTCAAAAAAAGGCTAAGTAAGCGAGACTGAAGTCCTTAAGAAGAGAAATAATGTCATCTACTTATTACAAATTTCATTGTATGAATTTTTTATTTTGTGTAATAAACATGACATATTTTGATTAATATTAAATAATTCTTGATTTTTCATATTATCTTATTTATATTGCACATTTTGATGATTTTTAAATGCTTCTCTTCCTATCATATAATGTCATCTCTATCATTAGCAGTATTTACAGAAACTCTTCTTTTTGAGCTGGATTATCAAAATGATGCCGCTTATGTTCTTCTATCAAACATCTATGCAAAAGGGGGTAGGTGGGAAAAGTTTCACATGATGAGGAGATTGATGAAAGATGCACAAATTAAAAATATCCTGGATGTAGTTGGATCGAATACCATAAAATAGTACATGCTTTTTGTGTAGGAAATGGATCACACCCAAAGACAAAGTAAATCTTTGAAAAGTTATAGAATTTAGAAATTGTCATCAAAGATGAAGGCAATAGGGTACTTCCACTAAATTTATTCTTTTAAAATCAATAAGGAAAAATTGAAGCCAAAATGTTGAGGAAGAGAACCTTCAAATGAATTTGTTCTGAATGAGAACCATAGACTGTTTGGTCTCGTGGACGTTATTAAAATACTTCATTCATTCATTCAACCTTGTTGAAATTAATGGTTATGTAATCTTGAGCCACATGTCAACATTCCATTAACCTCCCAACCAAATCCTCCTAGCAGATGTGAACCCCGTAGAATGAGCTGTAGTTGATAATTTTTGGGTCCAGAGTAGGAGGTCTATGCCACTATTTCACAAGTATCCTAAGGAAATGCCCCTAGCGGACGTGAAACTTGCGGAATGTGCCACATTTTATATATCCTTTGGGTCTTCTATGGGACAATTTATGAGGTAGTTTTAGCAGCCAATGATCAACGATCCAAGGTGGGACACATGACAACATTCCGCCACACTTCACAATGATGGACTCCGACGGATGTGATGGTCATGGAATAAACTTCATATATATATTATATATATATATATTCAAAGAAGATACAACAAGGAATATATAGAGCAGTAGAGTGATTTTAAATATACTATATATATATATTACATAGATGTATCTAAGATGGGAAAACTAGTTATAATTCTCTACATGCGGAGGACTATTCTAGATGACATAAAAAATCATAGTGGTTATGAGGATGAGGATGTTCAAGCTTTGTAACAAAATAAAATGGAACATGATTTAGAAATCATATGTAGGATACATTTTATGAAAATTATAGCATTGAAATATATACTTAGTGCACTGTAAGGACAATTTTTGAGTTTAGCAGAGCTATGGGATGAAAATTGACTAAGGCATTGTAGTGTCATGACATTCACGATACCGTAAAATCAAAAAATGACATAAATAACTTACAAAGGCATAATCATAGATAAAACAATGTGACATGAATGAAAATAGGTCTCAAATAGACTCACTGCAATAAGTTCTTCTAGGATGTAAACTACGCAGTAGCTAGGCCCTGGTAAGACCTTGATTTATTTGAAATTTTGTAAGCAAATTACAATATGCTAGTTCACTAAATCCTTTTCTACTACTTGCTTCACAAATTTGCAAATTGGAAAATTGTATATATATATATGGAAAATTTAATCACATTCCTAAAAACTCCCGTGCATGTCGCAAATGAGTCCAAAGGACCAATAAGGTTCCATAGATTTCTTGGTGAAACAAGAATGTTTTAAAATCATGGCCCGTCGATCATGTGATGATTCAATATTAAAATATACATTGGGATTGGATATACATTGGCTATTCACATGGGATAGATTATTGTTTGTGGAATTTTTGGGTGAAACCCGGGCACTAACATGACCATAAAATTTGCCAAAATTGAATTATGGAAATCCTACTATTCGCCAATCTACGAATATTCACCGCTAAATTTTTCCCTATTTTCCACGTCATTTCTAACTTGTACGAATTCGATTTTTTAACATGCGCTCTGCTTTGAACCTCGAAACCTCAACTTCGGTTTCTTGGTGTTTTGGATGTTTTTCTTCAATTTTTATTCAATCCCACCTCATTTTTTTGGATAAGTTATATCCTTATTTTTGGTTTTCTTGGATTTTTGAGGTAATTTTGGCTTATTTTCTTCATGTTTGTTTTACTTAAAGCTGTTGGGTGTTGTTTTTGGTTTTTCCTTACTTTCTTTTCCTTTCTTATTTGTTTTGGGATTTATCTTTTTTATTTGTTTTGAGAAGAAAGTTAGGATTTAGGATCAATAACTCCATGTTTGAAGTTTTCATGATGATAGACATTTCAAAAACCCGATATAAACTTGTCGAGTATTTTAACCTATCCATCATAATGAAAACTCCAAATTAATGCATCGATTCAATTGAAAAAATCTTATAAATATGAATTTCTCATGTTAGTTCTTTTCGGGGTGGTCGACAAGTCTGAAGTTTTTCCCTTTGTGTTGGGATCTGTGTGATGTAAAACAATAGGAAAATCCCGCCCTTGATGTGTTGGGGATCCAAAGGTATAAAGTAGGCTCATAATCCTACCTAGTGTGTTGGCGATTTGAAGGTGCAAATAAGGTTCAAGGTTCTAATTTTCTGTCAAGGTGGAAGTTCCTATTATCATTTTTGGTCATCCAGAGGAGTTTTTAGACAATTTTTTTAACTTGTAGTGCCCACTTCCCTTTGACACCTTTTGATATTGATCTTGATACTATTGATTACATTATGGACATTATTATGCTTTGATTTAGTATGATGTTAGATGTTGGACCATGGATTATTGTGATCTTGATTTGGTTATGATGCATGATGATTATTAGAGACACTCATATGTGGATGATGATATACTATTTGACATGGATATATTGTGAATGTTGTTCGGGCATGTGATTTTTGGATATTGTGAGTAGACTAGAAAATGGACATTATATGATGATGATATAGTGGTTGATTAAATTTCAAATGATATAGTTGTTACTTTGATGTTGTTGATATAAATTGTAAGTGATTTTGTTAAATTTCTTTGATGTTGTTGTGATTCACATATTTAGATGATTTTGTGATTATATTTATATCATGTTGGATGTTTTGATATGGCCACGAGGCCGAAGGAGGTATTTGTGTTTTGCAGGTTAAAATATCACAACAAACATCGGGGATTGGAGACCAACCATAATGGAATTCTAGGTGAATTCGACAAGGTCACCATGGTAACTTGTTTTGTTGTGTTTGTGTTTGATTGTTGTTAGGGATTCCCATGGGGATCACCTTTATATGTGACCATGGGTTTTGTGTATTTTATTAATGTGGTTCCTTTTTATTATTGTTTGTATGTATTTTATTAGTGATGTGTCCCTTTCTTTTATTTAATTAAATTATGGTAGATTAATGTGAGAAAACATATGGTTAAAAGTTAAATAAATCAAATTGGGATATGGGAAAGTAATAATGGAAGTTGTTGGCTCTTTGTATTAAATATGTAAGAGTTGTGTAAGTCATATTTTGGAGTATGAAACACTCCACCTCCTTGGAAATTCGAATTTTTCCTTGGAGGCTGTTTTTGGAGGCTTGTGGGACAAGTAAAACTTGTCCCATACCTCTTAATTTAATTTACCAACCATACCTATGGTTGGAGGGTTGATTTTAGACCTTTTTAATGCATTTTTTTATTAATCATGTTGCAAGTTTTGATTGCACTCTTCTTACATTTTATTTAATTCAGTCCTTTGGGGTGTGGGCTTTTGGAGTGTGCAAGTAAATTGTCATATTTTCACCCACCTCTTTATTGTGCTTTGGAGAATGATTTTTTTGAATTTTGTGTTGGAGTTGAGGATGTGTGATGTGGCATCCTACATGGATCCACATCTTCTCTTCCCTCTTCTATAAAATTCAAACTCTTTTCTTGTTTTGGGTTGTTGAATCATTTTGCATGCTTCCTTGGGGTGAATTTTCTTGTGCTTGGAGCTCTTGATTTTGGAAGAAGTTTGGAAAAATTTGCATGCTTGTTGGTTGCTGTTTTGGGACTGTATTTTGGCATTGAAGCTTTCTGTTTGGAAACAAAAGCTACCATGGAGAGGTAGGAGCTTAGCTCTTCTTTTATGTTGTTATTTCTTTTTGTGTATGTGTGAATGGTGAATGTGTTTGTGTGTTTATTGGCTGTTTGGGTAGACTGCCATAGGGATGGTGTAGGAGAAGGCTATGGGAATTCATGTGGGGGCATAAGGGAATGCCAGTGGCATCAAAATTCTTATGGAGGGAGTTTTGGTTTGGGATCCACCATGGAAAACAAATAGCTTACATTTCTTACTTTGTGGGGGTATAACGAAAATTTGTGGGGGCATAAGGAGGGATTATGGGGGGCATAAGGATATGTGTGATGAATTATTTGATGGCTTGCTATAGGTGGATGCCCAATTCCCATTGGGAGGCATAAGTAGATTCCCCATAGTCCTTGCTCCTTTGGCTTGCATGATAAAGCTGCTTTCTATTTGAATGTTCTTCTAATGTAGTTGTAAACTCTTTGTCTTGTGTTAAACTATGTTTTAATTTGAATACATGCATGTTGAAAGAATGTTGTGTGTTGTGGAAGCCTATTGTTTGCCATGGGTTGATATCCATTTCTTATTGCATTGTGGTTGGGGCTCGGGGCCAATGATGAAGGATGGCTTCTCCTTTCATTGGATGTCTTGGTTGGGTGGAGAGCATTGCCTTTCCCCCACTTTTGTTGTGATCAAATTGGAAGAAAAAGGAAACTTGCATGTTGTTATTCGAAGTAGAAGAAGACAATTTTGCCAGTCCCTTGTGAAATATATTTCATTGTAACCTTTCCCACTTTGAAGTGGATGAAATTGTAATGTATTTTGTGAAGAAAAGATGTATGTAATTGGTTATGAAAGTTGCATATTCGAATTGTGAAAGATATTTATATTCTGTTCTATACATTTGAAAGAAAGAAAGTGAAATCTGCTAATTGCATTCAAGGAAGGGAAGAATGTAAAGATGTATTTCTTTTAGAATTAATAAAGAATTGCAAGACCTTCCCTCATTTGCATTGTTGATTTAAATTGGAATATCAGATTGTGAATGAAATCCCTGTTTGGAAAAAAATGGAAAAAGGAAGAAACACATGAGATGAAATTGTATTATTCTGCCTTGTTTAAAATATATGATTTTGGGAAAGATAGAAACTGGATTCTTGTTTTAATGATTGATTGAAGAAGGAAAACACTTAAGTCTAGCATGGAATGAATTAAATGTTTCATTGTATGGCAAAAGAGATAATTAAATCTTTGTTTGAAAGGAAGAAATGTATGTGGGAATAATACAGTATTTTGTATCTTTTGGAAGTGTATAAAATTGAAATCAGAGTTGCATTTTGGGTTTAGAATAGTTGATTTAAATCATTTAAATGTGTTAGACTAGATGAGAAATGAAAGTTCATATATGGATGATGAAATTGATATCCAGATCCTTTAGGAAATTGATCTCTGTCTTGAATTTAAAACTGGCAAATATTTTAATTAAAATGCACAGTTCAAACCTGCAATTAAAATTCAACATTGAGATGTTAAAATTTAGCATGCTATGACATCAATGAACTCAAATTGATAGAAACACTTAAGGAAATAATTCAAAACATTGCAAAATTGGGCCCAAACCGTTCACAGTCATTTTGCAGTCTTTGTTTCTGTCAATTGTTGGAAAAAAATCAAATTGGAATCAATTGAGAAAATTTACCTTCCTAAAACATCCTAAATCCTTCCTAGAATAATCCTCCATGTCTATTGGGCATGTTGAGTGAAGGAGAAGATCAAATTGAACCAAATCTATAAGTTAAAAATTACCAGTTTGCTTTTAAAAATCCTACAGAATGTTTTCTTAAAAATGACCCCTCAAACTTTATCAAAATATAAAATTTATGATTCTTGTGCAAAGAGGGTGTCGAGAGCTTTCCAGAAAGTCCTCATTTGCCCAAAACTGAGCTTCCTAGCAAAATTTATGGCCCTTTGAAGTTTTCCTTCCTTGGCGGGAAAATTTGGGAAAATTCCCTTTGAAGTTTTCCTTTTGAAGTGGTGGGCTCATGGCCCGAAAAATTCCCTTTAAAAATCCTTAGAAAAATTGAAAAAAAAAAATTCTTGGGGAAATTTTTTAAAATTTCTCGATCGGCTCTGTAGCCAATCACAAACTGCCATGTGGCACCGTGGGGGTGACAGCAGAGGGGCGGAACCCTCGTAGACTTTATTGTTTTTGAAATTTTGTTTTGGAAAATTTTGGAGTTTACCTCCGTGGCCCCGCACTCCTACCCTCACCCTGGTGAGACCTTTCCACGAACATGTGGACCCGCGCACACCATTTACCCCTTTCCCTCCCTTTGGCAAATTTCACCAACTAACCCCGCCACTTGCCCTCCCCTCATCCTCTCCCCGCATTGGCTTAAAGCCCAACATGTGTCCTAGGAGGACCCGTGGAGGCGCGGGAAAATTGTGGACTTTTCAACCATGCCGGGAAAAATTCCAAACACCACCCTATGACCCGCCAACCCGTTAAATGGGCTTCCTTCCCTGCTCGACACGTGTCCCTTTTGGGAAAATTTGACTCCCAAGGCTGCCGGTCCATAACTAGAGTTTTACAAGGAGTTAGGAGGACTTCTTTATATCATTGGAAAGGTGAGAAAATTTCCTATCCAATGGGAATGATTTAGAATTTTTTTTAATGTGTTAAGTGTGAGAAAATTCAAGTTGAAATTCTAAGCCTATTAGAGAGTGGGTATGGTGATAATTTACCCCCTGAACCTAGTAGAAACTTCTAACCCTAAAATTTAGACCTTGTGACCTTTGATAATTGATAATAAAAGAAAATTATGTTCTAGTAGATTAAACTTGTTCGGAACCTGTTAGTGACAACTGTTGTCTTGCAACCTAGTTGTAGACACTTCTAAACAAAAAAATTATTCCATAATTTTTCTAACTAATCCTAGGTTGTTTCTTGGGTCTCAAGTGGGTTGTTTTAGTGGGCATCACACTACTCATCCTTCATGTTTGAATTAGGGAAAGGAAAAGCCAAAGAATAGTCCTCCAGAGTGAGAAAGAAATGTTGTACAAAAATCAAGGGGTTATTCCCCCTTCCAATATCGATTTAAATATTGGCACTTGAACAAACAAACTAGGGCATATATATGGAGGACTTCCGGAACAAAGTAAAAAATACTTCAAAGTCAATGTGGATATAATATATTTATGACAATGGATTGCCTCTTTCTGCAGCTTTCCCCAACTTTGCATAATGTCCGAAGTTCATCCTTACAACATACAATCACTACAATGAATATTCTAAAGAGGT
This sequence comes from Taxus wallichiana var. yunnanensis, assembly GCA_018340775.1. Classification (NCBI taxonomy): domain Eukaryota; kingdom Viridiplantae; phylum Streptophyta; class Pinopsida; order Cupressales; family Taxaceae; genus Taxus; species Taxus wallichiana. Next base: position 730,302,602 of record CM031240.1, read on the forward strand.
GAGAAATCAAGATGGAGAAATGGTAATTCCTTGGACATGGAATACTACGAGGAACTCCTAAAAATAAGACACTTCAGTTAATATGTCAATAATGACCCCAAGTTAGCTCAAAAGGCTTGGGATGATAACTCAAGAGATTACATAAAACATGTTAATAAAATCTATCATTGAAACCCAAGTCTACAATCAATAAATTCCTAAAAACCTTTCCTAGGAGCAATTTCATCCCGAGAAATTTGATATTATCACACTCCTAAGAAGAGTTTTTTTGGCCTTCATAAGGTGAAATATTTCCAATCTGGATGTACAAGTTTCTTACCATCGAGAGAGGGGAATCAACAATTCTTCGAGATGGTGTGAATTCATCAATGGCACCTGGAAAAGCAATTGAAAGAAGTGCACACACCAAGAAAATTTTATATGACTTCATATATCACCTATGTAGTAATACCCAAGGAATCAAAAGTTCAACTTATGTCTATGCTTTATATCCCCAATTGTCTCTTAATAAGAGTTTGAGTCATTTTCAAAGGGTGAATGATGCCTTTTTCTTTAACATCATTTACAGGTTGGACCAAGATATTTCCAAGTTCTGGTGCACTAATACAGCTTGGGAGGTTGTGCCTTAGTGGGGGTGCATCTTCCTCTAGTTCCCATCATTTACCTACCTCCATGTTAGAGAATTTTAGGGTTCTCCATAAAATTTCCAAGGATTTCAAGTGAGAAGTGGATCTTAATGGAGATGGTAAGACAATTGTTGGATCTTCACAAGTTTCAACAAAGTAAGCACAAGGTGGGAATTCATTTCCCAATACCAAATAGATGGTACACATTCCCTTCGGTGATTAAGAAAATAACCTTGCCATTGAAATATAGGTAGAAAATATTAATCCTTCTCATCCAAGGATTAATTCAATTATTGAGGAGTGTTGAAGAGCCTCGAACATTACAATTTCATGTTATTGAGATTGAAGATATATGGATTGATTTTCAGGATGAGGTTTGTAAGGAAAATAGATTTTTATCGATGACTCTAGATAAGGTGTCTAAGTACAATATTGTGGATATTCCTCAGGATGTAGTTGATGATGATGATGCCTTGGATCTAATTTATGAGAAAACACAAGTGGAAAATTTAGGCTTCCCTAATTGATTGTTCATCAAAGAGGTCTATTCTATTAAGGAACAAACTAATTAAATTTCAGCTTGAACCAATCATTGTCTCTTTTCTCATAACATTCATTGGAAGGATCCCAATTTACAAAAAATTAAAGTAAGCTGTTGCATCATAGGTGGGCCCTTATCAGAGCCTAAAAATAAAGATTAGGTGCCCATCAATAAGGTGAGGTTTAGGTTCATCAATAGTAGAGGAAAGTATACCTCCTTCTTCTGCTCCATCCACCACCATTGTCAACATGGATTCCCTTTCTCCTTAGCGAGATTAAGGAAATTTGACCAACACCATGGCTACTGATTCCCTTTTGATTTCCCTCCCTCTCATCACTCTTATGGTCCCTATTATGACCTTTTCTTGACATGTGTCATCTCAAGTCATTTCCCCTTCTCATGTTCCACCACCTCATCCTTCTTATCCCCCTCACGTTCCATCTCCTCCACATTATTCATATCTTTATATTACTTCTGTCATCTCATATTCCCCTCCTATTTCTTCCCCTCCTCCTTTACCTCCTCATGTGTCACTCATGACATGAGTATTTTAATCACTTCCTCCTCTTTCAATGGAAGTAAGTTTGACCTTGGGTTCTCTCCTCATGCAACCCAATTTCCTTCACCATTTGCTATCTTTTCCTCCATGTCATCTTCTCCTCAAACCTCTTCAACTTCCTCCATGACTATCTACTCTACTTCTCCTCCCTTAGTGACCACATTGATTACTCCTCTTAGTGCTACACTAATGCTCACAACTCCTTAACAACAATCTATCCCCTCTTTAGTCCCATCTTGGATAACAATCTAAACCCCAAAGAAGATAAAGAAAGGTGTTGTTATTGATGCATTCAATTTCAATATGTTGAATCCTTCCCCTCTCGTGCATCTAAGAACACTAAGACACTCTCACACATCACCATTAACTCATCAGGGGAGAGGTTTGAAAATATTGTAATTCCCATCGCAGATAAAAGTAAGGAAGATATCACTGCGTCAGATTATCAAGTAACTAAAGTGGAACTTAGTAAAGTCACTATAGAAGGAGTGAACCAATATCTCCAGTGCCTATGGATACCTTGTTCAAAAAAATCAAAGAAATCAAGGTCAACAAGGATGACTTAAATGAAAAAGTGGAGAAGTTGACATACATCCTCCTTAAAATATGTAAGCCTTCTCTAATCTCTTACCTAACTTATGGTTATATTTAATACATAATCCATATCAGGGGTCAAAAATATTAGGAAAAAGGGCCAAGAAATGGATAGTTATATTGAAAAACTTATTTACCAGAGCAAGAGGTTTGTTAAAGATGTTGTTGAGATCTACAAAGAAATTGAGAGAGAAAAAATAGTTGTTGAGAAGATGAATAAAGAACTTAAGAAAAATGCAACAACTAGGAGGTAACTCTAGAATCCTTGAATGAGCTTAAGAATATTGATGTTGATACCCAAGTCCAAGAAGGGATAACCGGTGAAAGGGGGAAACACTTTGAGTTTTACAAAGTAATTGAATTTCAAGTCAATATTTTGGAAGAGGCCAAAGAAAAGCTCTAAGGCTATATAAAGGGAATCAATGCCACCGGTGACATCGGTGATGAATTTTCTAAGGTGCCCTTTGAGATCTTGGGTAAAGAATTGAATATGTTTCTTAAGGAAAACAACTTCAAAGAATTCAAAGATCTAATTGAGAAGGATTATATGCTAGGAAGTGATTTTGATTTAAAATCAATTGAAAAATTGATTGTATATAAAAATATTATGAAAGATTTGGCAAAAACCTTAGAATATTTCAAAATCTTCTTGAGAAAATGATTAACGTGCTCGACACATGTTATGTGTTGAATCTATAGTCTTGTAGACCTAATGACAATGATATATAAGAAATGATGTAAAGGTTACACACGTATCACGATAAGGAAGTTGAGAAAGGAGACAATAAGGAAAATTCTAATTGAGGATTTTTAATGTCTTTCCCTTTTACATCAGACATGTAAAATTTTATGAGGTTGAGACATCATTTGGTTAGACATATTGACTGGGTAATTTTTCACAAGAACTAGTCAAGTAGGCTTTAATGTATATTTCTATTATTAGAATATTATCCACCAAACTTCCCTTTTTATCTCTTCCCTTCTCTCTATAAATGTAAAATGTTGAGGCATTATGAGAGGATTTTTTGGATAGAGAAAGAAGGACAAAATTATAAATAGAAGAAAACCTTTGTGTTTTCCATCTTTTACTATAAGGAATAAAAATAGACTCTTTAAAAACTAGGTGTTGTATGTAATCTCTTTGTTTAAAGTATTATTCTTAAGTTCAATGCATTATATTATTATTTAAAATTCTAGTTCATTGTTCATAATATCTCAATCAATTTTATTAATGTTTTACCTTGTGTTAGTATCTTCAAATCTATGTTTGCCAAGGAAAATCATGTTTCCAATTTCCTTTCCTATCCTCTTCTCCTTTCTACTTGCACTTCTAAAAACTTTCCTCCATTCTAAATATTCTCTTAATTATACAAGAAATAAATCTACTAGGATGATATCCCACCCCCAATGCTAGATTAGTGTAAATATTGTGAATATTCTTTGGTGTTTTTAGAATAGTAATAAACAGGAGCCTCCCTTTATTTGAGGAGGGAATTTGTCTCGCATGTTGTGGTTGAACCTCATATTTTGTCCCTAAAAAAATCCAACCAACACCCATAAAAATGGTCTCCATTATTGCATATGTTCTCATGAAATATATTAGTTCATATGTTATCCTTAAAATTCTAAAATACCTTGGTATATTCCTCATTCCATTGGAAGGATTCCTTATTTAATAAGGTCATGAGTGGTGTTGTTATGCTGTTATATATTTTTACAAACTGTTGATAATACCCTAATATTTATAAGCAACCAAATATAGATTTGAATATTTTTTTATACTTTTCATTCTACCATGGCCTTGATCTTGTGAGGATACACTTTTATAACTTCATGTGAAACAATGTGACTTAATTTATCCACCTCTTTGACTCCAAAAACACACTCATATGAATTAGTGTAAATATAATTTTGTTCAAGAGTTATCAAAACTTGATTCACATGCTACAAGTGTTCTTCCCATGTCTTACTATGTATCAAGATGCCATAAAAATACCAAAACAAATTTCCTAAAACATGGATAAAATACAATGTTAATCAAAATCTAAAATTGCATTTGAGGCTTTAAGACATCAAAAGAAACTTATAGTGGCTATCATAGGTTATGATATCTATCTTATGTAAATTCTCCCCTCTAATTTTAATTTGATGGTAATAAAAGGGAGGATGTAGTTTCATAAAGTACATATCACCATGTAATTCATATAAAAATAATCAATTATACGGATGGGGAACTTATATTTGATGTTTTACTTGTTGAGTTCTCTATAGTCTATAAAAATGTACCATGTGTCATATTTACTATGCACCTTCACCACTTGAGAGGAATATGAGCATTTTATATGTCTAATAATAACTATCTCTGGCATCTCTTGTATTATTTTATATATCTCATTATTATGTACACATGGGTAGTAATAAGGTTTTATGTTAGGTGGTTGAATCCCTAGTACCAATTAAATGACATGACCATGATCCATTTTGGGTGATAGTTATTTTGAAAACTCAAAAATAATTAAGTGTTTATCAACGCTTTCTTGTATGTCTAGTAATGTAGAAAACTATGTTGGTTGTGCTTCTAATTAAAATTATTCCACAAACCCATTTTCTCTCCTTTTTAGAATATTCTATGTCTAATGAGAAATAAAAAATTGTGTGGAATTTTCTTAGAATCAACATAGTTAAAATGTCTTTCCATATGGATAAAAATGGATGAACAATTCCTTGAAATTCGTCTCATTCATTCCCAAGGTTGTGAGCCATTAAATTCCTTAAAAATGTATACTCCACCTATGATAATGATAACTTATAAGAATCTAGAAATAAATTTCCCATGGATATTTTAATACTATGGAATTTATTTGAAAAATGTTTGTGTTACCATCTAAAACCATCATCTAAAATTTGGGAGATAGATACAAAAATAGATTAGGTGTCTTGACAATTTATTGTTGATTAAACTATGGGTACTTTTGAATCAATCAATACTATCACATTTTTCTCAGTAGACAATACACTACCTCAATGGATTGAGTACTAATTCCTCAAAGTGCATATCAATAAATATTTGGTTGGCTTTATTTTGATTTATCCTTTAGATCATCATGAGATTCCACTACAAATTCCTCATCATCCTCTTCTTAATTTTTAGCTTTAATGTAGAAAAAATTATTTTATTAGATTTAAGTCCTCAATTATATTCATAGTTAAAACATAACCTTTTTCTTCTTTCTCTTCAATATTTTAGTAGTCAACTTGGTAGGCCAAGGGCATGATTGTTGTTTCCAAAATGAGCCTCCTACTTCATTTTGAGAAAATGAACTACATTTATCCTATTTTCACCCTTTCATATGATTTCCATGGTTTATTTTGGATGTTTTCATCTTGTAGATACTTATAAATATTTGGAGGACTCAAAAATTTAAAAAATGGTGAAGTGTTGAAGTAGTTAGACCTTGGAAAGACTTTTAGAGATTCAAAGCATGCATGTAATTTTAATACAAACTATGTTCCAAATTTTAGTTCCCAATTTGGTCTAATCCCTTTTCTTGGTAACTTTTAGACTTTTTTAGAGCTTGCGTGAAAATTACATATTGAATTCTAGGTCCTAAAATAGTCTCATTGTAGCACTTAGTAGATTTTGGGATTACCTAGAAAATATTCATGTAATTTATTTGTAGAGGTCTAGATCCTAATGAATACTACAAAATTTTAAAGTGAAAATACAAGAAAAAGGTTTTCCAAAGACTATGCTAGAAATTTCAAGTGCATAAACAAATAATTTTTTTTTACTAAAGACTACATTGTAATTTTCATGTGTGTAAGCAGGAAAAATCCATTTCAAGTGTGTGGACATCCCAAAACACCATAGTAGAATACATTAGGAATCTACATGAAGAAGCAACTCAAAATTTTTATAAGGTCCAAGGTAGAGAATTTAAGTTTAGATGCAACTCAAAACCTCACTGAACACCATGGAAGATTTTTTGTGTCTGTGAGTAACAAAAACACTATGCAAGATTGTGGTGGAGAATTCGGTTGTGCAAACAAGAAAAAAACCCAACCTAATGTTTGATGAACATTTCAAGTGAACATGTATCTCATAAGATCTATGGTAAAAAGGCCAATAAAAACCTTCCACATGGACTAATGAGGAAAAATGGGGAGGACTATAGTTTAAAATTAACAATTCCCATAATTTTAATCAAGAAAAATTGAATCCATATGAATTATCTCAAGGATCACTAACTAATGGAATATATCTTGAAACTAATCCATTATGCTTTGAGAGTTCAATAAGTATTTAAATATATTATACATATCTTACCATTTCAATGCATGTTAGAGGAAATTTTAGAGCTTGATGGAGGTCAATTCTTGTTCCCAATGCCTTGATTAAGTATGTAAACCTATTATTTATTATTGCACTACCCATTTTCAAAGTGGGATTCAGTCTGAAATTATTCTATAGAGTACTTTACACTTGAGAGTTATATTTTGTGGTTTATTGTCTGCAACCAAAATTTGGATGAGCTTTTGGGCTTCCAAGTTTAAATTTTCCTCTCTACTCTCCTTATTCATTTCTCTACTACTATAATTAAAGGATTTTCATTGTAAAAATGGTTCCTCTCCCTTAAATACATAATCACTCATCTCTTTTGGGTAATTGGCATTCCTAATTGTCTACATGGCCTATGTATTGGACTTTTGTAATGTGTGAATTACCTCTTTTTTACTTTTGTAACAAATGCTATTTAAGTAATGATATCATGTTAATTAAGTCTCTTATCTTCCCTTTGGTAGTGTGTTCTTAGCTCTTTCATTCTATTATTTTTGATACATAGTGAGTGAGGGTTATTTTTTTAGCGTCTCAATGGACTATTTATATTTCAAACCAAAAGGTGGGAGCCACATCTTATATGGAAAAATCATAACCCTTTCTTTTTAGTTAATATCTCTCATCCATTTCCCCTATAATTGCTAGAGTGGTTAGCGTTAGGGTAGATATGACCGAAGACAACTGTCTCTAAAGGTTTTCCTTGAAGGATATGAGGTCCCACACCTTTAGAGGTATTTAAATTTATTGCATCCCAAGTGTGTAGTTATAGCAGATAAAAATCTATTGCATAATTATAATATATGATGCTTGTGAATGCCCATTTTTAGACCAATCCTCTTTCTTATGTGTGAAGAAAATGGACTCTAATATAGAACTTGGATTAAATATGGAAAAATTGTGTTGGATGTGATCCTTGAGCCCACCCAAAAATATCTCATTTAGGTTTTCCTTTGTAATGTTCTCCAAACACAAGGAAAATTATGAAATTATTAAATATAATCCTTGATGTGACCCTTGTCATAGTTTATCTATCGAGTCAAAGTTATTCTTTACCAAATTGATGTGATAGTGCATATAAAAGTCATCTATAAAAAAATGAAAAATTAATAGTAAGGAAATTAAAATTATTATGAGAATAAAACCATCTATACCAAATGAATAACTTAGATTTAAATTATAAGGATTCTTTGACCACATTATTCTGTGCACATAGTGTTTGATGCGTCTAAAGAAATTATCAATTTGGTTTGTATGTGACTTTTTCCTTCCCATCAAAATGATTAATCCATAATTTGGGGATCTATATTGGAGTAAGGCACAACTAGAGGCTCCACAACATTTAGAATTGGAATGCAATGGTTGGAATATCCCATGTTTCTATGATAAAAATTTATGACTTTTGGTATAATTTTATAATTAGTTTGTAGGATAAATGTTTCCAACTACACCTGATACTAATTAGATATCCTTTTATTACACTAAATGTTTCCAACTACACCTTGATACTAATTAGATATCCTTTTATTACACTAACTTATCCTTGTAATGTGCTCAATTATCCTTTCACCATGCTCACATATCCTTACAAATGTGTTCAATTATCCATTGATGTTACCAACATTCCTATTATTGACCATATTAGATGATATGTTCGCACATTATACTGAAGCTAGCTCAATTTTATGATCTATCAAAGAAAAATCTATAATATAAGATACCTTGAGTCCTTTCTCTTACAAAATATCTTCATTATAAGGAGTTTTTATTGGCATGATTGTACCCTTTCTTTTGTGTAGTCTTATTTTCCCACTCAATTGCCTAGGCATGCTGACACTTCATCTAGATAAATATGGACACTCACCGAAGCTACCAGGTCCCTCTTTGTATTGTCTTGTTAAGATGTTAGCATGCATAACCATATTAACCATAATCAAAGTGTATATTCCATCTTAATAATCAGATCCATGAGCTCAAATTGGAAACACACATAATAATAAAGCATACTAGATTATATCACAATTAAGATCAAATTCACCATACAAGTACCATGAATAGAGACATCAACAACCAATATCCATACACAATGATCCATTGTATTAATTCATCACAAAACAATAGTTGAATACATCATAATACTCTCATAGAATCATGCGTGCAAATTCATACCAACAACATAACTCTATTACAACTTAGAACTATCTCAAACAAGGAAGAATAATACATACTTATAGGGGTGGGGACTTTCCCTTCACCACCCATGCATTCTCAAAATAGGTTGTATGCTCAAAATATCCATGCGCTAATAATTGAATGCTTATACCTAGTGGCTAATAATAGATTAATCTATAATTGAACTCTATTTTAATCCTATTATTAACACAAACTATGCATGTCTCTTGGTCTTCCACTTGTTCCCAAAATAGATCTTCCTTCATTGAGAAGTATTCTTGTTCTCATATTTTCTTGATCTGAACTCCATCCTATTTTTATCCTGTTCCTGCAAAAATGGATAAGTCCCAAACTTGTCTTTCTTGGCATGCCCTCGTTAACTACCACTTATGCGTGCATACGTGCCCTGTTTTCAATCCTCTAAGACTTAGGAAATTTATCCAGCCCAACATTACCCCACACTAAAGATATTTCCACCCTTAGAAATAGGGTTTCTTAACTTATCCCTCCAAAGAGTCAAAGAATAAAGAATGAATTATGAAAGAATGAAATAATGAAAGGTATGAAGGAATAATTTGGCATGCTCACTCATTTGTAAGAAGTAGCTTAGGGTAATCCTTCTTGATATCAACTTCTAACTCATTCCATTCACCTAGCCCTTTCTTCACCTTATCAGGTACATCACCAAGTACCTTATTCATTTCCTTCTAGGGTCATATCTTCACCCTTGTGTTTTAACTCCCTTATCACTCTAACTAGCCCTAAAATCATGCCATCCATGTAATCCATTATTCTAGTGACTAGCATCCCTAAATCCCTTTTCTCTTCATGGGAATCCTTGGATGCTTTAAGCACATCATGCTTCTTTGCCACCACAACCAACCTTTCCTCTCTACCCAAAGTTTCATCCTTCTTGGATGCAAGGATGTCATTCTCCTCTCCTACCGGGTCCTTATTCTAAGGATATGTTCAAGATCCTCATAGATCTTCAACACCCCTAGTTTCGTAACTCTTCCTTTAATGTCTAAAGTATGGATTCATACTCCATTATCATGCGTGCATAATTAATTTCTTTATCCTCTCCCTCTTAGCTTGGTAGTTTATTTTGTCTCTTTTAGCACTACTACCTTCTTCTTAAGTAAGAGGTGGACAAACTCCTATAGAAAGTGCAAGGAAGAGGGTATGTTTGATTTTTATTCTCATCAATCTCTGGATGTCTTTGCTATAATTTTGTCCCCTATTTCTATGGTAAAATCCAAAATTTGTTGCTTCCTCTCCTGTCCTTCTTGTGCTCCTTGGTCAAGTGATCAACTTGTTCATTTAGATTCTTGTTATCCTCAAGTAATGACATGAGCATGGCCACTTTAACCAGGTTCCTATGCACCACTTTTTCTGCCATCTTAGTTAAGGCATTACTTTCATGCTCATCATTGAATTATGTTGGCTTAACAGTCATGTGCGTGACAACCTACCTCCTTCTTCATTTTTCTTTGGATGCATGCTTCTTCCTTTATGTCAAATTATGGCTTGTCCATGTGGGTTTTCATGCTCTAAGATAGTTGTTTCAATGTGCACATATTTATAGCCTATGGGTCCATCAATTCCCATCCATAGAGTTTCTCAGGGTCACAAGTACTTTAGAACTTCATGAGAATGGTTTTGGAGGGGTCATTAATGTACCCCAACTTAGATGTCTTATACATATCCTCACCCTTATTTCTCCCAGATCGACACCCCTTAGGAATCTACATTTATGCATCATGAACATGGCCACCACCCATTGCCCCCCATGTTCCTTGGTAGGCTCACCTGATGGTTCACCTATATTTTTTTCTTTCTCCTCTCCTACATCTGTGGGGAATTTTTCTCCATCTCGCTCACCATGCACTACTATTTCTTGCAAAGTTTATTCTTCCCTCATCTCCTCATCTCCTTCTACATTAATCACCAGTATCTCCCCCAATATGCACTACCTCTTTTGAAACCTCTTCTTCATTATCCTTTCTAGGCACATACTTGCCTCTTTATTTATATTTTTCTATGAGGGATTGGTTTAACTAGTGATATCCATGGTGACCTCCTTAAAGGTTGTGAATATCTCACACTGTGTCATGCACCCTAGTCTCCCTTGGTACTCTTATGAATCCAAGTTCTTTGTGCCACCTTCCTCTTTCTCTATTTCCTCACCCTCAATATCCATTATAATCGCCTTTTCTTATTTCTTGAGAGGGGTCATATCTCATCTTGTGTGGCTTCTATCTAGTAGTTGGTTATTTTCTTCTCCCTTGGTTCGGCATGTGCTAGAATATTCCCATCATCCTCTTCCCTAAGTTCCTCTTCTTCCACTTTAGGAGGAGTGGGTTTACACTCTTGCCTCGTACCAACTGTTTGTTTTCCTTTGGGAAATTTTGGGAGCTTAAATTCATTTTTAATATATTTTCCATCCACTAATTTGGGTTTAAGGTAAATGTATACCTTAGCCTCTGTCACTTTCCCAATCACCAAAATTGTGGGGTTGATAATTATATCATCAGAAATCATGGTTTCGATATAGGTAGACTTACCCGGATAGACATATGTCTTCCGAAGAGTATGGTATTCACAATCCACTTTGTTTACATCAAACCTTAATCTACACACATCTTAGAAGAGGTTGAAAAAGGCTTGGAAGTACCACATGGTGAAGGCATAGGGTAGTTTTCACCATGGACCCCATTGTCTAGTCTTCATTCTAAACCTACCAACACAATAGTGTTGGAATACTGCAAACTCTTCTTCCCCTTCAACTATGGAGGGTAGGTCCTTGGGGATGCGCCATTCATATTCAAAGGCTTCATGCATCCTTCTATACCACATCTCCAGTTTATTCTTATACCCGCCTCCAGTTGACCTGTCATAGGTATACTATGAAAACCACTCAGCCAATGACTTATTCTCCTATGGTTATTAATAAAATTTATCTCATGGGCCATTGAGGACCCCAATTTCAACAAACACAATCGAAAAGAAAATGACACCCTAGTTGATCTTATCTCTTTGTGTGCCTCCTCGATGATGCCTTCAACTATGTATGATGTAAGGTTATAGATAGTACCTTCTTTCATATTCTTTGTAATATGTAACCACTTCTTATTTACTACTCCCCATCTCTCCTGACCATTAAACTTGGTCAATAAGTGTGTAACAATCTTGACAATGGGATGTGTTACCTTGGTAATGGGCATCATGTGCCCTTTTTTGGTACTCCATCTCTTTAGTAGTAGCCTCCATGCTTGCATTATCTTCAAGATCATAAATGACTTCGATGCCTGAGCTCCTTAGTTCAATTAGTTTCCCAATGAAGGGTGCGGTGAGTCACACCCTTCTAAAAAAAAATAGAAGAAATCATCATGTACTCTAGACATGAGCCATTGGTACATCCCCTCTGGTTTCCCAAAATAGGGCAGCTCATAGATTTTTAGTACACCAACCTTCTCCAAGATCTTCTTTCTAGCATTGTCATATACAGGCTTATCATCTTCCATATGCTGATTTGTTTCTATGTCAATCCTCCTCGATCTCATCCAAATTTGTGCTAGTGCATTAGTTGTAGTCACTTACTTTACTCTTTTAGACATGAGACTCCTAGTCACCCCATGATCACCCATTCTGGGTACTGCATCTCCAAAATTGATGCTCAGTGATTCTTATGCCTTTACCTCCGATTTAACCTTCTTTTTACCTCGTGTGATTTCCCTAGGTGCTCTCTTGGGTGCCATTGTGAACTTCCAAAATTTCTTGTGATTTTACGACCTCCGCGAATTCAAACTTTGTGTGACTTAGCATGCCCTAGTTGGGAATTTGTCTCCTTTGAACCCTAGTTCTATGAATCTTCCTTCCATAATCCTTTTATAAGCTCAAACACCCTTCGAATGGAGCTCTACTTGGCCATGCCTAAAAATCCACATACACTTCGCATTATAACTTTCTCTTGAATCACTCTTTGCAGCTTGAAAACTCAAAATATGTAAGCTCTAAATAAACTTGTAAACACCACTTTTTATAATTTTTTCAAAATTTAACACATTAATTACTCCTCACCTATCACAATACTTAGCATTAATAAACCGTGTTGCTCTTTTCACATAATTCATTACTTTTTTGTTCCCCATTCATAACCTTTTGGTATACCTACTTCTTCTTGGACTACGAACATCCTTATGTGCACTCCACATGTGCCGAAGTACATCACCTACCGTGCCTCATCCCAAGTAGTTTCCCATGCTGTTTCTTACCTCTGCATTACATTGTGAGTTCATTCTTCTATGTGTGGTCTTCAATCGAGAAAAATTCCTTTCCTTAAAAACACCTTTAATTCGAGAACATGTAATATCATTCTTCTATGCGCATTAATATTTAGGAGAAGACATTCAAGTTTCTACCCATATATGTACATGTGTAACACTTATATATGCTTCACCCCACACTAAAAGTATGTGTGGTCCTCTACGCATGAACCCAATAGATAGTAATTGGCTCTTGACACGCAAACATACTTATTATAGCAAAACACTTAACTAAATGGAAAAAACATAAAACCAATGAAAGGAAACACATTAAAAGAAATGCATTAAAGGGAAATATAATCTAAGTGGAAATAATGCCTTATTAAAATCACCAAGAAGATTTATTTATAGTAGGGATTCAACCTATTCCCATTAAAGTAACTGGGTAATAAGGTGCCATCCAACATCTCTATAATTGAAAAGTGCGATTCAATATCTTCGTTACTATAAAAGGTCCCAACCAATGAACTTTCAATTTCCTGGGTGGCATGTAAACTTTGAATCATAAAGAAGAACCATCTTCCCCACTTCAAATTTTTGTTCTTGATATGCCTATCATGCTAGGCCTTCTGTATCACTTTTTTAGTCTTCTGGATCCATCGGGAAATATCGTGCTGCTCATCTAACTACATCATTTTATCTATGTGTTCCTCAACAACTTGTTCATCATATATTTCTCCCTCATGCATGTGTAATATGTAGGGATGGAAACATGATCTCCACAGAACTATAGCCTCTATGCCAAACACCAACTTAAAGGGTGTGGCCTTATTCAATATCTTGTAGGTATTCCTATATTCCCAAAGTACAACAAATAATTTATCATCCCAATATTTCCTTCCAACATCACAGATCTTTATTAGTGTTTGTCCCATAATCTTATTGAAAGATTCAGTAGTACCATTTTCCTATGGGTGATAGGGTGTAGTCTTATGGTGTGCCACCATAAATTCTACCATTAAAATCCTGACGATTGTCTCATTTGATAAATGAGTGGCCATATCACTTTTTAGAATCGGTGGATATCCATACCTCTTGATAATGTTTTCCCATTAAAATCTTGCTATTGTAGTGGTTATGCAATCTTTTGTAGGTGTTGCTTCTTCCCACCATGTCAGATAATCTGTATAAGTTATAATATAACACATGACAATCTTACACATGGGTGGGGAAATAGGACCTAAAATTCAATAACCCATTTCTCAAATGGTTCAACACTTGCAATAGGCCTCAAAGGCATCTCATCTCTAGTTCCTAGCTTCTCAAGGTGATGAAAATGGTCACACGACCTAACATATTCTTTATTATCCTTGTACAAAGTCTCCCGCCAAAGGCCAACCAACAAAATCTTGCATGGGTGGAATCACCTGCATAATGACCTCCTGTAATTCCCCCATAAGATTCTTCGATAATAGCATCATGCTCATGCTCCAAAACACATCGGTACAAAAATTCATCATGGCCTAACTTGTACAAATCTCCACCTATTAACTGGTAAGGTGTTATATGTATTATAAGCTACCTCTTCTATAAAGTCTTAATTTCTTTAGGTGCCTATCTAGTGCATAAAAATATTACAATGTCTACTAGTTTAGTGGGCGCATGATTCAATCTAAAGAGTTGTGCATCTAACATTGTTTCCTTAATGATCTATGTGTCTTCACAAAATTAATTTTTGAGATGGTCAAGTCCCGAGTTACTTTTCCTAGTTTTACAATCACTGTAAACTAAAACTCCTAAAATAGTAGTATCCACCGCAAATGCGCCCTTAAAAAAAGGTTTGTTAACCAAATACTTAAGTTCTATATGATTTTTAAAGAAAATAAATGGTGTTACCAATAAGTATTATCTAGATTTGTGCAACACGTAGATCATGGATAATGTAATGAACCATTACACCAAAACCTCGAGGCGTTAGTGAAATCTGCACATGAGGATCATAACATCCCACCAAGCTTCCATAACTTGGACCCTAGGCTAGATTTGTGCTCGTATAACAAGACCACACCTTGACCTATATGAGCCCGGTGAACACTACAATGCTAGTGTAAAGCTACCCGTCTTGAGACTCGAACTTGGGTGGTAACTCTGATACTAAATATAATGAACCGTTACACCAAAACCTTGATGCGTTAGTGAAATCCACACTTGAGGATCATAAAAGATAAAGCCTCATGCTCGGGAGTTGTATAATTTTATTCTATAGGTGTTAACTTCCTACTTACAAAACAAATAGGGTGGTCTACAACTCCTTTGCTCGGTTACGCTAACAGTGCACCAATCACCATTCCAAAATCATCCACGTTAACATAAAATGGTTTGTCCCATGAAGGAAAGTGCAATATAGGTGCAATATTTATCCTTTCCTTCAATGTTTCAAATGTTTTATGTTGCGTGTCATGCCAATAGAATTTCCCTTTAGATTTCAAGAGTTCCTCCAGGGGTGTGACAATCTTTGCATAGTATTTAATGAATTTCCTGTAATACCCTATGTATCCTAAGAATCTATGCACTTCACTTTGATTATTAGGTTCTTCTAAACCCAAGATCACAACGACCTTGGGTGGGTCCACAAACAACCCCTCTTTACAAATAATATGCCCAAGTAAAGTGCTAAAAGGTGTTGTAAAGATGCACTTTTTAATATTAAGAGATATTCTCAACTACCTACAACTCTCAAACATAAGTATGAGATTCTCAAAATGGTCTTTAAATAAGCCATAAACGATCCAATCATAAAAATACACCTATAAAAAATCATGAATGAAATCCTCAAAAGCCTACACAAAAATGCATGAGAACACTACTGTTACATTCTTAAGTCCAAAGGGAATGAACGTGTATGAAAAACTTCCCCACTCAGTGGTGAAAGTTGTCTTTTCTTGATGTTCCTTTGCTATGCGCACTTAGTGATAACTTGAAAACCCATCTGTAAAAGAGTAGATCTTACGCCATGTAAATCTCTCAAGGATCTCTTCTGTGAATGGGGTGGGAAAAGGATCAATAACACATGAAACATTTAACTATCTGTAGTCCACATAGATCCTTATCCTCCCATCCTTTTTAATACCGATGACCATGGGACCCATTCAAATTCCTCAATGGGCTCAATTATACTAGACTTGAGCATGTTATTGATTTCCTCCTTTACCTTAATGTGTAGATTAGGATTCATCCTATAAGGCCTCTTCCTAATCAGGTGCACACCTTCTTTAAGCTTGATTCACATCTCACCTAAAGAAGGGTGTACTCCTTTTAACTCATGATATCCCCTCGAAACAAGTCTTGAAAGTCATGCAAGAGTTCAATAATCTTAGCCACTTCCTGCTTTGACTAGTAGTCACCAATAATGGCCTCTTTAGGCTCTTACATATGTTCCAATGTTAACCTTATTGTTTTCATAGGCTCATGATATGTGTGTGCCTTTTCATCTATTGTGTCCTACCACCTCATGTACCTTTAGTGTGGTTAACATCCAACTTATTATCCTCATAATCATCATTTATCATGCATACCAATTTACCCTTTTCCTTTTCTTCCTAAGAACATAACATTTCTTCTTCCCAGTCTCTTCTAAATCAAGGCGCACCTCAAAATCCATATCTCTAAACATATCTATTAGAATTTCTTTAGCCTTTGCACTATCCCCCAAGGTAGGTGCTTCATAATCTACAGTTCTTCATTGACTAGAGGCTTAGTAGAAAAGTAATCAAAAGTATGAATCATATATGAGGTCATATCCTTCCAATTCACTATCTCTCTTGTCAACTCTGCATTGACATACCATGCACTACCACGTAGCCACCTAGGGTGGCGTAGAACTTATATACCTAGAGTGATGGTGGTAAGGCCTCCTAACCCTCCATCCAAAGTCTCTCACAATTATGAATGTGACGTGAGATGAGGGACTTCCCATGGAATTCACATATCTGAGAAGGTACATTACTCCGTAGAAACCTATTAGAAAAGGTGATTCTCACTTCTCGCCATTCTAATAAGTTATATATGTGTGTAGTCCACCAATGTGTTGCTGTCCTGCATAAATTATATACCATCATATTTCTTCTATCACCTTCATTCTTCCACTGGGATTCCATGGCGTAGAGAAATAAATCAGATTCACTTCACTAGCATACCCAAGTACCTAATTATAACTCAAGCACCAAACAATGCGTGGCCGATTATGTAAGTGACTGTGTTCTTGATCTCTTGCCCAACTACTTCATATGTTTCATGCACCTAGTTATCACAAGCAATACTTTTAGTATCACTAACTAAATGAACATCATCCCATTGTATCACTCCTTCCTTAGATGGATCAGTTACCTCAGGGTTCCTGATTGTGTGTGCATATATCCTGTTTAATTCCTCTTCGCTCAAAGGATCAACATATGGAGTAACATTTCCATATGTCAAAGGTATAATAACATGCTCTTCCTTGTTCTCAAAGCTAATGTACCCTTTGTTGAAGCATAATTTTTCATTATTCACATAACAATAGGGGCACCCAAGCAATGTTGGGAAGCTATCGATTGAGCTTAGTCAAATACTTCAAAGTCCTTAGTAAACTTGTCTTAGTGAATTATAATAGTTAATTTCTTGAGAACCCCAAGTGGCATGGCTCTAGTTCTATTGGCCATATACAAAAAAATTAAAGAAGGCTGCAATGGTGGTCTACCCATCTGATTCTATGCATCCAACATGAGTACATTAAATTTTGCACTTGTATCTATCGAATGTTACTTAGAATCCATCCATCTATGATCGCATTCAAAGTGTAATATCCTTATCATATTCTTGATTATGGGGAGACATATTTGCATGAAGTATCTTCCTCTAGAACTCATTACCTATGCACGACATCTTCTCTCTCAACCATTCTCCTATAAAGGGATTATATTCTCCTAGCGTAACATTAAATAGACCTATTTTAAGTCATCTATGTCCTTCTACGTTAGTTTAAATTTCATTACTCATTCCATCACGCATGCCTATTCCTTAAGGCTATGAATCTCTCCGTTGTAGTTCCTTGATAACATCCATTGTCTCTGGTAAACCTCTTTCTCATGTGCAACATCAGGATACTTTGTATTTATCACCTCTTTATTTGTTATAGTTGGCTTATACTTCAAATTTTTACATGCATGTGTAGCCTTAGTGTGTAGTAACTAATACCGATTGTAATTTAGAATTAAGCCCTAGCCTAGACATCCATTAATAGCCAAGTGCATGTTGTATCTTAATCATATCAACACCCTTGTCTTGCTTGTGCTACTTGATCATGTGCTCATATAAATAAGGGCATTCTTCAAATTTGTGCTATTTTCCATACCATGAGCAAACCACATTTTGAGGGCACTCAAGTTGATAATGATCAGGAGACCCACAAGTACAACAAGTTCCTCTAGAAAATCCTCCTCTTCCACCACCACGAACTCGACCTCTATATCCTCTACAAAAGCCCTTATTCTTGTTATACCCATTGTTGCACCCTTCATTATGATGTTCTCCTTGTTCCTTATATCCACCTACTACAATAGTGTGGCGTACACTAGTCTCAATGTCTTCATGGATGTGATCAATCAATTTACAGTTAGAGGTATCATGAGTATGAGTTTTATAAATCTTACAATACATAGAGACATTCTTCCGAATCATGCGTTTTAAAAGAGGGCATATACTTACATCATAGTCCAAATGACAAATATCATAGTCCACCAACATGGCGTACACTGAATTATGAGGGTAGCTATCCTTGGTGTGCCCTTCAACCTCATAATATATACACCATATTCCACAACATGTCTCATGAGATGAATTAGCAGAGAGATTCTCAACTATTTTTCCATGGCTACAATCTATGGTTCCAAGAATGGAATTACTCTAGTATCCACACTTCCAACCGACTCAATGTGTAGATCCACCTCTAAATCATCACACGGGTCTACAAAGGTCTTATGAGATATCAAACTTCGAAAAGGAGTCAACATCCCACCAACAAACCAATATACATGCTGACTAGGGTGTATGTCATAAAACAAATTTGACAATAGAGTTTTAAAACACACATCATATTCCCTCACGCCTTCGATAAGCCCCGCTTATTGTCCTTAAGCACACTTATAATTTTTTTGCTCAAACCGAGGAATATGGAACCTCGCTAGAAATGAAGAGTGCAAAACATTATGATCCACCACAATCTTATGTAGGTCATACTTCCTAGACCAGCTATGTTCGCGCCATTGAAGAGTAGTGAAAAATTGACTCACCTTCTATCTCGAGGCTCGATTCCATTAGCATGCCATAACAACTCACACTTGTGTACATTCTCTCGTAGCATCTTCAATACCTCTATATTTTGGTAAGTGAAGAGACATCTCGTAGTAAACATATTGTGGTTGATGAGGGTGCGTACCTTGTCTACTAGAATCCCCACAAGTATTTCCTCCACCACCGAATACCTCCGATCCACTTGATCCCATGTCTCCTAATCCTTCATATCTATCTCGATCCTCGTCTTGTAGTAGGAAAAAAGCTAGTGGATGCACTTCCTTAAGTCCCAACAGTGGTACTAAATTAAACTCCCATAGTCTATGAAGTTGTGATACTTCTAGATGTATTCCCAATTTTCCCCACACTTTGTCCTAATGACACACAAAAATTATTCCTTCAATCGGTCCCCAAACAAAGATGATGCCTGTGCTGCCATATATGTATGTGTTGTCTGATGCACTTTTGTATTCTAAAGAAAATGATATCTACATGAATATATTGGATTACCCATACCTCGTACTTATCAAATATTACTTATGGAATTGGAACACTAAGCACAAGGACTAGGTCACTAGGTGGGATCATATGCACACCCACAGTCCTTACTCTTTCCTCCTCTAATACACTCTCATCGAAGCTGAAGGGGATTCTCTACTGTGCTTACCTAAGTGGGGGATATGCTGATTCTCTAGTTCCATGTTAGCCATGCAAGCTTCAAATCCCGCACAATACACAATCCTTCACAACTCCATAGACTCCTTAATTTTACGCTGCTTCATCAATTCCCTCTCCCGTGCTTCATTATACTTAAGCCAACTTTCTTCTCTCTTCCTTTTTGCCACAAGGTCCACCATATTTCACCACACAACCTACTACCCCTACACATGGTGGTATTTTTAGCTATCCATAGGGAGGAACTCTAAACTAGCACCACCATCAAGATATTAATTGCCAAAGGAATATCATGTATATAAGATCCTTTGGGCTTGTGTAAAAATTCAAACTAGTAACTTCCTAGAAAATAATATGTAGAAACAATGTATTCCAAAGTATAACTACACACAACATCGACCCAAAATGATCTACATCATGCATCCAAGGTTAATCTTTATATAACAAATTCTTGTAATCTTCTTGTGTCCAAACTCATGGTCTCAGTAACTCTAGTTTTTATTTGATGCATATGCTGGAAAACAACTCATACAATTATTTAGGAAAACAACGAACAATGTCTCATAGAGCTCATGATACAAATTATCTTCCACCCACTTGCACGCATTAAAATTAGGTCCAAAACCATATCTTTGTGCAAACTGATCTTTTCCTTCATATACCCAATCTTCAATGGACACAAGAGTCAATCGATATGCCATCATCATGTAACATCATGGAAAATAGTTTGAAAATAGGTCTTGATAACGAAACCAAAATGTAGTCTTATTTTCCCACTCAATTTCCTAGGCATGCTAACACTTCATCCAGATAAATATAGGCACTCACTGAACCATGTGAAGCTACCAGGTCCCTCTCTTGTACTTTATTGTCAAGATGTTAGCATGCATAACCATATTAACCATAATCAAAGTGTATATTCCATCTTAATAATCAGATCCATGAGCTCAAATTGGAAACACACATAATAAGAAAGCATATTAGATCATATCACAATTAAGATCAGATTTACCATACAAGTACCATGAATAGATACATCAATAACCAATATCCATCCATAATGATCCATTGTATTAATTCATCACAAAACAATAGCTGAATACATCATAATACTCTCATAGAATCCCTCGCGTGCAAGTTCATACCAACAACATAACTCCAATACAACTTAGAAATATATCAAAAAAGGAATAATATAATACATACTTATAGGGGTGGGGACTTGCCCTTCACCACCCATGTATTCTCAAAATAGGTTGCATGCTCAAAATAGCCATGTGCCAACAATTGCATGCTTCTACATGGTGGCTAATAATAGATTAATCTATAATTGAACTCTATCTTAATCCTATTATTAACACAAAATATGCATGTCTCTTGGTCTTCCACTTGTTCCCAAAATAGCTCTTCCTTCACTGAGAAGTCTTCTTGTTCTCATCTTTTGCTTGATCTGCACTCCATCCTATTTTTATCTCGTGTCATGTAAAAATAGATAAATCCCAAACTTGCCTTTCTCGGTGTGCCCTTGTTAAATTCCTCTTACGTGCACATAGGTGCCCTATTTGTGTGCCCTCTAAGACTTTGTCAATTTCTCCGTGCCAACATTTTGTGTCTCATGTGTGGTTGTATCATGTTGATACTTCAATGTGTAAAATTTCAATTCTAACTTTGAACAAAATTTGAGTAGATGATTTTGGAATGATGTTGGCCTAGCTCCAACTAAATTTGTGGAAAATTTCCTAAAATGTAAATAAATTAGGAAAATTCTAAAAATTGTGGCCCATATAGTAGATTAATGTAAAACCACAAAAATACAATAATTTCCCCAAAATGAATCACAAAAATCTTAAAATAGAGTGTGACTTGCTTGAAAAATTATCCAACATTAGTAAAATAATTGAATAAAATTTCATAAAAGTTTGTGATATATAGGTTTATACACCTAAACATTGCAAAAAAATATTATTACATAACAATTTTATCAAATATATATGATTTTTAAACAATGAAATAAACATCTAATAACACAAGTCTTTATTTGGTATATTATTGTTTGGTTTGATTGAATGATGTATTTTGTATGATTATAATATATGATTACTTTATATATATATATATATATATATATATTTGCATTGATTTTTTTGTTCATTTTGGGTATTCGGAAAGAGCTTATAGTTTTGGAAAAAACCATCCAATGATACATTTGAGATTGATAGTTCCATTTAGGATTACTTTTGGCTCATTCTTGACCATTGGACCTTTTGTTACTTTTGTTTACTTTTCTCTCATATAAAGTGAGTCAATATTTGCATGCCACTAGGTTTGAATTTTAAAGTAAAATATCTTTATATAGAGAAGTTTGTTAGGAGGTCTAATAATCTAGCCACTATTTATAAATGATCTATAAATGATTAAGCATTATATCTAGAGCACACATAAAGGGAAATTACTACTATTATATTATTATTATTTTTAATCTAAGGGTTTCAATTAGAGAACATATATTAGTTATCATACTACTTTGTGTTGAGGAAAAAGTCAAAATCTAGGACAAGGGAGATGGATTGCATACATCATTACATAAGCACTAGGAGACTTATAATGAGTTTAAATTGTAGTGAAAACCTCATTTTGAATCACATCGAGTGATGATCGAGGTCGGTTTAACTAAATAACCTAACCTTGTTTTTTATATCTAATGTCCATTTGAGTGTTAGTTCATGAGTATAGGTCTTATCCATCTAAGCATACACATAGTATATACATGTATAGATAAAGTATAATAAAAACAAAAAGTGCAGGATGAACATGGATGAAATTTCTAGTGAGCGATGGAAGTGACAGAAAGATTCTAACAATTTGGTCGAATCCGGTGATTGGTCCACAAGGCTCATAACACATGACATTATGGGTTCATTTGAGATATGCACAAATCCCATTATAGATAATGAAACACCCATATCATCTTCTATATCAAATAAGTGATAATTTAATCCCTAATTTTATCTCTTTCTTGCACGCTTGATATATGTGAATGAAAAATCCTAGTTTCCAAATCTGCATGTTATTGTATATGGCCTAAATGTTCAATATTTCTAGATTATTACTAGATTAATAAGACACACCTATTATAAATTTTATGGTTAATTAATTTGGTGAACCCAATTATTGATTGTTTCTTTAAGCTAGTTTGGCTTAGGTTTCCTACCCTAACTAAGCCTTATTTCAAACCCTAACTTCCCTAGGGTTTTCATTTATTGCTTATTTGCATAATTTTTACCCTAATCTTGGGATTTATTTTCATTTGTGATTTCATTACTTATCTTACTTATACCATGCCATTTTATAATACTTTTATCAATGAGTCAACCTCTGTCTGATATATCTCTATGTGAATGAATGGATGGTAATATTGAGGATGTAAATAGGTAATACTGTGACAATTATTGCGAAGTACATGAAGTGGAATTACTACCTATTATTGTTTGGGCCCAATATTATTGTATTATTTATTGATTGTGTCCACATTAGGGACTAAATATTCATGATTATTTATCATTATTTGATTGGAGCACAATAAATTTTAGAAGGGAAACCTACAAAAGGTATTAAAATATATGTGTAAAGAGGTTAGAAAAGGGGTGCATGAGGAGGATAAAAAGGACCACATGCAAGGATAACAAGGAAGACATGTGCAATAGTTTTATGAAACAACACAGAAGGTTGTAAAGCACTCAAGTTCTAATGAGAAACACAATAAATTGGGATAAGGTAGAAGGAAAATTTGTAAGAGGACATGAAGGCACATGGGTAGAGGTCATATACATGCATGAATAGAGAAATATGCCATAAATTGATGGGACAAAAATAGATAAGGAACCAAATATTTGGGATACTTGCATGGAGGCGGCATAGGAACACACAAAAACTAGAGATGGATAGTCTAAAGATAACAAATATGGAGAGAAAACAAGGACACGTACGAATATAGTCGAGAAGCTTACCAATAAGAAGTAAGGTATAACGAAATGTGGCCCACACATAGCCACACTATAATATTTAAGTGGTAGTTATATAATTCAAGGTATAAGGATAGCTTTTGTAAGACTAGTGAAAAAAACCCACTAATATATATACCCCTTGAAGGGTTCATTATAAAAGAGAGGTAAGGTAGAGAGAAAAGAAGGATTTCTTGGGTTGGGTATTTTTTAGAGAGATAATATTATGAGATGGTTAATTTAATGTTTTGAACAATAAATATGAAGTACTAGATGTTCTAGAACACTCGAATTACTATACATGATTGTATTAATCTAGTATGTTCCCATAATTTATTCCTTTTTGTGTTAACTATTTTCTTTCCCATTATCGTAATGTAAACCATGATAGGACTAATAGTATCTCTCACCTAGGGTGAGCGCACCAAGGTTTCCACTTTGGCATGGTAGGCCACCGTAAATGGTGTGGGAATAGTGCATGTCAACAAGGTAATATATTTGCAAACACACGTGTTATTTAGTAATGTGAAATTATACACATAAAATTTTGGTTCCATTTTCGTGACCATCATAATTATGTAAATAATGACAAATAATAATGAGTATTTAGTTCCCAATGTGGGACACAATCAATAAATAATAGAAACATTTTGGGACCCAATATCATCCCACGCTAATTTGGTTGTCTTCCCTTGGGAAATGAATTTTGAGACTTCTTAAACAACTTGGACACCTTTTGTTTGAGCACATATCCGTGAACCTACCAATTATATATCACCTTCTAGAAGAGAGGAGTAATATGGTCCAAGTCCATGACTAACTTAGTGAAATGTTTTTCACCTTTAACAATGCTAGTGGTTGTATGTATTGCTTTTAAACCTTTCTCGAGAATTTGTGCACGTAACTTTTATCTCGACTTCACCCTTGTCTATGAGCTTCCATAGTTCAATCATTCACTTCATTAATTTCTCCCTCTTTTTAGTGGCCTCTTTTCCAATCCCCTCAAACTCCATGAGCTTGTTTACGGTAGTATTTTTGATTACATCATCCTCCATTTGGGATTCCAAGGCTACTTATTTTTGGGTGTATTCTTGTATTCAAATGCTAATAATACATGTTTGATTGAAAAATAACTTAAGGAGATTAACCACATACACAAATTTACCTTCTAGTTCTTTCATGAGTTTTGTACATGCTTCTAATTTCTTCGTACATATGACTCTAATGTTCTCCAATTTTCCCTTATTTTTTTCCCACTCTCTTTCGATATCTATCCTCTTAAACAAGAGATTGAGAAATTTCTATTGTTCCTCTATATGTTCACTTGGGATGATTGGGTGTTCTTCTATAAGTTTAGGTTCATTGAAGAGAATATTCTAACCTAATTCCTTTACCTTATAATCGATGTACACATATTTTTCTTGTAAGGTCTTATTCTCCCTAACTATCTTGCATAGTTTATTTTTCATCCCTCTGAGATCGTTCTCTAGATTGTTGAACATTCTAGTTTGTATCTCGAAGTCTACACTATTATTCAAATTCTATTGGACCACCTCATCAGCTATGTTGAGAAACACCTCACCTACTTATTTTTTGAAAGGTGGTAAGTTTTCATGAGGGCTATTGTATCCCCATTCCTTATGGGAATATGGTTTAAACCAAAGTGTTAGGTAATTTACTAATAGGATCCTCTATGCAAACATCAATGGAAAATGATAGTTCCTTCTTAGCACTCTTTGTTGTTATGGATTCCCTCATACAATCCAAAGAGAACAATTATTTTACAACCTTTCCTTACTAGTACCTTGTGTGGATGGATTTACATGGTTTTTTTGGATCTACACGAAATTTTTCATCCTCCCGTCATCATATTCTTCTTTTGACACTTCCATTATGTAATTTACCTTGTCATAGTGATGCTTCTCTTGCTCCTCATCACCCTTGTATTTTCCCTTTGTGTCACCATTGAGTTCATGTTCATCTTCTTCCCCATCGATTTTGTTTCTTCATCTTCAATTCGACCAAATTTGGGGGCGATCTTGATCCAAAATGGTAAAATTCAACCGATTGAGTTTTCCCATTTTTGTGGATACTTATTAAATTTTATCAAATTAATTTACTACATTAAAATTGGAATGTAAAAAACTCTAAAATTATAGTGTAATCGTCAAATTAAATCCATACACCCAATTCCATAATTATTCCCCTCATTTCTCAATTTATCATAAAACGTGTAATTACATTAAATTTTTTAGACAAACTTAAAATTAATATAAGACTGATTAAAAATAATAAAATATGAAGGAAATTAGAGGTAAAACTCTAAAGTTGATGATGCGATTCATTTGTGAGGGTCTATGTCTCCAACTTCATGAATATGCCAAAATGATCCTATTAATAATACAAAAATAAACACAAAATTACTACATCAATATATAAAATGGTCAATAAGACCTGCAAGCATCTCCAACCACCTCTAGAAATTATCCACAACTAGCTCTTGTCTTTATAATAACATCTTCATGCAAAAATGGTCTTCACCTCTATTTTATCTCTCCAAAAAGGGCATATTCTCTCTCCAAAATAGGAGATAATATCTTTGTTATGTTCTTACGACATCATCCCTAATTGAAAATTACATAACAAGACTTATTCTCCATTAAAATGGGATAACTCTCCATAAAAGGGCCTAGGAATATACATAGTATTGAAAAAATTTCCTTTTCAAATACCGAATTCTGTATTACACATTATTTCCACATCATTGGGGTGTCATAAATAAGGCATATAATTTTGGCCAAATCGAACAAGGTTCAAATCCCTCTAATATTGCATTATTTTTCTTGTTTTATCTGAAAAATATATTTTATAACAAAATTTTGTTATATCCTTAGCCACATGGGTTATAGTTGGGAATTTAACCTAACGATTTGTGACATCAAGATGGTTAGAGGTTCGGATCTCTAGGATTAAAAGATGGGGTCATGATTGGATTGAGTCCTTTTTCTTGTTTCATGGGATATTAATCCTACAAGGGGAACAATGAGGTATTTTAAAGGATTTTAAGAGCTTTAGATGTTACTCCATATATGTGGCTTCGACCACATCTCTTCCTCCATTTTGTTAAGCCTAACATGGGACATGGACATGGTGGTTTAGCCGAGTCCTTTGGGTATGGTAGTAAGTGTTGATCTATGGTATTGGCCACTTTGTGAGTTGGTTGGAAAATTAGTTAATCCACCTAGATCAACTCGATGAGTATATTAACAAGCCCTCATGATTCGGTGCATAGCTTGTTGTCTATTGCCTTGGACTCGGACTATGTTTAAGGGGTTGTTGATCTTGATCTTGCCTTGGGATCAATGTTTGTGTTTTTATTTATCTCAATGGTTGATGAGTTATCCATGTAATTTGACACTTTCCATTTCACTAAATTGACTGTCCTAGTAGTTTTCTCTTTAGTTTGACCTCTAGCTCATTCTCCAACTTCCCGAGTCGATTGAGAAGATTTCCAAAAACATGGTAATTAGTCCCACATGCATCAAAATGTGGACCTCAATGAGGCATATAGGAAAAATAAAATGCACTATAATGCGAAGAAATACTACAAGGTCCCCTCTTGAAAAGAGTAGACCCCACTTTGGTTGTTGGGCCCTAGGTGGCATACTATGTGGGAACCACCTTAATCCTTGAAAAGCGGAGGTGCAAACCGTCTTTTTGCTAGGGAAAACTTTGAAATTTTTCACTCTCACATTTTCCCACTTGGCATGTTTTTATTCGGTACATTAGCGCTATAAAAATGTTAGGAAATCAAATAGTGCTCACATTTGTTTCGTAGTAATTAGTAATTTACTATTGGTGATTATATTGTTATATAATTTGTTATTATATTTCATATATTACCCATAACTATCTTGGGGAATTTGTTCCTATTTACTAGGAGGCTATTTTTCTACCTCCATGGCCATAGAATAGCCAATCTATTGTATGTTGAATAATAGAGAAGGAATTATTATTTTATGTGTTTATTCCTTGTGAATCTTCATACAAAAATTTGGTATCAGAGCGAGATGAGAGTTGCCCATTGTGAATTGTAGATCAAAGTGGATTGGATCAGATTCAACCTATGCATAGTTGTTTTAACACAAATTGTTTGTGAGAAGTGGGTTGGAACTCAGGTAAAATTTATGCAGATTAGTCGGACATATATCATTTGTAATGAATAGTCCATACATGCTCGCAATCCAAGTGATGATTAATATGATCTTGAGTGCATCCATATGATTACATTATCATCAATTTTGCGAAGCATGCATTTGATATGCTTGATATTTTCTAATATCAAACTTGTTTCATCCATGAAATATGCTTAAGGAATATATGATTTATCTTTGGTATCAACCAACACACATTTGTGAGAAATATAAATTTGACGTTGTTGTCTAACATATATATTTTATATTTGTCACCATTTGCATACCAGTCAATGTGTGAAGCCCAACAATCATCAATCCTAACAATGTGTGAAGCCCAACAATGTAGCAAAATGAGATAGTTAATAAAAATGCGATACTTAATAAAAATGTGATACTTAGTGTGAAGCCCAATAATGTAGCGAAATGCGATACTTAGTGTGAATTGCAGAATCCCGTGAATCATCGAGTCTTTGAACGCAAGTTGCGCTCGAGGCCTCGGCCGAGGGCACGTCTGCTTGGGCGTCGCACTCTAAAATCGACTTCCCCCGTTCCTCGGCGGGAGGATCGGAGATGGCTGTCCGTGCCCACCAGCGGCGCGGTCGGCTTAAATGGGCACGAGACTTGTGGCCGATGTCACGATGAGCGGTGGCCAATGTTGGTCGGCGTTGGATTGTGGCACGAGGTCACGGATTTGTGCGGAACTTTATTTTTTAGTTACGAATCTCCCACGGGAGGGTGTGTCTTAACTTTCACAGCCCTAGGTCAGGCATGAATACCCATTGAGTTTAAGCATATCACTAAGCGGAGGAAAAGAAACTTACCAGGATTCCCCTAGTAACGGCGAGCGAACCTTAAAGAGCACAACATGAAAATTGGCTGATATACGTCTTGAATTATATTTTTAGAAGTGTCATCGGTGACGAAATGGGACGAAGTGTTACGAAGGGGGCACTAAAGAGGGTGAGAGCCCTATTGAGCTCAAACCTGTTTCATAATGAGGCACTTCCGGTGATTCAAAGTTGTTTGGGAATGCAGCCCTAATCGGGTGGTAAATTCCGTCCAAGGCTAAATACGGGCGAGAGACCGATAGCGAACAAGTACCGCGAGGGAAAGATGAAAAGGACTTTGAAAAGAGAGTTAAAGAGTGCTTGAAATTGTCGGGAGGGAAGCGGATGGAGGCCGGCGATGCTCCCCGGTCGGATGCGGAACGGTGTGAGCCGGTCCGCCACTCGGCTCGGGAGTGCGTCAGCGCGGGCTGTTGCGGTGCCATAATCGCAACCTTTGGGATGCTAAGTGTACCTCTATCGCTATGGTTGTGGAACAAAGTACGTGCCTTTGGTGGGCCCTCGGACACCCGAGTGCTCATGGCGCTAGCTTATAATTCAATGTGTGAAGCCCAACAATGAGCAAGTTCATTTAATAAAATATTTAACTAATCTTCCATACTAACATTTTGATAGATCATGATCATCCATGTATAACAACATGAGATGTTAATTTTGTATTCTATCACCAAATATTCACCAAATGTTATCTCCATTTTTTCACATTAAAATATACACAATGAACCATTCGACTCGGTTGTAATATTTCCATCGATATGCATGATTTGATTCTCAAAGACTTCTCAAATGCACTAAGTGGGAGAATCAACTGTGACATGTTAAATTCCCAAGATCTCTCATTGGTATTTTTGTCAAATAGTTTCTCCGGAATGGTTAAAAAATTCTTGGAACTCTTCTTTCCATACATGCATATGCAAAATAATGGTCAGATAACATTGGTATTCCACTTCTGATTTCATATTGATAGTGGTCTTCAAATTTGATAGTTCATTTAGTCTTTATGTTATCATTAATGTGTTGTGGTCGGTTTAAATAAATTTGACAATCAAAGTAAAGTGTCTTCATAAAAGTGTGTCACTAGGATTTCGATGCATATATTTAGTATTGTGTAGATTAATCTTAATATAAACATGCATATGTGTTCAAACAATATGTAAGCATTTTTTATGTAACAAGTATTTATCGTTGACAAGAGTCAAATGTATTAGGATATGATCCTTAGGTGTGTGAAGTCGATTCAAAACATAAAAATTAATTAAATATTATTTTTTCATAAATATTATCTCATTATATATTAATGATTTTCAAAATATTGTAAAATAAAATAAAAATTCCTTACGAATGCATTTTCAGTTGAACCCAACGTTCGGTTTAGGCATGTTATTGAGCTTCAAGTTCACATCCCACCGAGCTAACAACATCATTTGGAGGGTAGAGAAAATAGATGATGGAGGTTTCTAGAGCCTCTCATCATTCACCAATGATGAGACCCACATGCTTTAGTGGTACATGTTATTACAGTTGTGTGTGTTTGAGCTTTTTTTAGTTTTTGAGTATGTTTGAGTTTTAGTATTCCTAGCTTTCGAGTGTTCTGTTGTGTTGTGTCTTTGAATAAACCCCATTTTTAGAATATTTGATAAAGATTCATGTTTTCAAAAGACTTACTTTTGGGGAGAAGGATAATATTACGAGGTAAACTCGGGGATGGTTATCTAGTTAGTGCCTAGCTTGTGGATCTTGGAGATTCAAAATTTGGGCACCCTAGGAGGAAGGGAAATTCCCATAGGAACCCAAAGAGGTAGGGATTATTCCTACATAATTTGTCTTGCCACTATGCCTTCATGAGGGTAAAGAGATAACTTATGGAGTGTGTGCTGGTCTAAGTAGTGCTTACAAAAGGTGGTTCAATTTTTGAGCATGTAATCTTCCCATGTTCACACTAAGGGGGGAATGTTAGGAAGTCAAATAGTGTTCACATTTATAATTTTCTATTGGTGATTATATTTTTATATAGTAAATAATAATATAATTTTTATTATATTCCATATGTTACCCGTAACTATCTTGGGGTATTTTTTCCTATTTACTAGGAGGTTATTTTTCTACCACCATGGCAATATAATAGCCAATCTATTGTACACTAAATAATATAGAAGGAATTATGATTTTCTCGTGTTTATTCTTGTGTGAATCGTGTACCAAAACAACAACTTACACTTAAGTTTTTTCCATCGAGAGAAATTTTTAGCACACCTGTATCTCCTACATATGGTGTGTGTTTTCCTCCATTCAAAAGGACTAGGAAAGATCTTGATGAGATCCTCCATAAGCATCCACTTTTTAGAAATTTAGGGAATATTGGAACCATGAATATACTCTAGATCAGATATTGGGCCGATGATGTGTGTGCTTGAGTCTTTGGGATCCCTCATATCGCCTTGTTCACTTTATATGTGGGAATGGCCTATAGCGAGGGACATGCTTTGTCTTAGGAGAGTGTTTTGCACCTATTCTTACGAACATGTATCTCCTCCCACCTTTTTTATACCCAATCCCATTTAGGTGTCTATTTTTACTTGAACATTAGATCCGTCATGACCAATGGTAGTTTCCATGCTACTAACACGTTTATCATTACCCCTTGTTAGTGGTATCTAGAAAATTATGAGTTTTTTTTTTGTTTTCTCCCTTTATTTTTTTTAGGGGTGTCCATTTGTCCCCCTTATTCTATAAAAGTGGTCTTTTCTTACCTTGACCCCTTTTCCCCTTTTTATTTTTCCTAGTAGGAAAAATCATCTACTCATATAGGTTTTCCTCCTCCTGTAGGCTCGTCATGTCTTTCTTTTCCTTTGGCCTTAAATAGTAAAACAAATTGTGTGCCCTATTTTTGACCATTATTATATCCACATGAATAAGGGAGCAAATATTTGACAAAAATTTCGAAATATACATCATGTCATGCATGCTTGTAAGATTTGTGGGGGGTATGAATGTCGGTGTTGATCCTTAGTGAATCAATATTTATTTTCTTTACTTATTTGATCTTGTTTATAGACTATAAAAAGTAGTTTGTTGTGAAAGAAAAGGGAAGTATTACCCAAAGGGACTAATTCTCATAAATTTGCATAAATATACCCAAGGATTAGTGTTGCATCATGAAAAAATCTGCCTCTCCATCCAGTTCCTTAGGAAGATGGTGTGGGATTCTCTCGGTCTTGTTCAAACACATTTTGCAAGTGTTTCAACCAATTGCCAAACCTGGATTTATAAACATTGTTGAGGTTTTATGACACCAAGAATTTATTATACCTTTCATCAAGAGACTTATTCTCCAAATGGTATATCCATTTTGGTACTCCTTTACCCTAGGGAGACCTATCTCATGAAGACTAAAAGTAGAAGTATAAAACCCCATCAAAATTTGATTGTTGGATTGCTTTGCGCAAGCTCTACATACTAGGTTATTCCATTGACAATATCTTGGGACATATTATATTGGGTACCTTGTACCATGTTTGTGTGATATACAATAATTTCTTGTTAATATTTGTCCATATTTCTACACCCACCAATTTGGACCTCAGAAGTCACATTGTGACTCTTATTTCTAAGTAATAAATCTCAGTGATGGGGAAGGTATGCCTTACTTTCTTATATTAAAAAAGGTAACTCGACCTCATCAATTACATTTTCATTTTCCAAATCTTGTGCCAAATCCTCTCCAATATTGATAAACCCTATCTCTTTGTTGATTAGGGAAGTGCTGATTCTCATGCACCGGCTTGAAAAGTAAAAATATCCCTCGCACACGTGCGAGATCCGATATTGAAAGATATCTACTAGTTTTTGAAGTAGGGTAGCTTGTAAAGATGGAGAAACCCTAATTTCTTAAGTGTCTACTTCAAACTATTGTTATAAATGACATTCCCTATATCATCCTTATTGTTTTTTGGCATACCAAGTATTTAACCATTCTTATTTCCAATCCATGCACGTGATGATTGCAATAATATATCTGCATAAACCCACTTGGGTATGTTAATTTTATATTTCTATGACATCCTTTGGGTATTGCATTTCAAAATTTTGTTATATGGGGATTCTTTCCTTCTTTGACCTTTGGCTAGGAGTCAAAATTTTCTTGTTTTTATTATTTAAGGGCATGAAAGAAATAGTTCCTACTTCAACCTCTTGTACTTCCTCTTCTTATTCTATATATATATTTACTCTTTACCCCTTAGGACTTATTTGATAACATTACTACCCAAGTCTTCTCCTAATATTAACTTAGTAGAAGTGCTCAAACTAGTCAAACAAGAAATACTAGGTTCTTACACAACCCTACTTATACACGCTTCCTCTTTCCTAGTATTTGTATTACACCTAGCCTAGAACCCACTTTGGTTTACTTTGGGGTGGTTTATGGCCCCAAAGTTCCTTTTCCTTCAAGAAGAGATCAACCTCCACATTAATGGTGGTTGAGGGTTATACTTTTCTTGTTGTGATAGGATTGTCTTTTTCCTTTACTTTGTTGTTGCAAAATATTCATGCCACCTCTAGATAATCCTAACACATTTTTACTTCTTTCCACCACTCATCCACCCATGTAAAGCTTTGAAACTACTCTAAAGGAAAATGGTTTTGTATTTTTGAGTAATATGAATTATTCTTTTGCTTCTTTTCATTGTATACTATCTAGAGCTATTGATATTAATATGCACGATAACTTACCAAATGATTCACTTCCCCTATTTATACCCTTATCAATGGGTAATTAATGTTGCATTTACTTCTTTAGCATGCGTGAAACTTCATTTATCAAAAAACTACACTTAATGTTGAGTTGTTGACAATTGTTTACTACTTTGTGATTTCAATTTGATTTGATTACCCCATTGCATGTGTGATGTGAAAATCATAGGCCCATGGTAGTTCCCTACTTTATGCCTCAAGATGCCTTTGGTGGCTTATGTTCTTGGTCTCGCATCACGTTTCCTTGTGCAATTCATCATTCTTTCATACTTATCCTTTCCCCATAGCCTATTACAAACATGTTTCCATCTCCATATCATTGTTTCCATGCATCCCACTATCTCTTCCTACAAGTTCATCATTCGTTTCAAGTTTTCTCCACGTTCTAACCCTTTCTTGTTTTTCCTTTCACGCAAACAATTTTTTTAATCTCCTTTTCTCATTTATCTGATTTTTTTCACATTTTTGCACATTCTATTTCCCAAATCCAATCAAATATGAAGTGTGTTTTTTTCAGAGATCTACCCAAATTATTTATGCAATGTTTCTCGACTAGTTGTAATGTAGTTATTTCTTCACCAGTTCTTGATTTTTTTCTTGTGTTGGCTCTTTATTTATTGACAAAAAATTATTGCATGACAACAATAAATACCATATTTCTATGGGAAAACATAATAAGTCACTATGGATGTCCCCTAATCCTTCCATGTGATAGAGGAACCCATTTCATCAATGACATGATACACATGCTTTTACAAGAATTTATGGTCACTATAGACACCGGTTTATGACATCCTTTAGTGTCGCACCCGTTGGTGTCCTATCCTTCTTAATTCAAATTAACTTAATGAAATAAGTACCATTATACCTCATTTAAGTTAGGGTTTAAGAAAACCTTTAAAGTATGGTTGATGTGATGATCTTTGTTTCACACACATGTGCTCTAAACTCAAATGGAGTCCAGATTCAAAGGTATAAGAAATTTACACAACAATAATATTCTTCTTTGTATTCATTCGAAAACTCATATATATATATATATATATATATATATATATATATATATATATATATATATATATATATATATATATATATATAAAAGAAACAATTCCTATATCAATGACATGATACACATGCTTTTACAAGAATTTATGGTCACTATAGACAACTTTGGTTTATGACATCCTTTAGTGTTGCACCCGTTGGTGTCCTATCCTTCTTAATTCAAAATTAACTTAATGAAATAAATACCATTATACCTCATTCAAGTTAGGGTTTAAGAAAACCTTTAAAGTATGGTTGATGTGATGATCTTTGTTTCACACACATGTGCTCCAAACTCAAACAGAGTCTAGATTCAAAGGTATAAGAAATTTACACAACAATAATATTCTTTTTTTTGTATTCAATTGAAAACTATATATATATATATATAGGAGAAACAATTCCTATATTCAAGGAGGTTTTTTTAACAACACTCCATGTATACTTATTTACATGAGTTTGGTTTAACAACCAAAACTCACCTATAACAATATTCTAAACAACTCACATATAATTATTGTTCACACTAACATTCCCCCTTAGTGTGAACATGGGAAGAAAGAACATCTCAAGAAATGGAAACAAAATCATATGTCTTTGCATAATTTTAGGTCTACATACTACTAGCTTGGATCTTCTTATATATGACCAATCTATTTCACCACGGTGAATCCTATACCGAGATGATCACACTTCCACCGATTCACCTACATACGTGAAATCAACAATTCTGCATTCACTTCTAGTGAATGCTCTTTCACCAGCCGATCGATGTTAGAAGTACGATAGTCGAAGAGTCTCAGCGGTTAGAGGATCAGTCCGAGTTCGAGATGCCCTCTTACACAATTGATCCATAGGGATCTAGGAAAACACACCACTTCTTCAATTCCATCAATACCAAGAAGGAAAAACAAGAAAAGTGAATAAAATGAGGTAAACAAAGGTTTTGGAAGGAACCGCTACTCTGTGCAGAGTGGCGGTTTCAGAACCACCACCCTGCATGGGCAGCGGTCTTGAAACCACCGGCCAACTAGGGTGGTGGTCCTGAGACCGCCTGGTGCCTTTCGGGAGGTGGTCTTGGCACTTTCAAACAAAAAAGAAGAATGGAATGCGAATGGACGTGAATTTGAAGTGCCCAATTGTGTCTCTTCCCCTTCCATGCCCTTTCACATCCTCTAGTGCATGGGAGGACATGGGAAGGCCTATAAATGCATGAAAGGAGCAAGAGAATGGGAATTTGAAGATCCAGAGAGATCAAGAAGCAAAGTTTAATGAGAGCAAGTGAGCAAGATCTTTAGTGCTGGAGTGGAATTGTAGGAGCAAGGTGTAGAAACAGAGCAAACAAGTAATTGGAGAGAAGGTTTACATTGTTGCTTCTTTTCATAATTATTGTAATCTGTAATTGTCTATATTAGACTAATAAAAGAGGAAGAAAGAGCAATTTCCTTTCCCTTATTGTAATATGTAATTGTCTATATTAGACTAATAAAAGAGGGAAGAAAGAGCAATTTCTGTTCCCATCTAGTTTTCCTCCATTGGAGGTTTCGAGGATAAAATTGTTGGTGTTGATTTTTTATTTGAATTCTTTCCTTCTCTGCAATTTCTTTCTATAACACTAGATATTCAATCACGAAGCTCTAATTTTTCAAGCAAATCTTTCATTTTCCAAAGTTGAAAGTATAACAACATAGTTGTGTGATTCGTAGAGTTCCAAAGTAGAATTTTATGAATCACCTCATTTAAAACTTTAGCAATACACATTCACCTCATTTAAAACTTTAGTAGGGAATGAAAACCATGTTTAATTTATGCACACGCCACTCAAAGAAAACAATTGAAATAATAAAAAGGTGCTACCAAAGGGTTCCCTTTAAGAATCCTTTGGAAAAAAGGAGGTGGAAAATCCCTGGTGAATATTCCTTTGGCTGCATTCACAACAAAGGTGAATTTTCATAGGTTTATGTAGGAAACATTTGCTTGATAAGCTCATGAAAAAGGAAGAAATCCATACAAAAAGATGTTGTACTTGTCACTTGACAACACAGTGTTGTCGACGGGAATCAAAATCTCCTTATTGTCACGCAACAACATGATACTATTGATGGGCATCAGCATGTCTTGGTGACGCGTGACAACAAGTGGTCTTTGATGCCCTTCAGCAACATCATACTGTTGGCGAAATAATTTGTCTCTTGTTGCACATCTCGAGCCTTCCGGATGCCTAAAAATCATTGTCAGCGATAAGAAAGTTGTTGTCGGGTGTCAAGAGTTTGTTTGTTGTTAGTCGACAGCAAAAACCTTCTTGTTGCGCGACAACAAGTTTGTTGTCGGGTGACAAGAACTAGTAGTTTTCATGCGAACTTGTTTTCGCCATTTTGGGAGAAATAATTAATGAAAACAGGTCATATAATATATGAATCTTTATGGAAAAGGGAAAATGAATCCAATGAGAATACTTAGAAGTCATGAAAATGAATTCCTCATCATCATTTACCTAAATTTGTATTTTTGCATCTAGGTATACGCCAATAAACTGAGTGATAGGAAACGTTTATGATTGCAAGAACTAACACATCATATGATTCATGGAGAGCATTAAATATACATTCATTTGAGCTTCAGTTAGGTTCCCAAATGTTCATGATGCTCCTAGAACCTTTCACGCTAGTTACATCTGGTACCAGAACCTCTATGTCGCATTGTCAAACAAGTTTTCACCTCTCAATGATCCCAAAACTTTCCCGAATGATTTCAACATGAAGTATGATATTTTATCTCTCCAATTCCTAGGGTAAGAGCTTATAAATATTCACCAAGCTCTAAAAACTCTTGGAAAAAGGTGACTAGATTTTCTAAGAAAATAATAATGAGCTCATGAATTGTTTTTAACCAACATACCTGCACATGAAACAAACTTTTTGGTAACTTGTTGGGTGTTGTGATCACTAGCAGCTGCCATTGTTCCCTGTCGTGCACCAACAAATGAATCTGGTCGCACTTCAACAACACCGCCCACTGCCGCACGTTAGAAGGATTTTCTTGTCGCCCATCAAGCGAGTCCATCTTGTCGCCCGTCAGCAGATCCATTTTGTCACCCGTCCACACAACCTTCTTGTCACCCATCACCGGATCCAACTTGTCACCCGTCACCATATCTAGCTAATCGCCCATCCGTAGATCCTTCTTATCTCCCATCCACAGATCTTTGTTGTCGCTTTGTCCATCGATCCTTCTTATCACTTGTCCACAGAGCCGTCTTGTCACCCATCCACACAACCTTCTTATCACCCGTATTGGAATCTTTTGCTTCGCAAGTTATGTACTACCGTGGAATGAGTTAGCAACTAGTGTTCTACCCGGCGAATAATATAGGATTATATAGGGGATATTATAAAGAGGTAGGCGAAGCCGACCCCTAAAAAAATTAAACTTTAATTTTTAGGCGAACATGTCATTGACCGCGCCAAAAAAATCACCTTTTCACTTTTTTATAAAATGGAATATTTGCCATATTACGAATATTCGCCACTAAAAATAATACGGCTACCAATGTTGTATGCGACCTCGTTGTTGGTGATCGACGAGAGACATTGATCACCCTCCATCCTCTATTACCTCCAACCTCTAATGCAATTCTGCTAACTCAACGAAATGTGAACGTGAAGCTCAAATTTACATATTGGACATTGCATTTTAGCAATAATGCATCCGTAAGGTAATTTGTTTTAGACAATTTTGACTAGAAAACTACAAATTTGACAACTATAAATGACAATTCGACTATATTTTTGACTTTAACTCACTAATAATAACTCAAATTGACAAATATTTTGACAATAGACACTATTTTGATATATAACTTGACAATAATTAAACCTTTAACTAGACATAAAACTTAAAAGTAAAATATCAAGTGACAAATGATCCAAAAGACTATAAACTTAACATGACCTATATAACAAGACAACTGCATATCACTTGAAGTTTTATTAACCTCACACTAGATTTTAGAGTTCTATTTAACTAAAACAAATAGAAATAGTATTAAATCATAAACTTCGATCTTAATTGATATGTATTTTTATCATCCACGTGTGAAAACAAAACACTATCAAAGACTATCAACGGGAACTAATAATAAACTTAAAAAAACTTTAAATCTAAGACACAATAAATCAAGAAACATTTGCACGACAAGCTCATGAAAAAGCAAAATCCGCGAAAAAAACAAAAGTTGTTGACTTGTCACTTGACAACACAAGTGTTGCTTGACGGGAATCGAGAATCTCCTTGTTGTCGCGTGACAACATGATATTGTTGATGGGCATTAGCATGTCTTGGTGACACGTGACAACAAGTGGTCTCTGACGCCCTTCAACAACATCATACTATTGGTGAAATAATTTGTCTCGTTGTCTCGCATCTCGAGCCTTTTGGATGCCTAAAAATCATTGTCAGGTGACAAGAAAGTTGTTGTCAGGCGTCAAGAGTTTTTTTGTTGTCACCGACAAGAAAACCTTCTTTGTCGCACGACAACAAGTTTGTTGTCAGTGACAAGAATGGCGCTTTTTCGCGCAAACTTGTTTTTGCCATTTTGGGAGAGAAATTAATGAAAACATGTCATATAATATATGAATATTTATGGAAAAGGGAAAATGAATCCAATGAGAATACTTAGAAGTCCTGAAAATGAATTCCTCATCATCATTTACCCGAATTTGTATTTTTGCATCCAGTATACGCCAATAAACTGAGTGATAGGAAACATTTATGATTGCAAGAACTAACACATTTTATGATTCATGGAGAGAATTAAATATACATTCATTTGAGCTTCAGTTAGGTTCCCAAATGTTCACAAGGCTCCTGGAACCTTTCACGCCAGTTACATCTGGTACCATAACCTCTATGTCGCATTGTCGGACAAGTTTTCACCTCTCAATGATCCCAAAACTTTCCCGAATGATTTCAACATGAAGTATGATATTTTATCTCTCCAATTCCTAGGGTAAGAGCTTATAAATATTCACCGAGCTCTGGAAACTCTTGGAACAAGGTGACTAGCTTTTCTAGGAAAATAATAACGAGCTCATGCATTATTTTTAACCAACATACCTACACATGAAACAAATTTTTTTGTAACTTGTTGGGTGTTGTGATCACTAGCAGGTGCCATTGTTCCCTATCATGCACCAACAAATGAATCTGGTCTCACGTCAACAACATTGTCCACTGTCGCGCGTCAGAAGGATTTTCTTGTCACCGGTCAACAGATCCATCTTATCGCCGATCGCCCATGACCTTCTTGTCGTCCGTCACCAAATCCGACTTGTCACCCATCAATAGATCCTCGCTAATCGCCCGTCTGCAGATCCTTCTTATCTCCCGTCCACAGATCTTTGTTGTCACCCGTCCACCGATCCTTCTTGTCGCTTGTCCACAGAGCCTTCTTGTCACCCGTCCATATAGCCTTCTTGTCACCCGTCTTGGAATCTATTACTTCGCAAGTTATGTACTACAAAGTGGAATGAGTTAGAACTAGTGTTTTACTCGCGAATAATATAGGATTATATAGGGGATATTATAAAGAGGTAGGCGAAGCCGACCCCTAAAAAAAATTAAACTTTAATTTTTAGGTGAACATGTCATTGACCCGCGCCAAAAAAATCACCTTTTCACTTTTTTATAAAATGGAATATTCGCCATATTACGAATATTCGCCACTAAAAATCCTTGGCTACCAATGTTGTATGCGACCTCATTGTTGGTGGTCGACGAGAGGCATTGATCACCCTCCATCCTCTGTTACCTCCGGCCTCCAATGCGATTCTCGCTTAGCTCAACGAAATGTGAACATGAAGCTCAAATTTACATATTGGACGTTGCATTTTAGCAATAATGCATCCATAAGGTAATTTGTTTTAGACAATTTTGACTAGACAACTACAAATTTGACAGCTATAAATGACAATTCAACTATATTTTTGACTTTGACCCACTAATAATGACTCAAATTGACAAATATTTTGACAATAGACACTATTTTAATATATAACTTGACAATAATTAAACCTTTAACTAGACATAAAACTTAAAAGTAGAATATCAAGTGACGAATGATCCAAAAGACTATAAACTTAACATGACCTATATAACAAGACAACTGCCTATTACTTGAAGTTTTATAAACCTCACACTAGATTTTAGAGTTCTATCTTAACTAAAACAAATACAAATAGACTTAACTCATAAACTTTGATCTTAATTGATATGTATTTTTATCATCCACGTGTGAAAACAAAACACTATCAAAGACTATCAACGTGGAACTAATAATAAACTTAAAGACTTTAAATCTAAGACACAATAACTCAAAGTTATAAGGCACATTGCATGGGACATGTAGAGAACACCTTGCATTTAGATGCTACTCGGAAGAAGCATGGAGCAGTCTGGTCGTGGTTTGAATGGATGAGTTGGAGCTTATTTCCCTGGCATGCAACAACTCCAAATTCTAAACCGAGCCGAATGTTACCTCCAATGTGGTGAAACTTCGTGGCACACAAAATTTTATTGAATATTGAAACTTGGCAGAAGTAAACTTGGTTGAACGCATAGGTTATTGGATCAAATCTACATGCTCAGACATGATAAGAAAACAACAAGACGTATTGATCCTCTTGCAATGAATTCAGAGCGAATACAAGCAATGCCCATCTATGCATGTCTACAGCTAACCAATCCTTGATTTCATGAATGAACTGAAAATAGATAATAAAGGAAAACCTACTAAATACTCCCACGAATATGGAAAATGTATGCTTCAAAAGATAGATTCAGAGTGTAATAATTGCACGGGTTGAAGGCATCAATGTAAAAAAACTGATCTGAAACATACCTTTGTAAAGTGCGCGCCCCGTTATGAAGATTTTATAGAAAAACGGATCCACTCCAGGCTACAACGAATGAAAGAACTGATGGCATAACTTTTTAATATTGACTGGTGCACTCAGTGTATACAAGATGTTGACACAACAACGTCCCGAGATTTTACTTAAAAAACTACCGTATGGATTCCTCTTTAGACTCTTATAATGAATTAATATTGGTTCTGATACCAAATCAGAGGTATAAGCAATTTACACAGCAATAATATTCTTCTTTGTATTCAATCTAAAACTCATACATATATAGGAGAAAAAAATTCCTATATTCAAGGAGGTTATTTAACAACACTCTTATATACTTATTTACAACTCCCATATAATTATTGTTCA
This sequence comes from Taxus wallichiana var. yunnanensis, assembly GCA_018340775.1. NCBI lineage: Eukaryota > Viridiplantae > Streptophyta > Pinopsida > Cupressales > Taxaceae > Taxus > Taxus wallichiana. The sequence goes on from CM031240.1 coordinate 730,344,818, forward strand.
CACTAATTTTAATTTCCTAACATAGATCCTACATATCAAAGACACTAAAAAATATATATTAGATAGATATAGTGAGCTTCCTGGCAAAGGCTGGTCTCAAGAGTTAATGGAATTTCTTGCATGGGTGTCATCTCACCTATCAACTAAGATTTTGATAAACAAATAGATACAAAATCATGCAATATATTTCAATGTTTTATCACAAGATAATATGATGGCAATACGAAATTAATGACAAAGGCTAATTTCTAAGAGGAAGAGGAAGAACTTCTTGGCCCACGTAAAAGGCAACCAAAGCTGGTGCAGTCGTTATATTGACTGCTTCCAAGAGAGCGTTTCCTTCTTCTACAACAGCAACAACTTCTTCCCTGATGATTTCAATCTGATATTCTATGTCTTTAGGGTCTGGTGTGAACACGATCACACAAATGTTGAGTTTGTGTGATGCTATATTGTTCCCAATGGAACGAATGTGGAGAAATTGGTAGATCAAAGACAATAATTACGGGATGGGGAATTCCAAGTAGACACATCTAAACAATGGCCATGCTTGGAAAATAAGATTAGTAGAAGAGAAATTCAAAGTTGTGATAAAAATAAGGAAGATACAAAAAAGCAGGAATCGCCAAATATTTGGGAAATCACCCAAAATTGTTGGCCATTTCCACAAATGATTAATTGATTGATTTGATTAAGATAACAATGAAATGATTAATTGATTTGATTAAGATAACAATGAAATGATTAATTAATTGTTTTGATTAAGATGACAAATAAAAATAATGATACAATGATTAAATATTTTTCAAGTAGAGAAATACCTTGGCAAGATAATCAAACTTACGTGTGAGGGGAAAGAAGCAGCGAATGTCGATGTGCTTATATGAAGAGTATAGTTTCTCATATTGTCGGTAGGTGGTCAAGAGAATGTCATATAATTTTTGATTTAAATTACAAAGGAATAAAGCTTCACCGTAATGGATTCATCTTCTCAAACCATCGAGGTCAAGCAATATATATAGGGTCTCTAGCGATTTGGTAAATTTTGAGAAACCCACGTGGAAGAGGTTTCAATCACTTCCAAATGGGGTTGATATTGGATAACTCATGTGAGATTAGATATGGGACATGTCTTGAAAGATAGGGAAGTATAACAACTTAGAAAATTTAGGATTTTAGATAGGATGGAGGTAAGTAAGTGGTTAGGGATATAATTTAGATAATTACAAGGGATAAACTAAGGAGTAACAAGGATAAGAAATAATAAGGGACTTAAAAATTAGGATAAGGATTAATTAAATATTAAATTAAAAAGGATCATAAAGAAGGATAGGCCACTAAAGGGTGCGACACCAAGGGGTGTTGTAAATAGGTGTCTACATTTGCCCCTTTTTACGAGCGTATATAGGCACAAGATGTGAGAAAAAAATAGTGCTAGATGCCCCAGTTTTATATGGGAGGATAGTGATTCCCCCTCAAAATGATAATAGATGAAGTGTGTTGGAAGTTTGAAAAGATTCGATGTGGATAAAAAATATGTTTAATGTCCTAAATAGGAACTCGAAAAGGACCATGCATCAAATGGATGCATCAAAATAAGTGATGTAGGAATCTAGAAAAAAAATGGTAGGGATGACATGGCCTCAGGGGTGACATCAAATGTGGGTACCCTACGGAAAATTGTTTTAGTCAAGATAACTATAATGGAGGATCCAATGGGAACCTCATATGGCCTATGGGACCATGAAATAGGTCAAAGGTAATAAATTATATTTGAAAAATAAGGATGATGGTCCATTTTTCTAAGATTTAGCATTTCCTATTTTAGATTAGTTTAAACTAAATGAGAAATTAAGGAAACCTCAAAATATGGGAGGGTTTAGCTACTTCCTGATGTGGATGATGATAAAGATGGCACGAGCACACAAGAATGGGTCCTCCTTGCTGCGAGTTGATAATCCGCACAACAAAAAAAACTAAATGAAAAAAAGATTAGTGATACATATGGTGGGCTTCCTAATAAAGTCAATTTCAAGAAGCGAAAGCTTTTTAGAAAGGATTTGATCCACATGATAAAAATATATAGGTAAATGACAATGAATGGAAATATGTAGATAACGAATCGAAATAAAGATCTAATGAAATAAAATATATAAAATGATAACTGAAAATGAAAATGCTAAAAACAAGAGCAAACTAGAGTGGGTCGACAATGACCCGAGTAGAAATGGTATGGTCGATGATGACTGGAATAGAAATGATCTCGAAAATGTGCATGAATAGAACTTAAATAATGATGTAGAGCTGCAGAAAATGATACTAGAACACAAATGGGGTAAAAGGATAAAAGAAAGGGTATATCGAAGGGAGGAAGGAACGAGTTGATGGCGACCGAGGCAAATAGACACGGTCGGCGGGGACCTATTCGGGATTAATGAAAGTATGTAGAAACAGGGACCAATATTGGTTTTGAGATACAAGGATGGGTAAAAAAATGTTGATAAGGTGAGTATGATGAAAAATTTGACAAAGAGGATGAAAAATAAGGCGAATAGGATGTAAAATGAGGTTGTTTTGACCGAAAAGGGATATGGATCGATGAAAACTAGGTCCAGATGGTGGTGACCAAAGCAGAGATATGGGACCTTGGCTAAGGGATGAAGTAGACAATTGGATTTGAAGATGACAAATGATGGATGAAAGGATAGGAAGAACTCCAAGAAGACCTACAAACTTGCAAGAAAAAGAGAAGCATGCACGAGTGATATCTCCAAATATTATTCAAAATACTCCAAGATCCAATAATGATATGCAAAGGGACCAAAAAGTGATTGGTGACAACATGTAGAGTGATGATTAAGAATCGTGAGCTAAAAAGAGAAAGTGAGATTTTGAGAGAAATGGAGGTTGGAGGAGCAACAAGGAAGCACCGAGAGGACCAGCATTAGATGTGGGTGAGGATGGTAAGTTCCTAAACCCTAGCTTGTTTTAAAGCATTTTTGATGTTTTTGTTTTATTTTTTTGCATTTTTTCAAAATTTGAGATTGGCACTAAAGGCGATCACTTGTAACTAGAATCGATCACCATTAAGCTGGGCCTAAAAGGGCATCAATCTATGCTAATGGGTGTTAACCCAGGTGGGTATGGCATGGACTGAGGGACGAGATGTATGTTTTTTTGATTTTGGATGATGGGATGACTAATAATGTGTGTTCGATTGGTTTTGTAGGCCCGAGAGACCTTATATCTCCGGGATAGAGTACTTGCCCTATATGATCATATTAGAGGTGATGTTATAGATGTTGAGTGGGATCATTTAGCTGCGGTTGGATTAGGTGTATTCTATTATTACCAACGAATTCCGTGAGATGTGGGATTGATGATTACATTTTTAGATAGATGGGATGTGCATATAGGAACATTTTTAGTTTAGGAAGCATGAGATGACTCTGTCACACTAGATGAAGTATATCAGATTTTGAGGTTGCCCATACGGGGGGAGCTAGTATGATTATTACACGAGATAGTAGATTGGGGATTCGACATGAATCTTTAGAGCCGATGCCCCACAAATTATCTCTTCATTAGGGCATTTCACATAGAGAGCATATATGAGCAGGGTATGGTGGGGGAGCTGGTTGATTTGTTTGGTGATGATGGCAATTTCGAGCTATGCACTACTGAATTAAGGAGTGCTAGGTTCATTTGAACAATGGTAGGTGTTATTGTAGATATTGTTGATCATAGGACAATATTTTCTTCCGGCACAACCTTACTTGTGTAGGTGTATCATGAGTGTGTATGTATGTAAAGAGGAGGAGGACAAGGATGTATGTGGGGTTCCTTCTCCATTGTTGGGCTTATGATTATATAACAATGATTAGGCCACGAGGGATACCATGGGTGACAGTGACCATATCGAGTTAGAGGTTAGATTCTTAAGATGGAAATTTTTATTAGGCTCATTGTGACATGGATAAAGGAGTAGATTGTTATTTAGATAGATTTATAGAGTTAGAGATATAGTAGGTGAGATGGAGGTCTTACCATGATTATCTGAGTGGCCTAGGGTGGATGTGGAGTTGGCGGGGATGAGACAAACTAGATGGGTATAGAGGCGAGAGGCCGGGATGATAGAGGTCATTTAATTTGATAGGGTTAGGAGAAAGTTTGGAGTGGTACAAATAGTGCCTAGAGAGCCTATTAGATATAGGATAGATGAGTCGAGAGAGGGACCTTCCGAATCTTGATAATCTTGAACCATTGGAGGAGGTGTATGAACCGTGGGGTGGTGATGATGATATTTGATTCAGAGATGGGTTTATATATTGGATGACTACCACATGGGAAGCTAGAATGACAGGAGAAGGAGATGAGAGCGGTGAAGGGGAAGACAAGGAGGAGGAGGAGGTTCTGTGGAGGAGGATGTAAGCTGTTAGAGGTGAGGAGGGGATGATAGAGGGGATGGCACAAAGATAATGTGACTACATGTAGAGAATAACCTATCCCATCTAGAGAGGGACATGACATGGCAGTAGCAAGAGGCAACATGATAAGAGGTCATTGTCTTGATGCTTATGAGAGGGACCGGGATATTGAGAAGAGGGATTGGTAAAAAAAAGACAATGAGAGGCTTACGAGTTAGATTTGGAGACCTCACATCGATACTAGCGGAGGAGTTGGGGAGTGGTGCACCAATGACATCATAGGGTAGGACAGATGAAACTTGAAGGTACTATTTCCCTAGATTTATATAGAATGGTGACAATCGAGGTGTAATATTATGAGTAGATTGTGACACATAAGCTGCCACTGACACTGTGATATGTAGTATATCTATCTAGTGAATGGGGAGTAGGTGGCACAATGCCATAAGAGAGCACATCGAGTATAATATAGACACCACAAGATGAGGACCATGACAGAGGAGATGAGGCCTAGAGATAGATTGAGGTACCTACCTAGGGGCAATATTTCAGACTCTCAGATGTGTAGTTTACTAATTTGGATGATGTATCTACTTTGAGACAGACCATTAGTGGTGGTGACTTGATGTATATGTTTTTGGACTATATATATGTGATCTTTATTTTTCATGATTTGTCATGTGTCATGTGTATGATTTATGGTTTTGATGATGTTATTTTAGATGTGGATGATTATGATTATGATGTTTTGGATTAAATGTAGATGAATGAGTTTGATTATGATGATTATGGACTTGATTATGGATTTGATGTGGATGTGCTATGATGGTTTATAATAGATAGTAGATAATATATGATTAGAAATGGATATGGTAGATGATTAGATTTTATGTACTTAGAAATGATGATAGTTATGGGATGTGATGAGTAGGATAGAGAATATAAAAGATGTGATGGATTCATATGATGTGGAAGTGATGTTAAGACAATAGAAAGGGAATGAAAGGAAGGAACCTGAATCGATAGGTGGTGATGAATGGGTGAAAACAAAACTACATCATAGGGAAGAGCGTAGGTGGAAGTATCAATCCATACTAAATTAGAGGTAAAGTGAGAACATGTGTCAAACAAGACAATGCACTTGCAACCAAAGGCATGTGTTAACATGACACCAATGATAGTTAGTCACACTCATGTTCAAGAAAAGAAAAATAAAGACGGGGAATCTTATAGACTTATTGTAGACATGGCAAGGGCAAGATATAATATGCATGCGGGAAACAAGTTCTCCTTAGGTGGTGTTCTTAGGAATATTTCCTAGGATGCTTTTATATTTGAAATTCCAGGATCATTGTGGGAATCCTTTTACTTCCATGATGTAACAAGGTAACCATCATTTGAGGGATTGTTCTACATTTTGATTTATTTTTTTGATTTTGAGATGGCATGATACATGATAATTGTCCTTCAAGGGATCAATCTATATTTTTACATTATTTTATTTATATGAACAAGTTTCCTTCAAGGATCAGTCTATATTTTTACATTATTTGATTTACATGAACAATTGTCCTTTGAGGGAGCATTTTGTTTTAATAGGAACATCCTTGATTTTGAATATTGAATTTGACACAAGTGTTGAGAATATCCAAGTAGACCACTTGGGGAGGGGATGACAAAGATGTGCAAGCTATACTTGAGGAGACTTAACATGCTTCTATAAGGTAGATAAGAGGGAAAATGAAGTAATGATCACAGAGTTCTCACCAAGAAGGAATAACCTATCCATAAGAAATATGCTATGAGTAGAGTAGTGGTGCCCATATTTAAGGTAATAGATAGGATAGTGATGGTAGACCACATAATTCCATATCATTACAGTGATAGATGGAAGAGGTAACTGATAGAAAGAGGGGATCACTAAGGTGACTAAGATCACATTGGTAGATATGCCAACAACATAAAGTTTACAAGTACAAGGCGTCCATAGGTTTCGAGTTTAGGTTTACCATCAAGAGAAGCTAAAAGATAGCACTAGATCTATACTTATGCATGATAATGTATGGTCCAATCTAGTTGGGAGAAAAATTTCCACGTTGGCTCCTTTCTAGAGTAGTGACATTTTGATTTTCTTTAAGGACAAGGTCACCTGATGTTAAATTTGTGAGGTTTAAGATGTTTTTTGTAAGCACATTTAATTCAATCTTTATAGACTTGATGATCTTTGGAGAGAGATTAAGCGACCTTCATCTAACAACTTAAGTTGTTCTAGATGCTCCCGACGATAGTCCTCGTCGAAATAAAATCGGGAAGGAAACATGTAAGGAAGGGATTGAGACCTCAAGAGGAAGGACAAATTCGGATTTGTAGAGGAGAGATAAAATAGTAGCGCTGTAGGGGTGTGGATGCTACTTTGGTAATCCTAAAGAGCGAAAGGAATATGTAGATACTAATTATTACGGACCTATCAATGGTCTTAGCAAGAATTTTATGAAGGGTCTTGTTAGAGGCTTTAGCTTGGCCATTAGCATGAGGATAATAAAGAGAAGAGAAGCTAAGATTGATGTTTAAGGAGTAACAAATCTTATTAAATTAAAATTTTTAAGGACTTTTCATTATCCATGATGAGCTTGCGAGGGACGCCAAAACAATAGATTCTATGTTGATAGATTAAATTAATGATTTGGTTAGCTTTGATAGATATGAGTAGAATGGATTCCACCCATTTGGTAAAATACTCAGCAACATTTATGATATAATGATGGCACTGAGAAGAGCAAGATTGATGAGGCCAAAGAGGTTGACCCCTATTGAGAGAAAGACCAAAGGTCTGGGCCGGCTATAGATCCTGGCTAGGAATGTAGATCAAACTAGAATACTACTGACATTTAACACACTTTTAAACATATTCACAATAGCCTTGGTTGAGGGTAGGCCAATAATAGCCTAGGAGAAGGATGCACTTAGCAAAATCCAAGCTACTAAAGTGTCCACCATAGATACTATCGTAGACTTCTATAATAAACAGGTAGATTCAGAAGACTTAAGTCAACATAGGATAATGCCATCAAACCCATGTTTGTATAGGATGCCGCCAAGGATAACATAACGGGTTGTATATGTGAGGAAGGACCTCCTACCATTCTTAGATAGGTTGGAGGGGACTTTAGATTGGGATAGGTAGTCGACGATATGATAATACCAAATATCGACCGATTGGTATCAACATGATTGACTCGAGGAGTCTCATGGACATAAGATGGTTGATCGAGACACCTTTGAACAACAATGAAGAGCTTTGATTCTTATGTTTTCCTTAGGATACGAGGATGTGAGGGAAGCTATTGTGTTAGAAAAATGATTAGCGAATGTGGGATAACTTAGATGGTATAGGAGCCGAATGCTTGAGGATACGAGATGATGATATCCCTATATTTTTGAAGGATGTCATTTTTAATTGATAGGTTCCTATAAATTTATTGATGATGAGTTAGGAATCACCATATATGTTGAGGACTTGGACAGCGAGCATGACAACAGTTTCAAGGCCCAAGATGAGGGCTTCATACTCAACCATATTGTTAGTGCATTCTAAGTTAATATTTTGAGAAATGGGGATGGGAGTATCCAAGGAGGAATGATAATGACACCAGTGCCTCCCCCTTGTTGACACTTAGATCTGTCAAAGAAAAGGGTCATATTAAGAGGAGAGAACTCATGATCAAGAGTGAAGATATATTCATCGGGAAATTATTCATGAGGGAGTTGATTATTAGGAAGAGGGCCTTAACGAGTTAATCATAAATAACATGGCCCTTAATGGATTTATGGGAGATGAAATCTAGTTCAACCTCTATCATGAGCATGAGCCATCGAGGGATACAATCACTATGATAAGTCTTTGAATACATGGTTTTAAGAATGTGGAAGGCAGTAACGAAGAATATCTTATGGTTAAGAAGGTAATGAAATTTTTAGAAGTGGAAAATAACATGGTGCAACATAGCTTTCAACTTTGATGTAGCGGGTTTTGTAGTCATGAAGGGCATGAATGATATAATAGAAATCCTTCTCCCTACCTTGCTCATAGCGGTGTGCTAACATGGCACCTAGAGCATGATCAAAGGTAGAGATATAGACATAGAAAGGAATCCCGTCATGTGGAGGTGTAAGCACAAGTGGAGAGAGGAAGTGCGATTAAGATAAACAAAGGCCTTCTGATAGTTGGCATCCCAATTGAATTGGGTTTCTTTAGAAAGAAGATGATGAAAGGGTTGACAATGATATGAGAGTTGTGAAATGAAGTGATGGATTGATTAAAGTCGTCCTTGAAGACTAAAAAGTTGCTTGAGGGGGGAGGCATCTCAAGGATGTCCTTAATTTTGGTGGGGTCAACTTCAATACCCCTAATAGAGATAATGAATCCAAGGAGTTTACCAATTATCACTCCAAACACACACTTGGTTGGATTAAGGCGAAGGAGGAGATGAATAAGGAACTTGAAAAGGATTTAAAGGATAGAAATATGGTCATGCTGATGCTTGGATTTTCCTAAGAGGTCATCAACATAATATTCTACCATGTTATGGATAAGGTCATGGAAGATATAGGTCATAGAATGTAGGTAAGTGGCCCTAGAATTTTTCAAATCGAAAGGCATGTCATGATAGCATAAGGTCCCCTAAGGAGTGATGAAGGAAGTCTTATGTTGGTCTTCTAGGGTGATAAGGATCTTATTGTAACCAAAAAAACCATCCATAAGAGAGAGCATCTCATGGCGGCCATGAGGTTGACGATCTGGTCAATGTGGGAAGGGAAATTCATCCTTGGGGAAAGTGTAATTTAAATATTAGAAATTAGTACAGATGTAGAGCTTTTAGAATATTTGGAAATGGGCATGATATTTGAAACCCATTGCAGATAGTTGATGGGATGGATGAAATTATCATAAATAAGACAATGTAGCTCTTATTTGAAAAGGAGGGAAACATGAGGATGCATGTGATGCAACTTCTGTTTAATAGGTTTTGCATTAGGGATAATGATGATGTTATGGATGACGATAGAAGGATTGAGACTTGACATGTCAAAGTATGAACATGCGAAGGCTTGGCTATATTTGAATAAAAAGGAGGTAAAGACTTCAATCTATAGAGGATCAAGAGATTGGACAACCTTAATGATGCGAGGCTCTTGGGAGTCCTTATATTCATGTCGACAAAGTGGATTCATTAAGAAGGGTGGAAGTATAAGGAGGAAGGTACTTATGAATATGTGAATCCTTGACCCCGTGTAAGAAAGAATCAAACCATCATCATTTCATTGAAGGATATTAATGGTAGGAGAATCCTCCCTAACATATTACGGTATTTAATAGTAAAGGAAAAAGTCACATTTTTAACTTGATAGGTGACGGTTTGAGGAAATTGTGGAGTCTAAAAAAAGTCAAGATAGATAGACACAATATCCTTTGCATCTGGGATAGTCAGATGAAGAAGAGGAATATGGTGGCTCAATGTTAATGTGAGAGGAGGAATAAGTGCATGGAGGAGGAGTGGAGGAATATTTGTATCCCAAGCCAAAATTCTCACATGGTTCATGGGATTGGTTAAGGAAAATATCATGGATACCCTGTTCATAACATCTGAGACCATATTCCTTCCACACACAATGATAAAGGTAAGTATAGGAAAACTATTTGTTAGAAATGAAATCAAAACCATTAGCATATGGTTTTGTGTGAGGGCGATCATCAACATGAGAAGAAGGGTGATCAATTTTGTCGTATACAAGATTGGTTTTAAGAAAGGGATGATTGAAAGAGATGATATCCCCAACATTGGATTGATACATAGGGGCCTTGTCAGGATGGACAAGGTGGTTAAGAGAAGGAAGGGAATTAAGAGTGAGGATTTGATACTCATCCAAGAGAAAGGTGTTGCATCATATCATCGAAAGATCCATCATGGGGTAATTTAGATACGCACAAAAGAACTGGTGGATGATTGAAGAAGAGTCTTGCTTGGGGAAAAGCCTATCGTTTGGTCGATAATTCGTGTGACATGCTTTAAGGGGTGGTAGGTCAATAGGGAGAGTATAGATCTTCCCTTCATGTTCATATTTGATACAAAAATGTAGGGTAGATGGGACACAATGCATGACATGAATCCAAGGGCGTCCAAACAAGACATTATATTGAAACTCCCCTTCTATAATGTAGAGGATATCATGAAGGAGTTTATTGCCAACACATATGGGAAGGATAATGGGCGAAATTGGGGAAAACCGCATCATTAAAAGCACAAAGGATGACATGTGATTTAGTGACAATGTTTTCAGGGTGTTTAAGATGATTAAAGGTATGGGAAGAATTGATGTTGATACTAGCACCATTATCAATCATGGATCAGTGGATGAAGGTGTCATTGATACAAATTGTGATGAAAAGAGGAAGATCGTGGTGTTCAGGAAGAATATCGGTGATTTTAGAATCCTTAAAAGACACGGTGGTGGAAGCTACAAGAGCTCAAACAAGGGCCGTAAGGGGTGAGGCTCATTAGATGATACATGAATCCACTGTAAAGCTTCAATAAGGGACTTTTTTTTGTTAAGGGAGCTTTGGATAAGCTTATAAAGGGACATCTTAATAGGATCTTGATGTAAGCTGCGCTTCATGATGGAATTCTCAATGGAGGTAGGATTAAGAGTGGCTAGGATAGACACCTTAGCCTTGGAGGATGAAGGGGGAGGAAAAGGCTCACTAGGAGGAGCACCGATGATGAATTTAGATTTGGATGAAGTGGAAGGTTGGGCCTCGTAAAGGTGAGACCGGGTGGTAATACAGATGGAATCCATGTAGAGAGGAGGGATATCTATGGAAGAAAGAGAAGCCATAGGTGGGATAATTATGGAGGTGTATTTAGAAGTCTTGGGCTTGGTTAGAGGATTGGTTTTGGATGAGGATAGGCTAGGGGATGGAAGGGTGTCTTCTTCCTCAATGAGAAGATCATCCTCTTCCATAAAACTATCAACAATGGCATGGAGGGCTTCATAATGTTTGGTTATATGGCCAGGAACATGATGGTAGGAACAAATAATGTTAGGATCAAACTATGTGGGTTTTTTCCCACGTGGGTCAAAAGGTTTAATACGTGGAAGGGTGACCATGGATGCATGAAGAAGACATTGAAAGACCTTGGTCTAAGATCGATGGGTGTCTTATAGAATGAAGTCTTGGGGACTTGGGATGGGTTTGATCTAGAAGAAATGAATGAAGGTAGAAGAAGGGTTTTGTTCTTATGAGGTTTGATAGGAGCCTTGGATTCATATTTTGATGGGGTAGCAAGGGTGGATGTTGATTGATATTAGGATGAAGGGGTGGATGATGGTTTATAAGAAGAAGGAATATGTGATTTGGATGAAGGGACCAGACCTAAAAGTGAAGGGGGATCACTAAGATGGATGTTTGGATACTAGGTGGTTGATATTGAGGGGGTTTAGAAGGGGGAAAATCTAGTTTCTTAAGTGGATGGGTAAGTGATTTCTAGATAGGTACACCAAGGTTTCTAGATTTACGTTGTGGGGGTTTACTCTTGGCGGGAATGACAATATTATCGGCAGAGGGGATGTTTTGAGAGGTGGAGTTTAAGATTGGAGGTAAAGTGGTTTCACAAGAAGATGATGGGGATGTTGATTTGATAGAAGAGGATTTAGATGTGGAGGAGGGGGATGAAATAGGGACATTACTTGAATGAGATTATATGAAAGGTGTGGAGAGAGATGATGATATAGAATTAGATGTAGGTATAGGTGAGGATGGCAATGGGACGATTGAGATTGGAGTAGATGTAGTAGGTGTGGTAGGAGGTGTAGAGGAAGAGTTGGATGAGGAATATGGTATGGAAGTGGGGATAAGAAAAAGACAAGGAGGTACAATGGATGTAAGATAAGTAGGATCATGTACAATAGATATAGATATGATGGGCACGAAGATAGATGTGGATGCAATGGATGGGGTGGATAAGAATTATGATAGAGGGACCTCACTTATGGTACTAATTGTATGAGTGTCGTGGGTCTAGGATGTAGAAGGGGATGCTTGGCTAGTAAGTGGATGATTAGGAAAAGGTTGTTTAAAGATGTTAAGTGGTTACTTAGGAGGGGCATTTGGATTGCTCACTTTAAGGTCCCCTTGGTTGATGAATCGTTAAATAAGGTCCTTAAAGGTATGAAAATTTTGAATGTTTTCCTACAGACTTAATGATGTTTGCAATAGGATTCCTCTCGATACCAATTGGGTTTGGGTCATGATTCATCTAAGGGTAAAATTGGAGGGAGTTGGATGATATTGGTGTTGGTTACCAAATTAGGACTTTAATGAAAGTAATAGGGGGATAGAAAGTCCCTCCTCTTTAATGAGTGAGGTGCCCTTATTGAAATCAAACAACAAAACTATTTACAAATGTACAATTTTCTACTTTAAAGAGGAAATCGGATATCATGAAAGTGTTTTAATGCAAAGGTAGATGATCAATACAAAAGAATAGAAGAACTAAGGGAGGAAAAAGGTAGAATATAACAAACATTCACGGGAAATATAGATAGCAAAATAATTCCTTATGAATGCTGAGCAAGGGTGACATATAGAACAAAATCATTCATATTAAACAACCAAATATTATTTCATAGACACAAAGTTCCAAAAATGACATCCATAAGAATACAAAACTTCTTAATGCAATAGATTAATGATTCATAAACTTTTAGACATGCAAAAGAGAATAAATCGATGCAGATAGAAACAAGAAGGGAAATATTCTATATTGATAGCTTTTAGTTCTTTTACACTTTCAAAAATTATCAGAGTTCTAGCCCCTTGGAATGGCATGGAGAGCCCAATATATAGATTAAAAAGTGGTAACATTTAGTAATCGCATTTTTTTAACAAAATATTAATTAAGGAAATATACAATATAAAGTCCTTAATTAATTTACAAGGAGACCCGAACTAACAATAGAAAGAAGAGAGTCAAGATCAAGAAGTAGAGATATCCAGTTGTGGCTGAAGAGGGCCCATTGTTTTGAGGATCGGTGCCTAAATCTCTTCAATGCTTCCGCTATCTCCATGCCCCTTGGAATCATTGTTTTGGAAGTAGCATGAGTCCATGTGCCTAGGCATTTCTCCATGTCTTTGTCAAACTCAGTATGCTCCAGATATTCCTTATTAGCCTTGGCTATAGCTGAATGAAGAGAACAAATGTCCTTCATTTTCTCTTTAGTGATTGAATCTTCCTTGAATAGATCATCCTTGACAAAGGCTTTAAATTGAGCCTTGATTTCTTAGAGAGAGAAGAAAACACCTGTGGTTTCATCTTGAAAATGGCAGTGGATATCTTTGAAGGTAGATACAACACAAGTTTTAAAAGACTCCCCTTTTTGCCATACATTCCTCAATTCCCCAAGTGCTTCTTCTAGAACCTTTATTTTCCACTCGATGCTAAAGATCCATGTCCTTGACAAGTTATTCTTGACATCATCAAACACATTGTTGGCCAACAAGATTCTATCATCGGTTTGACCCATCAAATGGAGATCTGCGATACACCCACTCCATACTTTCAATTCCTTGTCCATAGCCTTGATTGAAGAAGTGAATTTTTGCTGTAGCTTGATCACCTTCTCATTAGTTTTGAAGGCTTCCTCAATGAAGTTTAAACTTGCTACAGTCATATCATCCACCATGGCTTCAACAACCTTCCCATAAGTAGAATACTTGTGGATGTATTTGATGGTTTGGACCTCATCTTGACTGAGAACTATGGGAGGTGGAAGAGTGGCCAATGGGGCTGGATCCAAAACTTTATCCTTTGCCAACAATGATCTGATAAAGTTTGAAAGAACTTGGTTATGTTCTTCCAATTGCTCCATGGTTTGTTTGCCTTTCTCCACTTGTTCAATAACCTTAGTGACGGTTTCCTGAAGGTTATGAATGTAACTCTTAGGTGTGGATTCTCCCATTGGAATTCTAGAAAGTTCCAAGTCAGAGATCAAAATATCTTTATGCTCTTTGTCCACTTTGGGTTTCACAACCTCCAGAACTATTGGCCTTGAGCATCAGTTACCAACCTCGAAGTAGTCTTTGCTTTCTTTGTTGGAGGAGGAGGGGTAGTACCAAGTAGAGATGCTACAACATCAAATTCAGGCCTTGTTAATTGGGAGGAAGATTTCCTTTTCTTGTTGTTGACTAGGGGTTGTACCCAGGCAAAGGAAGAAGAAGAAACAAAAGAATCAAGGGACCCGAGTGTAAGTGAACTCATGTCACTCAGATTATGAGCCATTGTTATTTCTAGTGGAGAAATGAATGCAACCACAGGAATTTCCTTTGCAGAGGAGTTTGTTAAACTTGGAGGTTCGATCCTTGGTCCTTCCTTCTCTACTTCAGCAGTGGTTTCAAGGGTTTCTTTTGGGTCTTTTATCTCATCATCATCATTCTCACTTAGAAAAATAATGTTCTCCAGCCCAATAGGCAATTTTGACTACTCCAGAAGATTCTCTTCCTCGATCGGTTCTTTCTTTACTTATTTTACCTTCTTCTGATACACTTTAGTGGAAGAGGAAGGAGTAGACAACTTAGGTTCTTTCATCGAAGAAAAAGGAGGAGTTTTCTCAAGTGCCTTAGTGCTAGGTGTATGTACTTCCTTCCTAGGTGTGGAAGTCTCTCTTGAAGAGGATCTACCTTTGTTCATCCTAAGTTCACGTACCTTTTTGTCAAACCAAATCTTGGTTCTGACGATGACAAGGGTGATTATCTCACTCAAGTCATCTCTTTCCTTGACATACCAATCCAGTGTTTCTAGAGGAGTGTGCTTGATTGATATTTCATACTCAAAGGATTGCAAATCTTCATCATCATCCTTAAGCCCTTCAGGCACTTGGTAGAGGTTGAGGTCTATGATCTGTTGTAGAGAAAATCTACCAAAATGCCTCCTCTTGGCTTCAAAATCATCAACACAATCAACCTAGTAATCCTCAGTGTCAAGACGGTGATGATAAGTTATTCTGAGATTTTGATCAATGAATTTCTTTAGATCAAAGCAAGTCCTAGGCTTGAAGAAATGAACTGTAAGAGGAGCAATAGCCCTTTCTATATTTTGGGCATCTAGAGCTGTCCTACATGTATAATTCCCCAAGGTGATAGGGAAATGAAGACCAATAATCTTCTTATCTTGGTAGGTTCTATGAAGTTTATCCAACCCTGCACACCTCAACCAAAGCCATTTTGTCATTTCGAACATGGGAAGCTTAAGAGACATGCTTTCAAAACAAGCCATTCGATGTATGAGAACTTTTAAAATGAATGAAGAAAGCCCCATACTTGGTTATCAAATCCTTAGCCTCATCAGAGAACCTTTTGGCAGTGTCACCCTCCAAGAGTCTCACAATGTACATGGTGAAGGCATCATTTACCCTTCTAAAATTATGATTACTGACCTTGAGGGTAAACTGAGGGCAATATGCGTAGATGGGCTCATCCTTCTTGCCTTCAATGAAAGTGAAGCCGAACCACTCGTAAGATGCTACCAAGGTGTACATGAGATAGGAGGTCATGTAGAAATTTTTGGTTTTCGAACATTTGACAATTGTTCAGTCAGGTTTCCACAGATAATCTCGACAATTTATGTTTTGCTTACCCTCGTAGATGATATTTATGAAAGGGCACATCTAAAAATGGAAGTCATTAGTAGAGGGAATTCCCATAATCCTGGGTGAGAAAAGTGATGAAATCTGATAGTTCTTCATTGAAGTCAACCTTGAACAATGCCTTAGAGAGTTAGGATGCTCCCTTCTTAGGGAACTTCAGCCATGATTTAGCTACTTGAGCCTTATATTTCTCACTTGTCTTGATCAAACAGAGTCTAAGCTTGAGTGAGAGTGAGAAAAATGGAGTCTTCTGTTTGGGGATGCGCAGGGTAGCGATGATGGCGGCAGTGTCTAATTTTACAATCAACTCGTTGTGCACATTGACAACCTCCTTGGTGTCCAGATTGAAATTAGCCCCACAGGCGAGCACAATGTCAACACATTGCACAAAGAGAGGAAAACCAATGGCGTATGTGATTCCACTATCATTTATCATTTGAGCCATGGGAGTAGGGTTGTCACATGCTAATCTACCCCAGAAATCATCGAAATCCAAATGTCAAACTTTGCTATCTCTAATATCGGGCATAGAAGTCTCCAAAGGGGACAGATGCTCGTGCCCTTGAAACTTGATCTTCATCTTGACAAAGTGAACAAGAGGAATGGGCTTCAAAGAACAGATTCACGACAAAAATTGCAAAGAGATATAGGAAGGTGGACAAATGACTCAATTTTGCAAAAATGTGGGCAAGAGATAATGAGCAAACAATGTGACAAGTGCATAGATGGTTGCCCCTTTAAATATCCATTCAGGAGAGAGAAGATCATAAATTCACATTTAATATACCTTGTACTGACTCAAAAGTCAAATGCAAGAAAAGTGGAAAAAACTAGCTTGGATAGTCTATGGGACATTGGGACATGAGGGATGCAAAGAGCCGATTCGGCCGATGCGGGTGATGTGGGCCAAAAGAGCACGGGTAGTCCAAGGGACATAGAAACACAAAGGATGTAAAGAGCTGATTCGACCAATGCGGGTGATGCAAGGAATCGGTGAATAGGAGGCCCAAGGCGCACTTGGGATAGAAGGGCTGAAAAAGTCTGAAAAAGCTGATAGACAAGGACTTGCGGGGAAATGGAAAATTAGAGAACAAAAGGCCCACCAGTATTTGGGACATGAGGGGCAAAAATGTCCGACAGCCTCGCAAGTCACTAAGATGACCCCAAGAAACAAAATTTCTGCCATCTCTTCAAATTTTTACTTCACTAAAACACTATTGAAGGGTGCCAACTCAAAATTTTCAAAATTTTCAACTTTCAAAAGAGGGGAATTTTGAGGGGACAAATAGCTGGCTCTTTTTGGGGATGACTTGACTAGATCACAGGAACAAGGAAAGACAAGAATCAAGAAAAACTCTAGGGAAGAAGACCAGTGCCTTATCCATTGGGCAAATAGAGTCAAAGGAAAATCAATACAGAAGGCAACACATGGAAAAACAAAAAACAAAGGCAAGGAAAGGCAAACACACACTATACATAATATACAAAGGACTTCCTATTCACCTACGATTTGAACAATTTCTGGTACTGCCTACTATAAGGAAGTGGGAGAGAAGTTCCATCCATGTAATCAAGATAGAAGGAATTTCCACCAAAGTAAAGTTCCCGATTTTGAAAGGACCAAGCCAAAGGGATTCAAACTTACCATGGCTTCCTCGAGGTTCATGCCTTTTGTCCCATAGTAAAACAATGTCTCCAACTTTGAAATCTTTGGATCTAGTTTTCTTGTCAAATAAATATTTCATCTTATGCCGATGGGTGGAGATCCTATTGAAGACCTACAACTTGTCTTCATCTAGCTTATGGAGATACATGACCCTCTTATCTAAGGAATCACTAAAACTAGGATCCTCAATAGCTTTCATCAAATGCAAAGCTGACAGTTCCACTGTCACTAGTAGTTGAGCTTCCACACCATACACCACTTGAAAAGGGAACATTCCAATTGCTCTTTTGGGTGTAATCCTATCTTCCCAGAGAGCATCATAAATCTTCTTGTGCCAATTTCTTTGGGATTCATTGACAAGATTTCTTAGAATGGTCACCAAATTCTTGTTTGTTGATTCTTAGTGTCCATTCCCTTGAGGGTAGTAATCTAAAGAATGAGCGAGGGAAATTCCATACCCATAGTAGAAATCCATTATCTCAGTAGAAGAAAAATTGGAAGCATTATCGAGTCACGATCTTGTTTGGTACTCAAACCTTATCAATATGTTTTCTTCAATGAAATTACATACTACCTCGAAGTAGTACTTTTAATCTGGAATGGATTCTACCCACTTGGTGAAATAATCTATGGCAATCAACACATGAGTATGCCCCGCACTTGAATATGGGTTGAGTGTTCCAATGAAATCTAAACCCCATTGTTGAAAGGGTTCTCGATCATATCTATCTTAAGTGGTAAAGCAAGCCAACTTAGGTCTTCCCACAAAGGTTTGACAAGTTTCACACTTGTCGACCCACTTTGATGCATCTCTAAACAAAGTAGGCTAATAGTACCCCACACAAAGAATTTTGTGAGAAGTGATAATGAGGAGAAATGACCCCCACACACTTGATCATGAAAGGCTGCGAACAAATCCTTCGTTGCAATTTGTCAACACACTTCAAGAATCTTCCATCCACTCCTCGCTTGAACAAAGCATTCTCCCACAACACGTATTGTGCTGACCTTAACTTGATAGCTCTCTTCTCCTTGGTAGTTAAGTGAGATGAACACTCACCATAGGTGAGGAAGTGAGCAATGTCAGTGTACCATTTAGTCTGTCGAGCTGAGGAACAAAACAATAGGGACATTAACTTCATCCTTAGGAAACTCATGACCAGCTCCTTCGGAAATGAGTTCACACAGGCCTTTACCCCAAACTAGTTTCGTTGGTCTGATGTCAAGATCATACTACTAAACCTTCACTACCCAATTTCCTCTCTTGGCTCCAAATTCCTATTCTGTAAGAATAGAATTGATAGTCGTATTAGGCACAAGCACAACAAGAGTGAGAGTTAAGAATGTAAAATCGAAACTAATTAACAACTTTAACTACCGTAAAAGCATGTTTCTCCATCATAGTGTACTTTAACTCCTAAATCTTCAGAATATAACTCATGAATGCAATTGGGAGTTCAAGGTCATTAGAATCTTTTGAGTCAACACAGTAGCTAAAGTACTCTATGTGGCATAGCAATAGATAATAAAATCTTTGCTAAAATCTGGACATGCTAAGATAGGAGTCCTAGCAATAGCTTTCTTAATGCCTTCAAATGCTTCCTTTCCCTTAGAGGACCAATAAAATGTCTTCTTTCCTTTCATCATTTGGGAAATATCCAAAGTCAACGCTAGAAAATCAGGGATGAATCTTCTCAGGAAGTTGATTTTACCAAAGAAAGAGTGCACTCCTTTTTTTCTTGTGGTAAGAGGAATCTGCTAGATGGATTGAACTCGTTCAAGATCAATTTTGATTCCTTCTTTGGAGACAACATGTCCCAAAAACTTTCCCTCCGTGACACAAAATACAAATTTCTTGGGATTCAGAGAGACTCCATGTTCTTTGCATTTCAAGAGGACTATTTCTAGATGTTGAAAGTGATCTGCTCTAGTTTTGGAAAACACAGTTAAATCATCTAGATACACAACAATACATTTTCCTTTCAAACCCCCGAAATCCAAATCCATTACTCTCTAAAAGGTTGCACCAACATTAATGAGGCCAAAGGGCATCCTCTTGTAGGAAAAATTACCCCAAGGAGTGGTAAAGGAAGTCTTGTGTTGATCTGCAGTATTGACTTCCACTTGATTATATCCTAAGAAACCGTCAAGCATGGACAACATCTCCACACTTGTGACAACTTACAACACCTGGTCCATCATGGGTAGGGGATAGTTTCCTTCAAAGAATCCTAATTTAGATTCCTAAAATCAACACAAATATGAATCTCACCATTTTTCTTCCTGATAGGTACAATATTAGCAATCCATGTTGAATGATGAATGGGGAAGATGATCTTGGATTTCAACAACTTCGTATCTCTTGGAAAATGGTGTCGACAATCTTTGGATTGTATTGCCTTTGCTTCTACTTGAAAGGTTTAATCCCAGGTTTGAGGGGAATGAAATGTTGCATTTATTTTGGCTGGAAAGCTTTCAGATCATCATAAGAATAAGCAAGGACATCAATGTACCTCTTCAAAATATTGATCACCTTCTTCCTTTCCTCTTGGGTACAACACTTTCCAACATTCACCATTTTGGGTTCAGCAGGGCTTCTAGTGTTAATCTTTTCATATTCAGCAGACTGCTGAGGTCCTTTGTAAGCCTTGGAATTGACATATCTATCATGTTTATAAAACAATTCCTCCAAACTTACCATCCCTTTAGGGATCTTGTTACCTTTTAGTTTGATGCAGCCATCTTGATCCATCTCCTCCTTGACACCTTCCTCATTAGAAAAGACACTCTCTCGAGGTAGATTGTCACTTCCTTCAAAATACAATTGATCAAAGTTATCCTTGAGCTCTAGGAAAGAGAGAAAATGTTGGTCATCATTGAAAACTTGCCAATTGTTTGCATTATCCGGTATGCTTGGTCTATGGATCATTTCAATGGTGAATTTGTCTTGAGAAAAATTAGGATGAGGTATCAGCAAAGACCCTAAAATAGCTAGGGAGTCAGCCCTTATGTTCTTCTCCCTTGGCACCGCTTCGATGGAGAAGGCATCAAATAATTCAATAGAATCCCAGACTAGATTCCTATAGTGCTTCAACCTTCTATTCTTCACTTGAAAAGGTCTCTGACTTGTTTGACAACTAGTTCCGCATCTCCACGAGCTAGGAGGTTTTTTACACCTCTTTTTTTTTCATGTTCAGTCCAAGGATGAGAGCTTCATATTCTATTGTGTTATTTGTATTTTCAAACTACAACTTGAAGGAGAAAGGATGAATATTTCCTTTTGGAGATATCAATACCACACCAGCCCCAACACTAGCTGAAGAGCAACTTCCATCAAATTCCAAATTCCAAATGCTATTAGGATCATGGAGCACTTCTTTGGGACGTTCCACCTCATCCTGAGACATGATCATGTAGTTGTCATGCCCAATATCTTCATAAAGTATTTGTGCCTTGGGATCATCTATCTTTTGCACAATATATTCAGTTTGCTTCTCGGGAAACAACTTATTCATCTTTCCATTGACTGGTATAAGGGCATGTGACCAATCCATTTGAATTTCTCCTCCTACATCCTTACAAAAATTCCTACTCAACAACATGCCATATGAAGGAGGAATATCAGCTACCAAAATAGTAGATAAGACCTTTTCTATGGTAAAGCATAAAATCTACTTGTGCATCCTTAACTCTTCCGACTAAAGGCACCTCCCTACTCTCCATGGAATAGAAATAATCAAAAGTGTGTGTGAGGGTAAGACCCAAATCATAAGCCACTTTGGTAGGCATCACATTATCCGATGCTCCTGAGTCTATGACATAGTTGTTGAGTCTATGGCCAACTATGAGGAGGGTCACATAGAATGGTTTGATTTTATCATTAGGTGAGGTGACTGCAGCCACAAGATTTGGTTGGGATGCAGAAGCGGGAGTGGGAAAAATACCTTTAGAAGTGTTGGATGAAGTTTTGGAATGGGAATTAAAAAAGTGAACCATTTTGGAAAAGGATTTTGGATGGGTTTGATAAAACTCAGCCTCTGAAATATGGATTTTTGTCTTCTTGAGGTGGTCAATGATATCAAAATATCTAGAGGTGGATGGAGTATCATCACTAGGCATCCTAGGCTTATCAGGTTTTGAAGCTGGAGAATAAGAAGTCTTAGAAGTAGGAGTAGAAGAAGAAGAATTAGTAGAACTCACCTTTATGTGGATGTAGTGGGAATAGGAGATCCTCTTCTTGCAATCACTGGAATAGTAGTGGGATGCTCCTTAGATTTTTTAGTGGGATGCATCACTTTTTCTTTCTTGTTTGTCTACTCCCGAGTCATAACAACATATGAATCACTATTCATCTCTGCCACTACTTCATCATAATCATCTTCTTCATCAATGCCCTCAGTAGTGAGGAAATTAACTCGAGATTCATCAAGTTCTTCCAGTTCTTCCTCAGCCTCTTCTCCAGGTTCTTCAAAGTCTTCATTAACTTATTCATCATCAGGTTCTTCAACTTCACAAGTTACATTAACAGGGACCTTGATGGGTGGTTCTTCGATTGCCAACCTTGTCTGAGAAGAAGGAAAATGGTTTATGGGCTGAAAGTTCTTCCTCGAATGTCTTGATAAGGAGCATACTGAGCCAATTGTTTCTTGATGGCAATGAGGTCATTAGTAAGCTTCTATACTAACTGATCTACATTAGCCCTGGAGTAGAGGAAGAGGAAGAAGAAGTTTTGGATTTGGAAGAGTCTCTTTTCAATTTTCCAGACATGATCAGGTCATCTTCAACACTGATGGCTAATCTCTTATCAACATCCAAAGTTGCAAGATTGGCTCTTCTCAACGTGTAGCTTACTTCAGGAAATTGAGCGTTTAGGAAGATTTTTTTTTGAATTTGATCCATAGGCCGAGTGTTTTGTGGGATCTTGTTAATCAACTTGTTGAACTTGGCCACAAATTCTCTCATGGGCTCATGTGGTTCTTTCTTGATTTGAGAAATATGGGCTAACAAAGCATGCACATCTTCAACAAGTTTGAAACAGTGCTCAAACTGGGTCGTCATGGTGTCCCAATTGGTGATGGCCCCAATGGGGAGATGGTAAAACCAATCTGCCACATTGTCCTACAAAGTCTCCACAAAAATCCTCATAGAGACATCCTCATGTTCAACTCCAAGGACTCCACATGCAACTATGAAGGCTGTAATGTGTTCATCAGGATGTACCTTGCCATCACCTTTGAACTTGGGAAAGTTATTTCTATTACCCTTGGGTAACTCATGCAAAGGTTGAGGAAGGGAAAGAGGCCCAACTCGTTGGCCCCAAGGTAATGGAACTGCCATTCTTGGAAAAATTTCTTGAAATGGAACTAAAACACCAACAAGAATTAAAGCATGAAGATTAGGGCTGAGTTGTTCTTGAGGAATACCACTCCCAAAAGACCTATATTTAAGAGGAGGTGTGATTGTAGAATGATATCCTCTCTTTCTCCTTGTTGAAGGAAGGGGAAAGCCTTACTACTCTAGGAGTTGAAATTGAGAATCTTCAATTCCAAGAGCCCTTCTTCCATGAGTAAATATTGGAGTCGCCAGATCAAAAATGATCAAGAAATTGTTCTTTAAAACTAGAATTCATTGAAACAAATCCCCAATGGAGTCACCAAAAAATGTTGGTTGTCAAATTAGGACTTTAATGAAAGCAACAAAGTGGGACAAAAAGTCCCTCCTCTTTAATGGGTGAGGTGCCCTTATTGAAAGCAAGCAACAAAACTATTTACAAATGTACAACTGTCTACTTTAATGAGGAACTCTGATATCATGAAAGTGTTTTAATGTAAAGGTAGATGATCAATACAAAAGAATAGAAGAACTAAGGGAGGGAAAAGGTAGAACATAACAACATTCCCAGAAATATAGATAGTAAAATAGTTCCTTATAAATGCTGAGCAAGGGTGATATATAGAACATAATCATTCATATTAAACCACCAAATATTATTTCATAGACACAAAGTTCAAGAAATGGCATCCATAAGAATACAAAGCTTCTTAATGTAATAGATTAATGATTCACAAAATTTTCAACATGTAAGAGAGAATAAATTGATGCACATAGAAACAGGAAGGGAAATCTTCTCGTATTGATAACTTTTAGTTCTTTTACACTTTAAAAATTATTAGAGGTCTAACCCCTTGGAATGGCGTGGAGGGACCAATATATAGCTTACAAAGTGGTTACATTTATTAACCATTTCTTTTAACCAAAATATTAATTAAGGAAATATACAATATAAAGTCCTTAATTAATTTACAAGGAGACCCGAACTAACAATAGAAAGAAGAGAGTCAAGATCCGAAGAAGAGGCATCGGTCATGGCTAAAGAGGCCCCTTGTTTGAGGATCCGGTGCCTGAATCTCTTCAATGATTCCACTATATCATGCCCCTTGGAATCAATATTTTGGAAGTAACATGAGTCCACGTGTCTCAGGTATTTCTCCATGTCTTTTCAAACTCAGATGCTCTAGATATTCCTTATTAGCCTCGGCTATAGCTAAATGACAAGAACAAACATCCTTCATTTTCTCTTTAGTGATTGACTCTTCCTTCAATAGATCATCCTTGATAAAGGCCTTAAACTGAGCCTTGATTTCTTGGAGAGAGAAGAAAACACTTGTGGTTTCATTCTAAAAATGGTAGTGGATATATTTAAAGGTGGACACAACATAAGTTTTAAAAGACTCCCCTTTTTGCCATACATTCCTCAATTCCCCCAATGCTTCTAGAACCTTTATTTTCCACTCAATGCTAAAGATCCATGTCCTTGACAAGTTATTCTTGACATCATCAAACACATTGTTGGCCAACAGGATTCTATCATCAGTTTGACCCATCAGACGGAGATTTGTGATACACCCACTCTAGACTTTCAATTCCTTGTCCATAGCCTTGATTGAAGAAGTGATTTTTGTTGCAACTTGATCACCTTCTCATTAGTTTTGAAGGCTTCCTCAATGAAGTTTAAACCTGCTACAGTCATATCATCCACCATGGCTTCAACAACCTTCCCATAAGTAGAATACTTGTGGATGTCTTTGATGGTTTGGACCTCATCTTGACTGAGAACTATGGGAGGGGGAAGAGCAACCAATGGGGCTGGATCCAAAACTTTATCCTTTGCCAATAATGATATGATAAAGTTGGAAAGAACTTGGTTCTATTCTTCCAACTGCTCCATGGTTTTCTTTCCTTTCTCCACCCATTCAATAACCTTAGTGATGATTTCCTGAAGGTTATGAACTTCACTCTCAGGTGTGGATTCTCCC
The DNA here is from genome assembly GCA_018340775.1 of Taxus wallichiana var. yunnanensis. Classification (NCBI taxonomy): domain Eukaryota; kingdom Viridiplantae; phylum Streptophyta; class Pinopsida; order Cupressales; family Taxaceae; genus Taxus; species Taxus wallichiana. The sequence goes on from CM031240.1 coordinate 730,369,927, forward strand.
ATTGGAATTCTGGAAAGTTCCAAGTCAAAGATCAAAAGATCTTTCTCCTCTTTTTCCACTTTGGGTTTTGCAACCTCCAGGAATTGCTGGCCTTGAGCATCAATTACCAACCTCAAAGTAGTCTTTTCTTTCTTTGCTAGAGGAGGAGGGGTAGTACCAAGCAGAGCTGCTACAACATCAAAGTCAAGCCCTGTTAATCGGAGGAAGATTTCCTTTCCTCTTTGTCGACTTAGAAGGGTCTGTACTCAGAAAAGGAAGAAGAAGAAACAAAAGAATCAAGGGACCCAAGTGTAAGTGAACTCATGACACTCAGAGTATGAACCATTGTTGTTTCTAGTGGAGAAATGAATGCAACCACAGGAATTTCCTTTGTACAGAGGAGTCTGTTAAACTTGGAGGTTCGATCCTTGGTCCTTCCTTCTCTACTTTAGCAATGGTTTCAAGGGTTTCTTCTGGGTCTTTTATCTCATCATCATCATTCTCACTTAGAACAATAATGTTCTCTAGCCCAATAGGCAATTTTTACTACTCCAGAAGAGTCTCTTCCTCGATCGGTTCTTGCTTGAATTCTTTGACCTTCTTCTGATACACTTTAGTGGAAGAGGAAGGAGTAGACAACTTAGGTTCTTTCATCGAAGAAGGAGGAGTTTTCTCAAGTGCCTCAGTACTAGGCGTATGTACTTTCTTACTATGTGTGGAAGTCTCTCTTGAAGAGGATCTACCTTTGTTCATCCTGAGTTCACGTACTTTTCTGTCAAACTAAACATTGGTTCTGACAATGACAGGGGTGATTATCTCACTCAAGTCATCTCTTTCCTTGACATACCAATCCTATGTTTCCAGAGGAGTGTGCTTTATTGATCTTTCATACTCAAAGGATTAAAAATCTTCATCATTGTCCTTAAGCCCTTCAGGTACCTAGTAGAGGTTGAGGTCTATGATATTTTGTAGAGAAAATATGCCAAAATGCCTCCTCCTAGCTTTAAAATCATTAGCACAATCAGCCCAATAATCCTTAGTGTCAGGATGGTGATGATAAGGGAATTAGAGAGAAGGTTTACATTGTTGCTTCATTTCATACTTATTGTAATATGTAATTGTCTATATTAGACCAATAAAAGTGGGAAGAAAGAGCAGTTGCCCTTCCCGACTGGTTTTCCTCCATTGGAGGTTTCCAGGATAAAATTGTTGGTGTTGAAGTTTTTTTGAATTCTTTCCTTCTCTTCAATTTCCTTTCTCTAACACTAGATAATCAGCCACAAAGCTCTAATTTTTCAAGTAAATATGTCATTTTCCAAAGTTGAAAGTAGAACAACATAGTTGTGTGATTCGTAGAGTTCCAAAGTAGAAGTTTACCGATCACCTCATTTAAAACTTTAGCAATACACATTCACCTCACTTAAAAAATTAATAGGGAATGAAAGCCATGTTTTATTTCTACACATGCCACTCAAAGAAAACAACTAAAATAATAAATTTGTGCCACCACTGACGTTGTATGTGATCTCGGTGTTGGTGATCGACGAGAGGCATTGATCACCCTCCATCCTTCGTTGCCTCGACATCAATGTGATTCTGATAGCTTAATAGAATGTGAATGTGAAACTCAAATTTACATATTAGACATTGTGTTCTAGTAATAATGCATCGTAAGGCATTTTGTTTTCAACAATTTTGATTAGACAACTACAAATTTGACAACTATAAATGAAAATTCGACTATATTTTTGACTTTGACTCACTAATATGACTCAAATTGACAAATAGTTTTATGATAGACACTATTTTGATATATAACTTGACAATAATTAAACCTTTAACTAGACATAAAACTTAAAAGTAAATATCAAGTGACTAATGATCCAAAAGACTATAAACTTAACATGACCTATATAACAAGACAATCGCATATTACTTGAAGTTTTATAAACCTCACACTAGATTTTAGAGTTCTATTTAAGTAAAACAAATAGAAATAGTATTAAATCATAAATCATTTTAAGACACGTATAAAATTGTAGGTGGAAAATACCTGGCGAATATCCCCGGAACCAGTTTCAGTGAAAGGTGAATTTGACAGTATTCCAAAACAAAATTTTCACCTGGTTTTTCATGGCTCCATCATTGACGTGCGACAACAAGACGTCAATAATCACTCCTGACGCGCGTCAATGGAATGTCAATAATCCTATTGGCGCGCTGTCACATGCTCCAATTGACGCGCGTCACATGCTCCTATTGACGCGTGTCACATGCTCCAATTGACGTGCATCACATGCTCCTATTGACTAGCGTCATTGGCTCTTATTGACGCGCATCATTGGCTCCTATTGATGCGCGTCACTAGATCCTATTGACACACCCAGCTCCATCTCCTACGACGCATCTTATTGACGGCGTGCATCATGGATCTTTGACGCGCATCTGCTCCTAGTGACGCGTCAACAAGATTTATTGACGCATGAAATTAGATACATCGACGCGCCGAGCTAAGACTATTATCGCGTCGCTAAGACCATTGACGTGCATCAATTGAAGCCATTGACGCCTGATTTAGCCTATAAATACCCTTCAACTAGTCATTTTCTCGTTTTCACCTTCCCGCTCTTGAATTTTTGTAGGTCTCAATCGTTGTCAAAGATGCAAGTACAACTATAATGTCAACTTCACATGCTTCCCAACTGCAAGTTCAGCAAAAAAATCAAGAGAATCCAATTCAATCGATTTCCAAGATCAACTACAGGAATCCCTTATGCCCTCACATCCATATTGTTTTAAAGATGTCTTCAGAATATAAAGATTTGATGGATGCGTGTGAATTTACAGGGCTCGTTAATATGCCCCATTTCGAAATAGATCCGGATATTTTGAATTACCTTCTGTCATCCTACAATTCAGAGGACGGCATTTTTTATGTGACTCTGAACGATGGCCGAATGTTCCAATTCAGTATCGAAGCAAATGACATCCATCGGTTTACGGGCCTTCCGTTCAAAAATTTACCAATTGTTACAACCAAGGCAACACTCCTGGAAGAAGACAAGAAATTTCTCGAATCAACGTTCGGTTTCCATGTTGATTGTAAGTATAATTCATTTTAATTCATATTTTTTATTCTGTTTTTTATTCTGATACAATTTGTTGTTATAAATTTATAGTAATTTTCACTATTTCACATTTGCAGCCCATGTCAATAAATCTAGGCATGGTGTGGATACACAATCAATTGCACACCACTTTCTTGCTGCACTTATTTCATTTTTTCAATCCAGAATTGTTTTTTGCAGGGTCGCCAAATAGATATACCAAATTGGGCCATTGCATACATTGTTGCCACTATCTCAAAACAAAAATTTGATTGGTGCACATATCTATCCAAAAAAATAAGAACTGACCTAACAAATTCAAAACTTTCAGAAAAACCTTTCATTTATTCAACAAACTATCTCCTCGGCCTTTATTATGAGGCACTTTTAAATTTAAAAGATAAAAAAATTCCTACTTGCACTGATGAGGAGTTGATGAAGTTGTCAATTCCATTTGAAGAACAACAGGTATAAACTATTTAGTTTGTAATTGTATTTCAATTTTGACATTACAGTGCACAGTTATTAAAACTTAAATTTTAATGTTTTGCAGAGAAGATTTATTGAAGCCCTTCCCGAAAAAAGGCGTTATCGAGAGGAAGAGGCCAACAACACGCTGAGGCTTCGGGGGACTCCCAATCTGAAATGGAAGCTCACTCCTCTCCAAACCCTCAATAGTTTGAACTCGTTAAACGCCAGAGAAGTAATACCTTCTCATATATTATTTACAAATTCCAAAGTTGCATATTTATTTTTCAATTTAAATTTTAACCAAATGAATTGACAACATTTAATATTGATGAATTGCAGGGACTTTGGAACATACACCTGTTTCACAAACTCAACCTTCTTCCCCAACTCACTCCATACAGTCGCATGCATTCATATCTTCTGAACAGACACTGAGTACAACTCCTACAAGGCCACCCGTAGCACCGAGAAAAACAACCCCTCGACAACAAGGTACAACTTTTCGATAGTACGTTTAATTTCAAAATTTTTGACTTTATGAATTGTTTTCCTATTTTTCATTTTTTTCTTGTACTTTTCAGCACATGTCAGTCCTGATCAAACCGTGGCACCGACACCCACTCAACCAATAATTTTTAAAATGCCAACTAGAGGAACAGTGAAAAAGAACATTGGTAAACGCATGCCTTTTGCTCCGGCCCCTAGTGGGACACTAAACATTGCCTCCTCCTTTCGAATTCCAACTCTCTCACTTGGTGGCTTGCCCAGTGCAACGGGCATATCTGTTTTGAACAATATAAATTTAGATGAAGATTATTTGGGCATTGATAGCAATGACCCAACTGGTTTTTTCAATACCCGCGAGATGATTCAAGGCCAACAGGTATACTTCAAATTTCAATTTAAATATGCTTTACAATTTTGAATTACATTTCGATTTAAATTTATTTATCTAAATCTTGATTAATTTTTTCACAAACAGGATCAGCCCACCCAAAGGTAGAAACAAGTAGCAGTTGATCTTGCTGAAAGCCCCCATACTTCTCCAGCAAGATCATCTTCATCAGATTCAGATAGTGAACAGTTGCCACCTTTTCCTTTGGAGAACTTAATTGGTTATGATTGTCAATCCCATGTCAGTGAGTTTATTCTTCCTCATATCAATCAGCTTATAGAATGGGAGAGAAGGGCTAAAGTTCTTATCAATGAGATTATTAGTCGTTATGAAAATTATTGGCAATGAGATAGTTTATACACTGCAGTCCAGAATCAACCTGCGAAGATGGATTCCTTACTTACCCAAGTAAGAAGTGGGACTATCACGTATAACAACAACTATAAAGATGACATTTTAGATAAGTCATTAAACAAATTGGAAAATATTAGTGCCGAGGCCCAGGCATATTTTAACAAATGGTCCAAGGACAAGGATTTGGTAGCAATCGCAAATGCCGAAAGAGATAGAGCGGTTGTAAGTACTATTACATTCAAACAATCATTCTTGTTAATTTGAAATTTTCATTTTTTAGTAATATTTTGAATTGACATTACTCTTTTTGTGTAGTTGAAATATGAAAATTTGAAGAGTCAGGTGAAGGTTTTGCAAGTTCACTTGGAAATAGCAAAGAATAGTTTATCCGCAGAAAAAAATTTGAAGCAAAATATTGTTTTGGTTAACAAACAAAACAATACACTAAAGTAGATAATTAAAGAGCATGGTTTCGACCCTGACATATTATTCAAAGCTAAAGCAGCAACTGATCCAAATTTGTTGTCGCATGGAGATGCGACAAATCAAGAAGAAAGAATTTTAAAAATCTAGATCTTTGGAAGATCTTTGCGGATTATAAGTTCAGGGGTTATTTTTGGTGTTGGGGAAAGAGGTACAACCACAGTGGAAGAAGTCATTGGGGAAGAGAGCAGAGGAGTAGAATTGGATAAAGAAAAAGAGGGTTTTGAAAACTAGAAACTTTTATTATTGAGGAAACTTTAAATATTGAATTTGAAAACTTCTACTATTGAGTATGTACTATGGTATTTGAATTTAATTATATGGATTTATATACAATCTTTAATTTTAATTGCATTAGATGGTGATTATCATGAATTATATGTATGTTTCTTGTTTACTTGCATTGTCATGAATTGTATGTGGACGTAGATGATGAATGATGATAATTGATAATTAATGATAGATGATGATGAAAGACGATGAATGACGATAATGATATGATATATATGGACGATGATCAATTTAATGTGGATGTAGATTTATCATCAAGCACAGTAATTCTTCTTCTCTAGACTTTTGAACTTGTTTTAAGATAATTATTCTCTATACTTGTAACGATATGATCATAATGACATTAATGACTTTTGAACTTGTTTTAAGATAATTATTCTCTATATTTGTATTGATACAAATACTTTTATTGTTATAGATGATGAGATTTATGATATAGATGATGTACTTGTGTTTTAATTTCCATTGTTATTTGTGTATGGATGGAAACTAGATGAATTAGGCATGGTGGAGTTAGGTCAGTTAGGCATGATGGAGTCTAGGTCATGTAGGCATGATTGAGTTAGGTCAGTGAGGCATGGTGGAGTTAGGTCAGTTAGGCATGGTGGAGTCTAGGTCATGTAGGCATGGTGTAGTTAGGTCAGTTAGGCATGGTTGAGTTAGGTCAGTTAGGCATGGTGGAGTTAGGTCAGTTAGGCATGGTTGAGTTAGGTTAGTTAGGCATGGTGTAGTCTATGTCAGTTAGGCATGGTTGAGTTTAAGTGTGTTGGTCTTAATTTAATTTTCAAGTTATTGATAACATGGAAAAATAAATGATGATGAACGTGTATGGTAAGATGTTGTAAAAAAAATGGTAGGTATGTATGTTGGTTGATTGTATGTTTGTGTCACTTTCCATGTAGTGTAAAAAATGGAAACTAACTAATAGTAAAAATGTAAAATGGAGAAATGGGGGAAGATTGATTAGGGTAAAGAGTGGCCGAGCTAACCTCTAAGGGCCCATTCCCTCGGAATGTTTCCTACATAGCCCCGGTGAAAAGGGGCCTCAAGTCGATGTAGTTCTCCCATAAGCTAGGGAAAAATAAGATGAGGTAGAGGAATGGGTGGGTATGTTTTAGGCATGATTGAGTCTATGTCATTTAGGCCTGGTTGGGTTTAGGTCATTTTAGTTGTGGTTGGGTTTAGGTCATTTTAGGTATGGTTGAGTTTAGATCAATTAGGCATGATTGATTTTGGTGAAAGTCACATGATCACGAAATTTCATTTTTTTGGCGAGTCCCTTGAGAAGGTAGGAAATTAGGGTGAAAATGGTTGGTTTTTAGTGTAACCTGGTGTAAGACAGCATGCCTACTTGGCAAGAGACATAAGATCAAAATAGGCAAGTCCATAACAAAAAAAGTTATCATTTCCTTCTTTTTTTGTTGTTGTTTTGATAGACTGGTCGATGTGGGAAGTCTATGTGGGATGAGTATATTTATAAAGAAGTCCACCCATGATAACAAAGTGAGAGACACTTTTGAGAAAGGTGTGTTGCCCATTACAAGTAAGGCCAGGAGGTATAATTGAAAGGGAAAGGTAATCTGCAAACTACTTATACCAAAGGTCACATAGGTCAGGTGTAATTCTCCCGATGAGTTTGACGTCTTGAAATAAATAAGAAATTGATTGTAACCTTTGTATGTGACAAATATTTTGGAGTCGGAAAGAAAAGTGGGTATCTAAGAATCCAGGTAGGCCATGGTATCTGCAAATTTGTTAGTAGAACGTGGGGTGGTTTGAAGCTCATAACGGTTAAAGGTAGTCAAAATTATGTCCACATGATACTTATACTTTTGAATTATTTCATTATGACACTGGTATATACCATTGACTTGGTTTACAACTAACTGAGACCAACAATATCTTTAAATAAATGTAAATATATAGAATTAGACCTGTAACATCTTTAATGATAACAAGAGCTGAAAAAATGTAAAGTAACAAACAATAAGATTATGTTGAAGAAGATACCTATTTAAAATTGAAATCATCACCGGTAATGTGCTAGATCTTTGTCTTAAAAAATTCAACACAAAAAATGGATTAGTAGATAGATGGGTGAGTTGCCTGACATTGTCAGTCCCGAGAAGTAACAGCTTCCTCGGATGGATGTCAACCCACATTTTCAAAAAATAAAAAGATTGTATTTAACTAAATGTAAATACATAGACCTGTAACATCTTTAATGATAACCAGAGCTGAAAAAATGAATAGTAACAAACAATAAGATTAAGGGGAAAAAGATACCTCCTTAAAGTTGAATTTTGAAATCATCACTGCCACTGGTAATGAGCTAGATCTGTGTTTTAAAAAACCCAACACGAGAAATGGATTAGTAGATAGATGGGTGAATTTCCTGACATTTTTAGTATATAGACCTGTAACATCTTTAATGATAAAGATAAAAGATAGATAAAGAAGATACCTATTTAAAGTTGAAACAATCCATTATCAATAGCTTCATCAAACTCGATGTTGTCTTCTGTAGAATGTGACGAAGAGCCAATTACACTCTCAAGGTTGGGAATATTTGTACTTGTAGCTGTATTATTCACACCTCTTCTTTCACAAAGGGAATTCCAGTGCGTAATTTCTCTGTCGAACGGAAAGGTTTCGATGGAGTATCGAGAAACATAACACCTCATGCAACTTTCCAGATTTTTATCCAACCTGTTTCTCAGTTTTGATTTTATAAATGACAATGCACTGAAAACCCTTTCATCCTCCATAGACCCCAAAATCATTGTTTGGCATAACTCATATAATCTGAAATATTCACTGATATCTTCTTGTAAGATAGAACTTTGATAGATTCCTCGCCACAGCCTTGTAATAGCACCACTTTCAGAAGGTTGATCTAAATTCTTATATTGGTTCCTCATTGTTGTTGCAAAATTTGTTGACTGAAACTTTAATAAATCGGCATTCAGTATACCTTTGATTTCCATACCCTTGAGCTCTGACGTCTTTGTAAATTGTTCCATTATTGTACCCATTGATTTATGGAAATGCTTTCTGACAAAGTCTGCACGGCCACCTTCAGTATTCCAAAAATTAGGATTCATCACACCCATGGCTTCCAGAATTTTATCTTTACAGAAACGTTCCCTAATTTTTGATGACAAGGTTTCTGAAATTTTTTAAGCTTTATTCTTGTTTCAACTATAACAGACTCAAACAAATTACGTGTCACGGGAACATCTTCTCATTCCGATCCTGTAATATCTTGACGTTTTTGCAAAATGTGCATTGGTATTTCCCTCCCATTAACAGTGATGCAGAGGTGATCGTGGATATTAAATCTCAAAAAGGTGTTAGGATTTTTAAGATCTAATAAATCTTTCCAATTTTCAAAAACAGGTGCATCAAAACTATCCTGGGAACAGTACAATATATCAAGACTTTGACATACCATTTTTCTCATCCGTATAAAATCCACAATATAGATTAATCTACCCTGTGCATGCTTCATCAGTGTATTGATCTCCTTTAACATTGGAAGAATACCAACCAATGTAAGCAATGTCTCCAAATCAGTTAAATGGAACAACAAGTCCCTTGCCCTATCAACTTCATGACGGTATTTGTGCATGAAACCAACCAATGAAGGATACTCCTCACGAACTCTGCATGCAGGTTCATACAAAGAGATCCATCTAGTCTCCACATCCTTCAGAAGTTTTTTGCCATCTGTAATTCCAATTGCAAATTTTTGGAACTCGAGAAAACGCTTTGGGCTGCTTGACATATAGGCATGAAGTTCTCTTATAAGGTCTTCTAATTTAGCAACATTTTTGTGGTTGCTTACCATTTTATACGCTAAATTCATTCTATGAGCCATACAGTGAATTGGTAGCATATATGGGGCCACTGTTGTTTGTAATCTAACACAGAGCCCTATTCGGTGACCCTACATGACAGATGCACCATCTGCTCCAATGCATACCAACTTTGTAGCAATTTCATAATCAGTCATTCCAGCAACATCTTTCAAATGAGAAACAACTATTTTATATAGGTTTTCGGCATTGTAGTTTTCAACCATTTTCATAACACCCAATCAGATGAGGTGTCCTTATATGATTTTCTAAAGTATAGATGTGGATACATACCCATGCGGTGTTGTCGACTGCTGTCACTTCATCAATTGAAAGAGAGATAAAGTTTGCTTTTTTTACATTCTCTTTCAAATCTTCCTTCTCTATCATCGAGAGGCATTTTGCCATTTCCCATCCACTACTTTCAGACCAATGAGACTGAGGTACATTCAACATTCCGTTAAATTGATACAAAACTTTGAAATCGAGGAAATCCAAAATCGCTCTTCCTTTTTTTAGTATTTGAAAAAGAGTAGAGAATTGTATGAATTTTGCATGTAGATTTGTTTCTTTCATCTTACCAATATGCGATGTGATCGTTCCTCCCTTTTCCAACAGATGTCTATGTTTTTTCTGCTCTACCTCATATTCCACTGCGTATCTAACATGCATGCATTCTTTTTCAGTTTTCCACCTATGTGTTTTGATTTTCTAGCCATCCGCCCGTTACAGTTAAATATTGTTTTCCACAATGTTTTTCTATAGTGTCCAGCTTCAGTTGCATTTTTTGTTGCTTTCCCAATTTCCACGTACATATTGTACATGTACATTCAGATGGGATTTCTTTAGAATTAGATGATTGTATACAGTTCAATAAATGGAAATTTAGCTGCCCAATCAAACTTGTATGTCCTGCCAATGGTCCACATATTCTTGTTCATTTTCAATGCTTTACTTTTTTGAGTAGAATTTTGAGCAATATCACAATCACTTGGTTTCCTCTTTCTTGGACCGGAGTTTGATTTTGATTTCTATCTTCCATTTTGCTGAGTGTTTGTATCTGTGATATCTAGTTGCACTTCTGGTTGCACCCCAATAAGAACAATATCTTCAAGATCTGGCATATTATCGTAGGTTTCATTTGTTTGACTTTGATACTGTGCAGAATGCATGTCCACCTCAATAATACCTTCCACACAGTCAGTATTTTGATTCTTTGTGGTGGCATCTATATGATTGGTATTTACAATATCTGTATCCGCAGAGTTTCCAAAATACTTGAAGAGTGATTTCTGAGATTTCTTACTTACTTTTAGGTTATTCGTATTCTTTGAGCTGGCACCTTCCATTATTCTGAAAAGAGTCCTGCATCAGCAAAAGAACCAAGTAGTGACTCTGTCCAGTGTCTGAGGTCTTGTCGTGTGTCCCCTATCTGAGGTCTTTGTCACGTGTCAACTCTACACTTGTCATGCATCAACAACCCATTTCCTGTTGTGCGTCCACTATCTGAATATACTGTCACACGTCAACACTGCCCTTGTCGCGTCAACTTCTTTGCCCAAGTCACGCGTCAACACTTTCTCTCGCACACGTCAGTACAGTTGTTGTCGCGTGTCAACAATGCCCTTGTCGCGCATCAACACTGCATTTGTCGCGTGTCAACAATCACAGGCTAACAGTAATCTGAATCTCTGGTGCTTAAGGGTATGCGAGTTCAAATTTCACAGTATTGGTAATTTGTTAAGCTACTTGAGGTATACTACCCGACGAATCAGCTAGGTTTTTATAGGAGATGTTTTCAAATGAAGGCGAAGCCGACCCCCCAAAAAAAATATACTATATATTTTAGGCGAATAGGACACCGACCCACTCCGAATAATTCACCTTTTCAAATTTTCCTAAAATGAAATTTTCACCATATTACGAATATTCGCCACTAAAATTATCCCTGTATGGAGATAAGGAATTTGAAATAAAGATCTAATGAAATAAAATATATGAAATGATAACTAAAAATGAAAATGCTAAAAACAAGAACAAACCAAAGTGGATTGACAATGACTTGAGTAGAAATGGTATGGTTGATGGCGAATGGAATAGAGATGATCTAAAAATGTGGATGAATAGAGCTGAAATAGTGATGTAGATTTGCAAAAAATGATACTAGAACACAAATGGGGTAAAATGATAAAGGAAAGGGTTGATCTGAAGGGAGTAAGGAATGGTTCGATGGTGACCCAAGGCAAATAGACATAGTCGATGAGGACCTATGCGAGATTAATTAAAGTATGTAGAACACAGACCAATACTAGTTTTGAGATACTAGGATGCGTAAAAAATACCGATAAGGTGAGTATGATGTAAAATATGATAGAGAAGATGCAAAACAAGGTGAATAGGATGTAAACCGAGCGGTGGTTTTGATAGACAAGGGATATGGGTCGATGAAAACTAGCTCCGGATGGTGGTGACTAAAACAAATATGGGACCTTGGCTAAGGGATGGAGTAGACAATTGGATTTGAAGATGACAATGGAAAAATGAAAGGTGAGGTAAAACTTCAAGAAGACCTATAAAACCGCAAGACAAATAAAATCAATCATGAGTGATATCTCCAAATATTCTTCACAATAATCCAAACACCAACAATGACATGAAAAGGGATAACAAAGTGATGTAGCTAATAAGCAAAATCTTCAAAAATAATATAGGAAGAAGCAATCATGAAGAACACAAGAGATTATAAATTTTCCATCCCTTTGAGAGGAGGTATGAGTGTGGTTACATAGAATAGGGTAGGGTCTGTAACAACCTGGGTCATTCGCCAACAACTACGATGGACAATATGATAAGAGACGTTAAAATAATAATGGATATGTATAAATAGGATGATAAAAACTAGTGGGCTAAGAGACGTTAAAATAATAATGGATGGGTGGAAAAATGATGATAATCGCTAGTGGGCTATTTTTATGCTACCTCGCACGCGTGTTAGGGGGTGTTTAATGGGGTAGGTCATCTTAGAAGGAGTAAATGGGTGGAGGGAATCTTAGGAATGGGTTTGATGGAGGTTAATGATTAAGGGGCAAGTGAATCCAATATGTGTATTAAATGAGGGTGATTAGGAAGATATTAGGATAATTAAATTGGTTTAGGGTAGATTAAGGATTAAGAAAATTATGAGGATTAATGGGGATAATGGGAATAATGAAAAATAGATGGGATGTGGGGCAAAAATTAGAATTTTGGAGGAAAGTGGGTAATTCAAAAATAGGAGGAAAATGAACGCACTAGGTGAGGATGAGGAAAACACAAGGTGAAGGAATGGGGGTGCCAAAATAAGTGTCTACATTCTTCCCCTTTTTGTTGAGGGGTTTATGATAGCAAACTGTGAGAAAAAAATGAGAAGAGATGAGAAAGGTAATTGATGAGGAAAGGATAATTGATAAGGTGTTCCCCCTCAAACTAGGGGTCGATGACACAAAGGGGAATTGATCATGAGTTTGAAAACGATAGATGAGAAGGGAGGGTGGGAAAGGATGGGGAAAAGAGAAGATGAGGCATGATGTCCCAAGAAAAAAGGATCCACACAAAAATAAATAAATATTAAAGTATGGTGGTGATTTTAGGAGTCATTTCGTAGGGAACAAAGTACGACCTCAATGGAGACAATAACAATGTCCTACGAACCTATGAGTCAGTGAAAAACCATTGCGAGATGGAGGGAATCAAATGGGAATCCACTCAAAATGGATGTGCAAGTCGTATGTGACCAATGGGTCAAAGGAAGACATCATACATAAAAAATGTGAGGATAATAATGTGAAATCCTTCATACATGAGGAATCGAATGGAAATGCATCCAAGAAAGACAAGGATGAAGACAATTATGGTGCCCCAATAAAAGATACAAAGATGGCCAAAAAGGTGAGATGATAAAATCTAGATAGTATGACAAGGAATAATGTGTTATGGGTGACACACTAGAAATAGAGGGGAAGAAAAGATGATTTGATGGTGGAGATGGTGAAAAAGGGAAAATGGTGAAAAATTAAGGGTGGGTCAATGATACTAGGATAAGTTGACGGTGACGATCAGAGATAAGTGGCGGTGGTGACCCAAGAGGGGTGATGGTAAATGATGTCGGTGGGATATATAATCCTCTAGGTCACCCGATTAGGCTCATTTACATAATGTAGAGTGACGATTAAGAGCTATGAGATAAAAATAGAAAGTGAGATTTGAGAGAAATTGATGTCAGAGGAGTAATGAGGAAGCACTAAAGGACTTGCATGATGGTAAGTGCCTAAAACCTAACTTGTTTTTAAGCATTTTTGATGTTTTTTTTATTTTTTTTTTACATTTTTTCAAATTTTGAGAACGGCACGAGGGGCGGTCACCGGTGACTGGAAATGATCACCATCAACTGGGCCTAAAAGGGCATCAATCTATGCTAAGGGTGTTAACCCAATTTGGGTCGTGTCGAGTGGGATGATGATGTATGAATTTTTGATTTTGGATGATGGGATGACTAATGATGCATGTTTGATTATTTTTAGGCCCAAGAGACCTTATATTTGAGGAGATAGAGTACATGCCCTATATGATTAGATTAGAGGAGATGTTAGAATCTTGAGTGGGATCATTTGGGATCATTGGATTAGGTGGATTATGTTATTACCAATGGATTCCATGAGATGTGGGATTGATGATTGCATTGGTAGATAGATGGGATGTGTGTATAGGCACATTTTGTTTAGGATGGGTGAGATGACTATCACACTAGAGGATGTATATCAGATTTTGAGGCTGCCTATACAAAGGAAGCTAATATAGATTATTATAGTAGATATAGATTAGGGTTTTGAGATGATGGTTTGGAGATGATGCCCCAAAATTACCTTTTCATCATGGGAATTTCACATAGAGAAAATATATGAGGGGGGTGTGGTTAGGAGTGGTTGATTTGTTTGGTGATGATGGAAAATTCAAGCTATTCACTACCGGAATCAACGGGGGTGTTAGGTTCTATGGATAATGGCATGTGTTATTGTAGATATTATTGATCATAGAAAATATTTTCATTTGGGAACAACCTTACTTACATAGGTGTATCATGAGATATGTATGTATTTAGAGAGGAGGAGGAAAGGAATGGATATGGGGTTCCTTCTCCATTTTTGGGATTATGAGCATATAATTTGATTAGGCCACTAGGGATACCATGGGTGGAAGTGACCATATTGATTTAAACATTGGATTCTTGAGATGGCGAGATGACTGGGATCATGGTGACACAGATAAAGGAGTAGATTGGTATTCAAATAGATTTGTAGAGTTGGAGATAGAGAAGGTGAGATGGAGGCCATACCATGATTATCCCATGGCCATGTGGTGGATGTGGAGTTGGTAGGGATGAGACAAACTAGGTGGGTATAGGGGAGAAATCCCCGAGATGATAGAGGTTGTCATTTTATAGGGTGGTGAAAGTTTGGAGTGGTACAAATAGTTCCTAGAGAGCCTATTAGATATAGGAGAGATGAGTTAGAGAGGGACCTTTTGAGTCTCGATAAGACCAACCCATTAGAGGAGGAAGAAGAACTCGTGGGATGATGATGATGATGTTAGAGTCAAAGATGGGTTTTTATATTGGATGACTTTGCATGGAAAATGGCTCGGATGGTAGGAGAAGGAGATGAGGCGGTGAAGGGGGGAGGATGAGGAGGAGGGTTCTGTGGAGGAGGATGCAATCTACTAAAGGTGAGGGAGGGGATGATGGAGGGGATGACATAGAGATAATGCGGCTATGTGAAAACATGACCTATCCCATCTAGAGAGGGACACGATGTGGAAGGAGTAAGAGGTGGCACAATAGAGCCCATGGTCCTACACTAGGAGAGGGACTAGGCTATTGAGTAGAGGGATCTTAAAGAGACAATGAGAGGCCTATAGAGTTAGATTTGGAGACCTCACACTGATACTAGAGGTAGAGTTGAGGAGTGGTGCACCGGTGGCATCACATAGGGGTAGGAAAGATGACACCTCCAGTACTATTTCCTTATTTATATAGAGTGGTCATTTCGAGGTGCGATATATGAGTGGATTGTGACACATAAGTTGCCACTAACATTGAGATACACAATATATCTAGCTAGTAAGTGGTGTGGTAAGTGGCACAATGCCATCTAAAAGCACAGCACAATGAGTGGCATATAGCCACCAAGAGATGAGGACCATGATGAGGAGATGAGGCCCAAGAGATAGATTGAGGCACCACCCTAGGGGGCAAGATTTGAGACTCTCGATGTGCATTTTACTAATTTGGATGATGTATTTGCTTTGAGACAAGACCCCTTAGTAGCTTGTGACTTGATGTATATATTTGGATTATACATATATACATACATACATACATACATACATACATACATATATATACATATATATATTATATTTTTTCATGATTTGTTATGATTCATAATGTGTCATGTGTATGATTTATGGTTTTGATGATGTTATGTTAGATTTAGATGTGGATGATTATGATTATGATGTTATGGATTATGTGATGTTAGATGAATGAGTTTGATGTAATGATTATTGATTATGATGATTATGGACATGATTATTGATGATTATAGATTTTATGTGGATGTGCTATGATGTTTATAATAGATAGTATATATATATGATTAGAAATGGAATGTGATAGATGATTAGCTTTGATGGATTCAGAAACATGGTAGCTATGGGATGTGATGAGTAGGATAGAGAATATAAATGGTGTGATGAATTCATATGATGTGGAAGATGTTAGGAAATATTAAGGGAATGAAAGGAAGGAACATGACTTGATAGGTGGTGACCAATGGGTATGAATGACACTACACCATAGGGAAGAGTAGGTGGAAGGAGTGATCCAAACTAGATTAGAGGTAAAGTGAGAATGGGAATCAAACAAAGTAATGCACTTGTGACCAAAGGTGTTAACATAGGACCAATGATAGTTAGTCACACTCATGATCAAGAAAGGAAAGATGGAAAGGGGAATCTTATAGACCTATTATAGACATGACAAGGGGTCAAGATATAACATGCATGTATGGGAAACAAGTTCTCCTTAGGTGGTGTTCCTAGGACTATGCCCCAACTTTAGATATAATGACACAAATTGATCAATGCGGGAAGTTTTCTTTTGATGGGAAATTTGATCGATGTGGGAATATTTCTAGGATGATTTTATATATGAAATATTGATCATGTGGGAATCCTTTTACTTGCCATGATATAACAAGGTAGCCATCCTTTGAGGGAGTGGTCTACATTTTGATTTATTTTGATTTTGAGATGACATGATACATGATAGTTGTCCTTTGAGGGATCAATCTATATTTTTATATTTATTTATATAACATATTTCCTTTGAGGATATATATTTTACATTATTTGATTTACATAAACAACATGTCTTTGAGTGAGCATTTTTGATTTTGATAGGAGCATCCTTGATTTTGAATATTGAATTTGACACAAGAGCTGAGGATAGCCAAGTAGACCACTTGGGGAGGGGATAATAAAGATGTGTAAGTTATACTTGAGGACCCTTATCATGGTTCTAGAAGGTAGATAAGAGGAAATGGAAGTAACGATCACAGAGTTCTCACCAAGAAGGAAGAACCTATCCATAAGGAATATGTCTATGAGTAGATCCATGGTGCCCATATTTAAGGTCATAGATAGGATAGTGATGGTAGACCACATAATTCAGATCATTACAAGTGATAGATGGAAGAGGAAATTGATGGAAAGAGGGGATCACTAAGGTGACTAAGATCACATTGGTAGATATGCTAACAATAGAAAGGTCACAAGTGCAAGGCATTGAGAGGTTTTGGTTTAGGTTTACCATCAAGAGAAGCTAAACGATAAGCACCAGACCCATACTTATGCATGATAATGTATGGTCCAATCTAGTTGGGAGAAAACTTTCCATGTTGGCTCCTTTCTAGAGTAGTGACATTCTGATTTTCTTTAAGGACAAGGTCACCGATGTTAAATTATGAGGTTTAAGATGTTTTTGTAAGCACGTTTAATTTGATCTTGATAGACTTGATGATGTTGGAGGGTGATCAAGTGATGTTCATCTAACAACTCAAGTTGTGTTATAGATGCTCTGATGATAGTCCTCATCAAGAGATAAGTCACGAAGGGAAACATGTAAGGAAGGGATTTGAACTTCAAGAGGAAGGAAAACCTCAAAGATCCGTAGATGAGAGAGAAAGGAGTAGCACCTGTAGGGGTGTGGATGTTAGTTCGGTAAGCCCAAAGAGAGAAAGGAATATGAAGATGCAATTACGACCGACCTATCAATGGTCTTAGCAAGAATAATGTTATGAAGGGTCTTGTTAGAGGATTTTGCCTATCATTAGCTTGGGATAATAAGGAGAAGAGAAGCTAAGCTTGATGTTAAAGGAGTCACAAAGCTTCTTAAGGTATTTTTTTTAAGGACTTTCCATTGTCCATGATGAGCTTGTGAGGGATGCCAAAATGAAGATGATATGTTGATAGATGAAATTAATGATCTGGTTAGCTTTGGTAGATGTGAGTGGAATGGATTCCACCCATTTGGTGAAATATTAGTAGCAGTGATGATAGAATGATGGCATTGAGAAGAGTGCATGGATTGATGAGGCCAATGAGGTCGAGCCCCCATTATGAGAAGGCCAAAGGTCCTGGGACAAATGTAGATCCTGGTTAGGAATACGGATAAGATTGGAATGTTGCTAACATTTAACACATTTTTAACATACTCACAACATAGTCTTGGTTGAGGGTAGGCCAATAATAGCCTAGGAGAAGGACAAGCTTAAAAAATCCAAGCCACTAAAGTGTCCACCACATATATCATCGTGGACTTCTCGAATAGTGTGGGTAGATTCAGAAGACTTAAGGAAAACATGTAGGAGAATGCCATCAAACCCACATTTGTAAAGGATGCCACCAAGGATAACATAATGGGTTACATTGAAGGAAAGGACCTCCTACCATTCTTGGATAGGTTGGAGGGGACTTTAGATTGGGATAGGTAGTCAAAGATCTGAGAATACCAAAGATAGATTGATTGGTATCGACATGATTGACATGGGAAGCTCATGGACATGAGATGGTTGATCGAGACATTGAACAACAATGAGCTTGGATTCTTCCATTTTCCATGGGATAAGGGATGTGAGGGAAGCCATCGTGTTAGAAAAATGATTGGATGATCATGGGATAGCTTGGATGGTATAGGAGTCAAATGCTTCAAGGAGAAAGATGATGATATCCCTATATTTTTGAAGGATGTCATTTTTACATTGATAGGTGCCTATGAATTGATTGATGATGAGTTGGGAATCCCATATATAGAATTTGGACATCGAGCATGAAATAGTTTCAAGGCCCAAGATGAGGGCTTCATACTCAGCCATATTGTTAGTGCATTTGAAGTTAAGATTTTGAGAAATGGGGATGGGAGTATCCCAAGGAGGAATGATGATAATGCCAGCGATGCCTCCCCTTGTTGACACTTAGATCCATCAAAGAAAAGGGTCATCTTAAGAGGAGAGAACTCATGATCAAGAGTGAAGATAGATTCATAGGAAATTATTCATGAGGGAGTTGATTATCGGAAGAGGGGCCTCAACAAGTTGATGGAAATAGCTTGGCCCTTAATGGATTTTGGGAGATGAACTCTAGGTAAAACTCTATCATGAGCATGAGCCATCGAGTGATATGATCACTATGATAAGGCTTGGAATGCATGGTTTTAAGAATGTGGAAATGGTAACGATGAAGGTTTTATGGTTAAGAAGGTAATGATGAAGTTTAGAAGTGGAAAAGAAGAGGGTGCAACACAAATTTTCAGCTTTGGTGTAGTGGGTTTCGTAGTCATGAAGGGTATGAATGATATAATAGATATCCTTCTCCCTACCTTCTCATCATGGTGTGCCAACATGGCACCTAGAGCATGATCGAGAGGTAGATATATAGAGATAGAAAGGCTCCCCCTTGTGTGGAGGTGTGAGCACTAGTGGAGAGAGAAGATATATTACTTAAGATCATAAAGGCCTTTTTGATAGTTGGCATCCCAATTGAATTGGGTGTCTTTATGAAGAAGGTGATGAAAGGGTTGGCAATGATATGAGAGTTGTGAAATGAAGTGATGGATTGATTAAAGTTGACCTTGAAGACTACAAAGTTTCTTGAGGTTAGAAGGGGGAGGCATCTCGAGGATGGCCTTAATTTTAGTGGGTCAACTTCAATACCCTGATAGAGATAATGAATCCAAGGAGTTTACAATTATCACTCCAAATACACACTTGGCTGGATTAAGACGAAGGAGGAAGCAAATAAGGTGCTCGAAAGAGGATTTCAAGGAAAAAAATATGGTCGTGTCGACACTTGGATTTACCCAAGAGGTCATCGACATAATCTCTATAATTTTATGGATAAGGTCATGGAAGATATAGGTCATAACACATTGGTAAGTGGCCCCAATATTTTTCAAACCGAAAGGCATGATGTGATAGTAGAAGGTCCCCAAAGGGTGATGAAGGAAGTCTTATGTTGGTCTTTTGGGGTGATAAGGATTTGATTATAACTAGAAAAACCATCCATAAGAGAGAGCATCTCATGGCCTGGTTGTGAGGTTGATGAGCTAGTCAATGTTGGGAAGAGGAAAGTCATCCTTAGGGAAAGTGAGATTTAAATCTCGAAATTGGTGTAGATGTGGAGATTTAGAAGATTTGGAAATGGGCATGATATTTGAAACCCATTGTAGATAGTCGATGGGTTAGATGAAATTATCAAAAATAAGATGTTATAGCTCTTATTTGATAAGAAGGAAAATGGGGATGCATGTGACATAACTTTTGTTTAATAGTTTAGCATGGGGATGGTGATGATGTTATGGATGATGATGGAAGGATCGAGACCCGACATGTCAGAGTATGACCATGTGAAGGATTGGTTATGCTTGGATAAGAAGGAGGTAAAGGCTTCAAGCTCTTGAGGATCAAGAGATTGGCCAACCTTGAGGATGTAGGGCTCTTGGGGAGTCCCTATGTTGATGTTGATGGTGGATTCATTAAGAAGGGTGGAAGTATCAGGAGGAAGGACTTATGGATATGAGAATCCTCGACCCCCATGTAAAAAAGAATGGAATCATCATTGCATTAAAGGATATCAATGGTAGGGGAATCCTCCCTATCATCTTAGGTACTTAAGAGGAAAGGACCAAGTCTCATTTTCAACTTGATAGGTGACCGTCCGAGGGAAATGGTGGAGACTAAAAAAATTCAAGGGGGATAGACACATTCATCTATTCATCCATGGGATAGTTAGATGAAGAAGAAGAATATGGTGGCTCAATGTTGATGTGAGAGGAGAAGAAGTGCATGGAGGAGGAGTGGAGGGATATTTGTATCCCAAGCAAAACTTCTCACATGGTTTGTGGGATTGGTTAAGGACAAGATCATGGATACCTTGTTCATAATTTGAGACCATATCCCTTCCATGCACAATGATAAAGGTAAGTATAGGAAAAATATTTGTTAGAGAGGAAATCAAAACCATTGGTATATGGTTTTGTGTGAGGGTGGTCATCAACATGAGAAGAAGGGTGATCAAAGCCACCATAGACAAGATTGGTTTTGAGGAAGGGGGACCAAAAGAGATGATATCCCCGACATTGGATTGATACATAGGGGCCTTGTTAGGATGACCAAGGTGGTTAAGAGAAGGAAGGGAATTAAGAGTGAGGAGTTGATACTCCCCCAGAGAAAGGTGTTGCATCACATCATCAAAAGATCCATCATGGGGTAATTTAGATGCAGGCACAGAAGAACTAGTGGATGCTTTAGAAGAAGATTCTTTGCTTAGGGAAAAACATCGTTTGGTCGATAATTCATGTGACATGCTTTAAAGGGAGGGAGGTCAATAGGGAGAGTATGGATCTTCCCTTCATGTTCATATTTAATACAATGGTGGAGGGTAGATGGGACACAACACATGGCATGAATCCAAGGGCGTCAAGAAAGACATTATATTGAAACTCCCCTTCTACAATGTAGAAGATCTCATGAAGGATTTTATGGCCAACATGGATGGGAAGGATAATTGTTCCCAAAAATTGGGGGCAAAAACATCATTAAAATCACAAAGGATGACAGGTGATTGGGTGACAATGGTGTTAAAAGGAGTTTAAGCTGATTAAAGGTATGGGAAGAAATGATGTTGATACTAGCACCATTGTCAATCATGGATCGATGGATGAAGGTGTCATTGATACAAACCATGATGAAAAGAGGAAGATCATGGTCTTTAGGAAGAATTTAGGGATTTCAAAATCCTTGAAAGATATGGTGGTGGAAGTTGCAAGATCTCCAACAAAGGGCCATAAGGGGTGAGGCTCATCGGATGATATGGGAATGCATTGTAAAGCTTCAATAAGAGCCTATTTTTGGTTAGGGAGCTTTGGATAAGCTCATAAAGGGACATCTTAATAGGATCTTGATGTAACTGCTTTATGATGGTCTATTTGATGGAGGTAGGATTGGGAGTGGCTAGGATAGACACCTTAGCCTTAGAGAGGAAAAGGGGTGGAGAAGGCTCATTGGGAGGAGGAGATGATGACTTTAGATTTGGATGAGGTGGAAGGTTGGGCCTCGTAAGGGTGAGACCAGGTGGTAATACGGATGACATATATGTAAAGAGGAGGGCTATATCTTTGGAAGAAAGAGAAGAGAGGTGGGATAGTGATGAAGGTGGATTTAGAAGTCTTGGGCTTGGTTGGAGGATTGGTTTTGGATGAGATGGGCTAGGGGATGGAAGGGTGTCTTATTCTTCAATGAGAAGATCATCCTCTTCCATAAGACTATCAACAAGGGCATGGAGTTATTTACAATGTTTGGTAGTATGGCCAGGAACATGATGGTAGGAACAAATAATGTTAGGATCAAACCATGTGGGTTTTGGCCCACGTGGGTCAAAGGGTTTAATAGGTGGAAGGGTGACCATGGATGCATGGAGAAGATGTTGAAATACCTCGGTATAAGATCGATGGGTGTTTTGGAGGATGAAGTTTTGGGACTTGGGATGGGTTTGATTTAGAAGAAGTGGATGAAGGTAGAAGAGGGGTCTTGTTCTTATGAGGCTTGATAGGAGCCTTGGATTCAGATTTTGATGTGGAAGGAAGGGTGGATGTTGATTGAGATTGGGATGAAGGGGTGGATGATGGTTTGGGTGATGATTTAGAAGAAGAAGGAATGGGTGATTTGGATGAAGGAGGGGTAGATGATTTGGATGTAGTTTTAGAGGGATGGGTGGTGGATTTGGATTTTGATTGAGTAATGATGGGTTTTTGGATGAAGGGACCTACCCCTAAAAGTGAAGGAGGGATCCCTAAGATGGATGTTTGGATACTAGGTGGTTGAGATTGAGGAGATTAGAAGGGGAAACTCTAGTTTCTTATGTGGATGGGTAAGTGATTTTTGGATGGATAGGTGTGCCAAGGTTTCTAGATTTACGTTATGGAGGTTTACTCTTGGTGGGGATGATAATAATCTGATAGAGGGGATGTTTTGAGAGGTGGATGATGTGGATTTTAATATTTGAGGTAAATGGGTTCACAAGAAGATGATGGGGATGTTGATTTGATAGGAGAGGATTTAGATGTGGAGGAGGGGGATGAAATAGGGACATTATTTGGATGAGTGTCTATGGAAGGTGTGGAGATAGAGATGGCGTAGAATCAGATGTAGGTATAGGTGTGGATATCGATGGGATTGGTCAAGATAGGGTAGATGTAGTAGGTGTGGTAGGAGGTGTAGAGGAAGAGGTGGATGAGGATATCTGGTGTGGAAGTAGGCATAGGAAAAAGAGAAGGAGGTATGATGGATGCAAGAGAAGTAGGCTCAGGTATGGTAGATGTGGGGATAATAGATGTAGATATGATGGGATGTGGGGTAGATGTGGATGTGATGGATGAGGTGGGTAAGGATGATGATGTAGGGACCTGACTTATGGTACTAATTATATGAGCATTAGGTGTTTGAGATGTAGAAGGGGCGCTTGGCTAGTAGGTGGATGATTGGGAAAAGGTTGTTTAAAGATGTCAAGTGGTTGGTTAGGAGGGGCATTAGGATTACTCACTTGGAGGTCCCCTTGGTTGATGAGTCATTGAACAAGGTCCTTAAAGGTACAACACTTTTCAATGTCATGCCCATAGACTCAATGATGTTTGTAATAGGAGTCCTCTCGATACCAAGTGGGCTTGGGTCATGATTCATCTAAGGGTTGAATTGGAGGGATTTGGATGAGATTAGAAGCCATAAGCTTATCAAAGATGGAACTATAAGACTCCCCAAGGGGAGTATAGTTTTGGGGTAGGGTGAGGAGCTCTTTGTGAAGGCTTGGTATGGGAGGTAGAAGAAGAAGAAGACTTGATAACAATAACACTTTCCACACTCTTGGATTTATCATGATGAGAAGAGGAGGATTTGGTGAACTCCATCTTAGGTTTGTTAGATCTGAGTTTAATGTGGCCTTGCTCAAGGGCACAAAGTTCTAATTTATGAGCCATGGTAAAAGCTTCTTTGAAGCTTTGAAAAGGATTGAATTTGAAGGGTGGAAGAAATGTGTTTAGCAATAAGATTGAGAAAAGAGCTTGATGAGCTTGGTCTGAGGAAAGGGAAAAGGATAGTTGGTTGATGATGCCACACCATCTTGTGAAAAAATATGATGGATTCATCTTCAAATTATTTAATGGCATATAGATCAGTGATAGTGATTTTATGAGAAATGTTGATGGAGAAATGCTCTAGAAAGATTTGGGAAAGTTGTGTGAAGGAGAAAAGAGGAGTGTTGGGGATGCCATTATACTAGTCCAATGTGGGGCCAGATAATGACATGGGGAAGTCCTAAGCATGAGGTCCTGATCATGGCTATATATGAGATAGCATGCATGTCTGAAAGCTTAGAGATGTTGTTGAGGATCCTCTTTGTGTTAAATTTAGAGAACTTAGGAAGTTCCCAATGGGGAGGATAAGGTTTGATGGGGACATAAGGATGGATGGGCTCATTACAAATTTTTTTCATATGTGAATGATATTTTTAGAACCCAAAGTAGTGGCTTCTAAGTTAGCTAATCTACTCAATAATGTTTGCATGGGGTCATTAGAAGTAGGTGGAAGAGAGGTCGAAGGATGAGGTTATTGGACATAAGAAGTGGATGGGTTAGATTGAGGATGAGATGATAATGCTGAGGATGGGTAGGAGTCTTGAGGAGGTGGTTGATAAGGAGGAGGATAAGTGATAGGTTGGGATTAGATGGGTTGGGAGATGGGATGTTGAAAAGGAATGTAAGTAGGGGAAAGATTGAGGATTTTTGATGTATGAAAAGGGGTTGGATTGAGGATGAGTATGATAAGGAGGTTGAGATGTGTGGATGGGTTGATGATGAAACATATGTTGAAAAGTAGTATGAGGAGGGGGTTGATGTGTCTTGAGTAGATTTTGAAGGGAGTGGTTGTGAAGAGATGACATTAGCATGGATTTGGGATGTAGGAATGGGGACCAAGTTTGAAAGGGGTATTTGGAGATAGGAGGAGGAAGAAAGGTGGATTTTGGAAGAGGTTGAGTAAGGGCATCAGTGACCATAATGGATGAGGATGTGATGGGCATAGAGGATGAAGGGATGGTATTGATATGAGGTAAACCAGATGGGATGGGGACCACCAATTGAGTATATTGGTGAGAGGAAGAGTCAAAGAGGCATGCTCATGCTGGGCCATGGCCAACTCATTCATTTCTGAGGAAAAAGATGGAAAGTTGGGAGGTGAGAACCTGAGTGGACTAGGATGGGAATGGTAGGCATAGAGATCTACTAAAGAGGAGGCCCCATCAATGGGAAGGTGAGTAGATTTATGGATGAGGTAGTCATGGAGGGTGACATGGTTAGTGTCTAGGAGTTCTTGGAACTCCATGCATCCGCAAGGGATAAAAGGGGCCTAAAGGCTTCAATGGAAGTAGCTGATGGGGGAGTAGCTAGTCTGGAAGGGATCAAATGGTGATAGAGGAAGGGGTTGGTCTCAACATGAGAATGGGTGTGAACCATGGTGGCTCACTAGAAGGGATGGTAGAAGTGATGGGATGGGTAACCATAGAGGAAGAGATGATAGCCATGGTTGATGTCTATATAGGAAGAGTGGTAGAAACAAGAATGTTAGATGAAGAGGCTTGTTCCATTTTTTTCTAGTCTATGTGACTGGGTGAGAATGGGCATGAAACAAGAAACCTAAAAATCCTATGTTGATAATTACTATAGCAAAAAAAGCACACAACACAATATTATTTATCTTGATTATTTAGAAGAAGTGTGAAAAGAAAATAAGAAGGCTCAAGAGGGAACCTAGGAAATGGTCGATCTAAGGCTGGTTTCAAGACATTTAGGGATGGATTCCTGATATACCCAAAGGTACATGAGGCCCGATTCTATGATAAAATTTATGGAAAGAACACGTGAGGTGAATTTCCTATTGGGTGATGAAATCCCAATAGTTCCACCTGGGAGGAGTGTTTTAGATGTGTAAATTAATGCGTGGGTTTGGACATGTGTGAAAAGAGTGGATGCAAAGGATTAACCCCTAGTTATACTATGTGAGAAAGAAAACAATGAGGGTGTTCTTTTAAGATCTAAAATGAAGTGTGGAGATTTGATGAGGAAAAGAAAACAAGATATGCAATGTGAAAAAAAAGGATGGGGAAAAAAAAAGGAATACCTTGGGATACACTTTTTCTTTTATCTAATCTTCAAAAAAGCAAGTGAGAAAAAGTAAGTCCAAGCAATCCACGATCCAACACAAGAAAGCAAAAGTAAAACTCCTACTTGTAAGGTTAGTAGAAAATGGATATGGAAGAAAATATAAAAATGAAAAATAAAAATGAAAGAGACCTCACCAAATAAGGGTGGTCCCACTAGGCATGGCATAATGTTTGACAAGATTTTCACACTCTTCCTATTTCAGATTAGTGAAAATAAATGAGAAATCAAGAAAACCTGAAATATGGGAGGGTTTAGGGACCTCTTGATGTGGATGATGATGAAGATGGTATGGGTGCACAAGAATGGATCCTCCTTGTTATGAGTTGATAATAACCTACACAACAAAAGAACTAAAAAACACAAAAAGGATTAGTGATAGATATGGTGGGCTGCCCGATGAAGTCGGTTTTGAGAAGTGAAAGCTTCCTAGAAAGGATGTTAGCCCATGTGATAAAAAGATATAGGTAATCGATAATGAATGGAAATATGTAGATAACAAAATATGAAATAGAGATCTAATGAACTGAAAGATACTGAAATGTTAATGATAATGGAAATTAAAAGCAAAAATAACAGAGCGGGTGATGATGACTCGAGTAGAAATGGTAAGTTCGACGTCTACCGGAGAAGATGATATGAAAATGTTTAGGATTAGAGCTTGAAATAATGATGTAGAGCTATAGAAATAGATACCATAGAACATGGATGAGGTAAAATTATAAAGGAAAGGGTAAATCTAAAGGGAGTAAGGAGCGGGTTGACAAAGACCTAAGGAAAATAAACATAATCGATGATGACCTATGCAGGATTGATGAAAGTATGGATAAACATGGATCAATGTTGGTTTGAGATTCTAGGATGGGTAAAAAATGTTGATAAGGTGAGTAGGATGCAAAATATGATACACATGATGCAAAACAAGGAAAATAGGATGCAAAATGAGGTGGTTTTGATAGACATGGGATATGGGTCAACAACGACGAGGTCTAGACAATGGCGATTGAAAAAAATATGAGATCTTGGCTAAGGGATGGAGTAGGTAATTGGATTTGAAAACAACAATGTATGGATGAAAGGGAGGAAAAAATACAAGAAGACCTAAAACCTACAAAAAAGAAAAACATACATGAACAATATCTTCAAATATTCTTCACAATGCTCTAAGCTCCAAAAATGTCATGAAAAGGGACAAAAAGTGATTCAATGATAGGAAGATCTCCAAAGATGATGCTTTGGAAACATCACTCATGAAGAACAAAAATTCCAAATTTTCAAGGCTTTTAAGAGGAGGGGTGAGTGTGGTTAAATAGAACAAGAAGGATCGATGGCGACCCGAGTTAGTTGCCAATGATTGGGATACAATCTTCCAAGGGACGTTAAAACAATAATGGATGGACGGAAAAAGGCTAATAATGGCTAATGGGCTATTTTTAGGCCTGCACGCATGTTGGGGGTGTTTAATGGGTAAGGGTATCTTAGGAAATTTTAAATGGGTGAAGGGAATCTTAGGAAGGGGTTTAATGAAGGGTAATGATTAAGGGGCATGTGAATCCAATATGGGTATTAAATGGGGGTGATTAGGATAAGATTAAGATAATTAAATGGGTTTAGGGTAGATTAAGGATTATGAAAATAATAAGGATTAATGGGAATTAAAATATGGGAATAATGGGGATAATGGGTATAATAGAAAATAGATGGGATGTGGGGGAAATTAGAATTTTTAGAGGGAAGCTGGGTAATTAAAAAATAAGAGGAAAAATGAATGCACTAGGTGAGGATGAGAGGCGAATGCAAGGTGAAGGCACGGGGGTTCGAAAATAAGTGTTTAAAGGTCGATTGTAAGTGTAAACAACTTAGATCATTAAACATGGAAGGAAAATGAATTGGAGTGAATCAAAGGTGTTTTGGTGTGAATCGCCACCGATTTAGTAAATCACCGATGATTGCGTGGTGGGAAAATGGTCCCTATAAATGGGTAAAAAGTTACCATGGTAACTCATTGTTACCACACACATTTGAGAAAAAGATCTATGAATTTTGAATATTTTAGCAAAAAATATGAAAATGGAAGTCACTTAGGAAGAGCTAGGAGGCACATGAGGTGACACTAGGAGAGGTAGGTGTCATTTTATGTATTTTTGTTAAGTTTTTTTTTTTTTTAAAAATTTTCACTCGTTTGGTGGAATTTTTGTTTGATGCCAGGAATCAATTTTGATTTTTAAAATTACCTACGATTGGGGAATACCGTCAATGAATGGCAAAGAATCACCAATGACTATGTTTTTTTTATGTTGTGAATTAATTAAATGTGCTAAATTGATAAAATTTTTAATGAATGGTATTCTAATGATATTTTTATGGATGCGGGTGAGAGATATATTGATGATAAGGGATAGGATCCCAATTATTTTGGATGATGTACGAGCATTTATATCGGATGATGATTGGGATCATTTGGAGGATGTTGGCCTAAGAGGGATGCATCATTATAGATGTTTCCACATAAAGTGGGGTTGTTACTTGCTCTACTAAAGAGGTGGGAACATGTGATAGGGACCTTTTGGATACCAACGGAGAGATTACCATCACACTAGAGGACGTCCACATGATTTTGAGATTACCTCTTGATTTAATATAAATTGAATTAAATCTAATTGTAGAGTAACTATTGTAATAAATGATGTAAAAATGTTAATACACAATGAAAAAACAAGAAAAAAAGAATGTAAATTTGAAAACCTAAGCAAGAGATGGAGATAAAGACACTTAGCTGATTTTGGAGGAATCTAGAAGTTATGCGGGCAAGTAAATAACTACAACAAACCGAAAAGAGTGTCGTCAAAGGATCGTTGGTGGTTCGAGCTACGAAACTACACAAGGTAGGAGCACATGTTGCGATGTCAGGTGCAGGTGTTGGTGTCCAACTAAATACTATGGATATTGTTCTTTTAGGGCATAAGGATATTTGCTATCCTTTCCTGTATGTCTCTCTAGATTTTCTACCTAATCTACAAATTTACCTGTTACCTGCAAGAAATAAGTTCACTTGCACATACCCAAAAACCACATCAAACCTAAAAAGGACAATACAGAATGGGGAGTCGGACTGAACCCTTCGGTCACCCAAAGAGTGAACTTATGAATGAGTGCTACACTACATCTCAGATTCCATGTATTTATTTGTGAGAGTGTGTGTAATGATTCTCTAGGATGCCCTTGTGTAAGTTTTAGAAATGATAATAGGATAAATCTAGAATGTAGAATATGTGAGATGAAATAGAATAGGATTTCCCTTCTATGTTGTGTATGTAGAAGAATGTAGCCTTTTTCCCTTGAATGAGTTGATATATGATGATTTTTTTGCTTTTTTGCCTTTGGATGCAAGATTAGGTGATAGTATGTAATGCTTAGTGCTTGGTCCTTTATTTTAAAAACATAATTATGTATTTATATGATTCCCTTGTTTGAATTTCATAATTGACAACTGAAAGGTTGACCTAAAGTAGTAAAAAGGTAATTAAGAAGTGAAAGAGGTCCAAAAGGATAAACAAAAGGAAAAAGGGATAGGAGCACCTGGAAGAAAGGAGCATCTTACACTAGTGTCCCTAACCGGGGCTAGTGTTTGAGGCCATAGAAATATAAAATAGTCAAATGTTGACAAGAGTGCAAGATGTATAAAGCCAATAAAAGTGCAGAAGACAAAGTAAAAGGATAAAGGGAGTTGTCAATTACTAGTTTTATTGCTTATGAATCATGTAAATGCTAGCATGATTTTAGGACCTAGAAATTTACCCAAGTGCATATATTTTGTGACTACATTTCCCCCACTTTATGTTATTGAGTGAATACTCGATAACATAAAGTAGATAGAATATGCATACCTTATGATCTTGTAGATAAGTGTGTAGCCGATAGCATGTTGAGTGGACAAGTGAAGTGTGAAGTGATTGCAATATGAAGCATGGAGACTAGGAAGGGGAGATAGACCTTAGGGGTGAAGCATATGCATAATGTGATATTTTTCTTGAATTGTTATGCATAATGTGCTATTGGAACCTATTTTTGATGATGTAAGTTGCTCCTTGTTGCACATTAAGGATGGACCTACAAAATAAGAGTAAAAGAGTAGTCAAAGTCTTGTATATGAAAAATTTGAGTAAAGTATGTAAAAGTGTGTAAAAGTAGTAATAAAGGAAAGTGTGCACCTGATGTATAAGAGTGTAAAGGATAGAAATATGTCATGAAATACTATGAAAGGTGAGGTTTTTGGAAATCTCATGCCAAGGATAGTTTATTTGGGAGATCTCATGCCAAGTGCAAGTTTTTTGGGTGATCTCGTTTTACGGGAGAAGAGTGTTGAGGAAATAGGTCTAGCTTTTCCCTCCTTCCATGATGATTCCCAAATAAGTGTCACTACAGATGGCATGTCCTATTTTTTATGATTAGTCCGATTTGTAATCTGAAGTGTGTTGATAAACTGAAATTAGTAATTGGAGGCAATCACTGCTACTTTAGAAATGTTCTAACAATTACTAGAGATTGTGTTGATATGAGAGCTTGACTATGTTTTCCCCTAGGACATTAGCACCCAAGGGAGGAAAAAGTTCTAGATACTACTATCTACTACCGACTTTGGAATCTCATCTCATGTTTTGGAGCCAAGTTTTTTTCTCATCCAATCTATGACTATTTGTTTGTGTTGTTTCTATACTATGCTGATTTGTAATGTAGCTATGATTTGTTGTAAGGGTGATTTTTTCATTCCATAGATGCCCCCTCATCTGGGGTGCATGCAATGTTGATAGGAGAATGCAGCCCAAAGAAGAGGATCCTTATCTAATATGCATATATGAAATGGAGATACATGCAGGGGTAGGGGATGTGTATACAGTAGAAACCAAGGCACATGAAGACAAACGAGGCTAGTAAAAGTGCTAGTGCAAGAAAAGAAAAGATGTAATAGAAGAAAATGTAATAAGAAACTAAGAAGACAAGATAGACTACGAGAAATGAGTTTCATACATGGGACATCACTCATAATTTCACAAGAAAATCAAGGCTAAAGCACCTAAAGACATATAATGATCACACAAGATAGAGGGCATGGCTCGCAAATAATAACACAATAACAAATAATAATAAATAAAATGTATCAGATAACCATGGTTGTATATAGTCCTGCAAGGAAAATGCTACACATGAAGCACCTGTTAACATGCTAGAAAGATATATAGAATGTCAAAGCATGTAAATATCAGTGAAAAGCAAGTGCTAGTAAGAAGAAGTAGTAAATGATGAAATAATATAACATGTAGTGTGTAAGAGTAGTCAAATTAGATTCCCCCAGAAGCCTCGATGGGACTGGAAAGGGATTAAATGTTTTACATCATGCATCATATAAGGATCTATAAAAGATATGCTTTCACTTCCATATACCAAGTGAACATGCAAGTGTATATGATAAAGATAATGACATATTGAGTATTTGTCTAGCATAGTAAGTAAAGTGCAAGATGCAAGTAGTATAAGATAACAAGATTAAATACAATCAAGATATATACAAATGTTGTATGAGTGTAATGGTGTGATATGCAAGGTGTGAAGATGATAGGAGAAGCGTTACCCCATGAAAATGTGTATGAGATGAGGTTAATTTATAAATTCTCCCTCAATAGTCAAGAATGAACCATAGAACAAGAGTGTGTCATCAAGAAATGAATGTGTTGCATGAGAGTAGATGCTAGAAAGATATATCATGAAGCATAGAGTGTGAAATGTGTGATGTGAGGTTCATTGATGAAGTGTGCCCTCAATATTCAAGTGTGAACTATAACACTAGAGTTTTTCTTTGGGTAATGATAGTATAACATATGTACTCAAAAAGTAGGAGTGCTTAAAAATACTAATCATAAAGCGTGGATCATGAAGTGTGGTAGTAGAGACTAGAGACAAATTGATAGTGATGGAAGGGGGAGAAAGTGTAATCCTCCCTAAGTATGTAGGTGATGGAGATCTATGTGATGATGTAAGAGAGACATTACGATGGTGACAGAGATTAGAATGTATCATAAGAAAGTATATTGTTTTCACGATGAGGGTAGAAGAAAGAGTAGGACTAGGGTTGGATTTTGGGTTGACAGGAGGAAGTTTAAAGAGGTTAGCTATCACAGGGTGAATTGGTTGGTCTTGTTTGGTTGGTGGTTGCTTATTTGGTAATGTTGTAGTGGAGTTGATAGAAGGAGAGGATGGAGGATAAATTTTTAAAGGAGGTTGCTTAGTTGGAATGGGTAATATTGTAGAGGACTTGATAGGAGGAGAGGATGGAGGATGAATTTTGAGAGGTGGTTGCTTAGTTTTAATTGGTAACATTATAGAAGACTTGATAAGAGGAGGTGATGGGGTAATAATTTTCAAAGGTGGTACAAAATTGGGTTGGATAGGTGGTTCTGGACTAACCAAAGAAGCAACATTAGTAAGTGATGGAATGATACTCACTAGACATGGAGGGATTGGATTTGGTAGCCTAATGGGATTTAGCAATTGGACATGAGAATGTAGTATAATGTTGTGTAGCAAATGAAATAAAAACTTGATGCTCAAGGTTCTTAATTCTTCATTTTAAAGAATAGAAATCATTGTCATGATGTCCATTAATTCTGTGATAATTACAAAATGGGAGACCTATATATTTGGAAATCTGATAAAGAGGGTAGTAATGAGTAGTTGGAAAGTTGATCAACTAGTGATTTAGGAGCTCATGAATAATATCATGTTGCTTAGCATTTTGATCAAACTTGAGAGGTGTTTGGTAGGGTAATACTTAGGGTTCACTTATATGAGCACATGTAGAAGACATAGGACTAGGATGAGGTGTAGAAGAAGAACTAACATGGGTCTGAGAAACATCCTTAAGATGTTAGATTTCAGCTATGAAAGATGTAATCATGGTTTACCCAACTTTAATTTATCTTGAAATAAACAATGTAAAGCTTGAATTGACTTGAAAATGGATTGATTAGTTGTGGTATCACGACCAATAGGGTCATCAAAGAGACGATTGAATATGAAGATTACTTTTGTGGGTGGTGTATTGATAGGAGGTACATAGTGTCTAGGGATTTTTGGAGAACATCTTTGCAAGGTGGGTGCATTTGAAGAAACTAATGCAAGGAGACTTGAGAAACCTTAGGAGCCATAAAAGAAAATTTAATGTGAAAAATAAGGATCCAAATGACTGATCACGAGTGGGGTTCACCAAATGATTTAATTTAAATTGAAATAAAGTTAAATGCAAAGTAACCATCATAATAAATGATGGAAAAATGGTAATATACAATGAAGACACAATAAACAAGTTTATAAATGTGAAATCCTAAGAAAGAGAGGGAGATAAGGAGACTTAGCTGATTTTTGAGGAATCTGGAAGTGATCTGGGGGAGTGAATAGATGAAAAAGACTGAGATAAGAGTGTTACAGAGGCTCAATAGAGATTCTAATCTCTGAAAATTCATAGGACATGATCACTTGGAAGAGGATAGGTGCATCTAGTGGTGATGTCTAGTTTAAGGTGTTGGTGTCTAGGTAAATATTGTGGATTTGTATCTTTCATGGTTGGAGGATATTCATTTTCCTTTCTTTTCTATCACTTTGGATTCACTATCTAATATGTGAATATACCTACAACCTGTAAGAAATATATTCACTTACACATACCCACAAACCGTATCAAACCTAAAAAGGAAAATGCATAATGGGGAGTTAGACTAACCCCGGTGGTCACCCAAAGAGTGAACTTATGACCGAGTGTTGCACTACATCTTAGAATCCATGTAGTTATTTGTGAGAGTGTGTGTAATGATGCCCTAGGATGCCCTTGTGCAAGTTACACAAATGATAACATGCTAGATCTAGAATGTATATAATGTGTGGGATGAAATATAATAGAATTCCCTCCTATGTCTGTGTATGAGGACCTTGTCCCTTGAATGATTTGATACATGGATGATTTTGATGCTCTTGTGCCTTTAGATGCAAGCTTAGGTGATAATATGTAATGCTTAGTATATGATCCTTTATTTTGAAAACATAACTATGTATTCATATGATTCCCTTGTTTGAATTTCGTAATTAACAACTAAAAGGATGACCTAAAGTAGTAAACAATAATTAAGAAGTGAAAGGGGTACAAAAGGATAATAAAAGGTAAAAAGGGATAGGAGCACCTAGAAAGATAGGAGCACTGGTATTAGTGTCCTAAGCGGGGAAAGATAAAAGCAGGTCCAATTACGGAAAGAATGCAAGATGTATAAAGCTAATAAAAGTGTAGAAGACAAAGTATAAGGCTAAAAAAGTTGTAGCTACTACTTTTCTTGCTTAGGAATCATGTAAGTACTAACATGATTTTAGGACCTATAAATGTACCCAAGTGCATATATTTTGTGACAACACTTGTTCAAGGAGAGGGGATGTATTTGACAAATGAGATGGAGAGTACTTAGGTGATGTAGAGATTATATGACCATGAGGAATATGAGGTGAATTTCTCATTAGGTGGATTCTCATATGGGGCACTTTGTATATCCGTAAGATAGAGGGTTGAGAAATCATGACCCTAATGATGATAATCACCAATTTTTATGATTTTCCCGACTGCTGGAGGCCGGTTTTCTTGGATGATGATAGGAGTGTTGGTGGATATGATGGAACATAGGACTATATTCACATGGGATCTTACACTTTTAGTATAGACTTATAGAGAGATGTGGGCATGGAGGATTGAAAAGAGGTTTGACATTGATGTAGGGGTTTTATTATAATGTTGGCCTATGAGCACATTGTGATGGCTCAATGGAGGGGACTACCATGGGGTAGTTAGGTACCTTTAGAGGACACTATTGGATTCATGAGGTGGAGATATGATGTAGGGGTAACATGACCAATGAGAGGCGAGGATCATTATAGGTAGCACCTGACAAGATTATAGAATGGGGATTTTATATGGAGGCCATACATCGGATTCCCAGTATGGCAGGGAAAGTAGGGTGAGATCATAACCACCAAACAAGAGACATGAATATAGGGCTAAAGACCCAAGAGAGTGGGATCTTATCATCTTTGGTCACATCAGGTGATAATTTGGATTAATATATGATGTAATTGAGGCAACTACTACCTATAGGCAAGATGACAATGATATGGACACACCACTTCAGTGGTTACAGAGATTCATCTTATGTTAGATGAGGAGGGTGTGAGTGTGAGACTAGATTATCGGGGTGTAGCCATGAGAGTGGATGATGTTAGGGTCACTAAGGAATATTATATATGGTGGAAATCTCAGCTTGCTAGGGTTGTGAGGAGGGTACGATCCCATTTGAATGTGGCACCTCATACTGAGTTGTTGGTGAGGGTGAGGGTGGAGAGGAGAAGGATATGGTGGTGGTATTAAAGGCTACTTTGGAGCATTTAGAGGCTGAAAATGACGCATTGATTGTTGAGCAAGCTAATTTTATATCTATGAGGGACATCGTGTTTAGAGAACGAGATGGGCTAAGTCGGTGTCTCTTTTCTATACATGTAGAGTTGACATAGGATACATCAGATAGAGATCGATACCAAATGGATAGGAGGCCTTGATAAAGGCCTTGATTGTGACAACTAGCCAGACGTATCGATTCTAAGTTATGGGCATCTCGGACTCGGGGGAGTGGCTAGATGGGGCCACCAAGTGGCATGAGCATGGATAACTATTAGTCGTTATGTGAGGAGATGCGATATTATGAGGAGATAGTGTGACAGAGGCTACCAAATGAGCCTTGTTGGGGTATATTTAACATGGAGGCATGTGGCACCCTTAGGTAGTACTATGAGTGTGGGACAACCACCATGGGGTCTAGAGGTAGGTCCTATTAAAGGACTAGACAGGGGTCGGTGGTGCTGCGGGAGTAGTGGGTGTTAGTTTGACAAACATTCAATTTATTGGGAAATTGGTTAGGTTGGTGTCTAGATTGTGATGTACGAGGCTCATGTGAAGCACTTTTTGATGATGATGTATAGATGTATGAGGCTATTCGGATCCTTTGATGATTATATATATATATATATATATATATATATATATGATTTTTTCATTTGATTCATGTGTTGTTGATTTAATTTGATGTTGATGTTATATATGAATTTGTGATGAGATGATGAAACAATTTAGATATATTTGACTTGATATTTAGATATGTAGATGTTATCCCTACTTGTTTGTTTTGAGATTCCTACATCACTTATTTTGATGCATCCACTTGATACATGGTCATTTTCTAGTTCTTAATTAGTACACTAAACATATTTTTTATGAACATTGACTCTTTCAAACTGTGAACGCACTTCATCCATTATCAGTTTAAGGGATAATCACTATTCTCCCATATAAAATTGGGGTATCTACCACTAGTTTTTGTCTCACACTCGTTCCTACACCCGCTCGTAAAAAGGGGAAAATATAGACACCCATTTATGACATCCCTTGGTGTCACACCCTTTGGTGGCCTATTGTTATTTATGATCCTTTTAGTTTACTATTTAATTAATCCCTATCCTAATTTTTTAGTCCCTTATTATTTATTATCCCCTGTTACTCCTTAGTTAATTCCTTGTAAGTATCGAATTATCTCCCTAAGAACTTACCTCCATCCTATAAAAATCCCAAATTTTCTAAGTTGTTGTACTTCCCTATCTTCGAAGACATGCCCCATATCTAATCTCACATGAGTTATCCATTATCAACCCCATTTGGAGGCGGTTGAAACCTCTTCCATGCGGGTTCCTCAAAATTTGAATAACTATCAATTCCTGTAATCACTAGTGACCCTATATATACAACTTGACCCCTATGGTTTTGCAAGATGAATCCATAATAGCAAATCTATGTTCCTTTGTATTTTTAATCAATAACTGATGACATTATCTCGAACCACACCGCTTATAATTTGAGAAGCTATACTCTTCCCCCGCAAGCACACCAACATTTGTCATGCTTCTTTCTCCTCAAACATATGTTTGATTATCTTGCCAAGGTATTTATCTATTTGGAAATTATTTGTCATTGTATCATTCTTTGTCATTGTTATCTTAATCAAGAAAATCAATTAATCATTTCATTTTTATTTTAATCAAATCAATCAATCAATTGTTTTTGGATCAAATATATCTATTTACTCATATTATACACAAATCCCAGTGATTACTCAAATCACCAACAATTCCTATTTTTGTATCTTCCTTATTTTTATCACAACTTTGTATTTCTCTACTACTAATATTATTTTACAATCATGGCAGTGTGTAGATGTGTCTATCTATAATTCCCCATCCTATAATTTCTTTGTCTTTGATCTATGGATTGTTCCACATCTGTTCCATTGGGAATAATATAGAATTGCACAAGATCTCATCATCTTTGTGATCGTGTTCACACTAGACCCTGAAGATATAGAAGATCAACTTGAAATCATTATAGAAGAAGTTGACACTCTCTTGTATAAGAAGGAAACACTCTCTTAGGACGCAATCAACTTAGCTAATGCACTAGCTTTGGCCGCCTTCTATGAGGGTCAAGAAATTCCTCTTTTTCCTCCTAGAAATTAATCTTAATAATTAATTTCCTAATTATATCATATCATATCTTGTAATAAAAATTTGAAAACATTGCATGCCTTTGTATTTATATACTTATCAAAATATTGATTGACACGTGAGTTGACCCCCACACAAATAATTCCTTTGAATCATGGGAATTTCATTTTCCAAGAAGCTAACTATTTATCCATCTAATATATTTTTGTTTAGTGTCTTTGATTTGCAAGATTTGGACCCTTGTTGGAGTTTGGAGTGCCCATACATAGAACAAAGATCATCACATTAACCATCCTTTACAGTTGCCTTAAACCCTGTCTTGAATGAGGTATAGTGGTATTTATTTCATTAAGTTAATTTGAATTAAGACTACACTATTACATTCATTCACCATAAAAACTCCTTACCACCCACATGAAAATGGAATGGTTGATGCATTAAAAAAAAATCAGTAATACTCTAATAAAAAAATCACTACAAGTAACGTGCATTGCAGGACATAGATGATGATGATTCAATCACAAATCTCCTAACAAATTTTCTATAATTGGATGCATAGAGGGTACACATACGATGGATCCAAGGAATAGAAAATTCAAGATAAAATGAATGACATGATAGAAATATCAAAAATAAGACATTCATAATGGGAATGAAAGTGTTATTATATGAATCAAAGTATGCACACCACCCAGAAAAATAAATACACACTAGTTATGCCCATATGAAGTAGTCAAAATTCTTCTCACCGAGGCATGTAAGTTGAAGGACCTAAGAAAAAAATCGTGCCATGATACTTTAATGGTACTAGGATAAAATCCTATTATCATGGTTTAACATTATGATAAGAGGAAATAAAGTAGTTAACAAAGAAAGGAATAAATCAAGGGAACATACTAGATTAACATCTCATGTATATTAATTCAATGCTCCAAAAATTGATACTTCATATTGATTGTTCAAAACATTACATTAACCATCTCATGATCTTATCTCTATAAAAAAACTACCCAACCCACAAAGACCTACTCAATTCTCCTCTTATTTCTCTCTACCTTCTCTCTCTTTTATAATGAACCGTTTAAGGGGTGCATATAATAGTCGGGACTTTCCCTTCACTAATCTTACAAAATCTATCCTTAGCCCTTGAGTTCGATAGCTACCACTTAACTTTTACATTGTGGTAGTGGGTGGGTCACATGTTTCCATACCTTACATCTTATTGGTAAGATCCTTGACTATATTTATCCATTTCCTCAATTTTTTTCCTCTATGTGTTATCTTTATAACATCCATATCTAGTATGCTTTGCATGTTCCTGTGTTTCCTCCATACAAGTATCCCAAATACTTAGTTCCTTGTCTATATATATCTCGTAAATTTTTAGCGCATTTATTTACTCATGTATTTACATTATCTATACATGTGTGTGTTCAAGTCCTCTTGTGAAGATTCCTTCTAACTTATCCCAATTCATCATGCTTCTTCACTAGAACTTGAGTAATTTGTGTCCATTATATGATATTTCATCAAACTCTTATGAATGGATTCTTTGTTATCCTTGCATGTGTTCCTTTTCTGTCCTCCTTATATGCCTTTTTACTACCTATTTACACATATATTTTTCCCTTTTAGCGTGTTTCCTTCTACACTTTTCTACGCACCCATCAAAGAATCATAAATACGATGAATATTCAATCCCCAATGTGGGACAAAATTAATAAATAATACAAGAATTTTGGGGCCCAAAATACCCTATGCTAATTTAGTTTTCTTCCATTAGGAAAGTCATTTTATGTCTCCTTGAATAGCTTTGGAACATCTTCAAGTGCCTTCCAATGTCTATTACATTATATAAGAGAGGGTAATATGGTCTAGCCATGTGGCTAGTTAAGTGAAATATTTTGCACCTTTAACACCTGGTAGTGGCTAATGTATGTATTACTTTTAAATTTATACTGGGATCTTTACATGTAACTTCTAGCTTGGTTTCATACTTTTCGGTGAGCTTCTACAATTTAGCTAATCATTGTTTTACTTTATCCCTCTTTTAGTGACCTCTTCCCTAATACTCTAAAAATACTCCATGATCTTGTTATGAGTAGACGTATCAATGGTTTAGTACTCCATTTAGGTTTCAAGGTTACTTATTTGGAGAGATAAGAGCATGATATGGTTAATGTAATGTTTTGAGCGATCAATATGAAATATCATGTGTTTTGGAGCACTAAATTATTATACGCAGTATATTAATCTAGTATGTTCCTATGAGTTATTCCTTTGTTATTTTAACTACTTTATTTACCATTATCATTATGTTAGACCAAAAGGTACTTGATATTCTCTTGGACCTTAGGTGAGCATGCCAAGGTTCCCGATTTGACATGATAGGTTGGTATGAGGGGTGTGGGAAATAGTGTATGCCAAAAAGGTAATATCTTCATGCACACAAATATTTTTTTATAGATTAAAAGTAGACGTGTAAAAATTTCCCATGGTCCAATCCTTTGCTAAAATATGAGGAAATTAAAAATACCCATGATCACTTTCTAACAATTATTCTTCTCCATTAGAGTAACCTACCTCCTCTTCTCTCTTTGAGACTTCACTTTCTTGTGATCAAGATATCTGGGCCTAGTATTGAAAACCTATATAGGGCATGCTCTAATTATAGTCATAGTGATTGTGATCAAAATGAAAATTCTAGTGATAATATGAATGATATTCATAGTGATTATGATTATTATAATGATTTTAGTTATAATTTTAATGATAATATAAGTGATGATTATATCTCCCTTACTTCTCATCAAAGTATATGGAATGTTATCGGTGAATACGATTACTCTTGTTCTCTTGAAATTATAAATGATACAAGTAAATTTCCTCTTCCCTCTTCTTATCTTGAAATGGAAAATGATATAATTGAATTTACTCTTTCTCCCTCTCCTATTGGAATATAAAATTAAATAATTAAATGTGTTATTGTTATCACCAACAAACAACAACCTTTGTTTTGTCATGGATAAGATTATCGATCAATGTTTTTGGGTAACATGGGATTGTCTCTAAGTGTGGGACCTTGTTGTTGAGAAAATATCAAGAGAATGATGGTTCCTCTACCTAATCCTAATGCTAATATACTCCTAAGAAGGGAAATGAAACTATCTACTTCTATCCTAAACTTCCAAGGGACTAGAGAGAGATGCATGAAATGGAAATCCTAAACTATAGAGGTGATGACACCAAGAAAAGGGTGGAAAACATTCCAATGAGTGAAAATTAGAGGAAGAATGGAGCAGAGAGAGGTCAAACATGAGTGTCAGTTCCAAAATATATCTACCAACATCATTTCCATGGAGCACGACATATTTGAATCCTGCAAGAAGAATAACATATGCACAATATATTGAGAATTGTAACAAAAGGAAAAAAATGAAATATAACACAAGCTAGGGTAGAAAATCCACAAAACATGGATTTATTTCTTAAAAGATGCAAAATTAATTACAATGTAAGAAATAAGGCAAGGATCACCTCACATAATGCTTATATATGAGGCATGTAACTCGAAAAAGGTTCTAGAATTTTTTTACAGAGTTCCCTTTTGTTTTTAGAACATTCCCCCCAAAACATGCCCAAGAACTTACATTTATAGATTTCTAGAGAGAGAGAGAGAGAGAGAGAAGTTACAGACTATGTTTTAATGGTCCCCACCATCCCAAAGGATCAAAATGATTTTTTTTAAAGGATGATGAATATTTGGCATGTCTTCAAGCATGCCAATAGAAACTTGAAGTGAAAATATGCGGCTCCCATAATTAAACAATTTTAGTGGTTGGACCACTTGCAATTATACATGGCCCAAATAATTTATCCTCTTTTTCATCTATCAAATTCCACCAAAATATGATTCCCATTATGATGCAAATTGGAGTGCTTGAAGAGATCTTTCCAATGATACTGATTTTGTATGATTTAGAGTGGGGAATCAAAATATATCATCATTTGAATATTTACATGCCATGATGAACATGAGAGTGATAAGTGGTAACATTTGATTAGCTCATGGATCAACCTATTCCAATGTGTGCATTATTTTTTTTTCATGTGTCGATCATTCTCCCATTTTGTCATGATTCGGGATTTTCTTACTTTTTTTCCTTTTCTTTTTCTTTTCCTTGGTGAGTGGGTCTTACCTTTATGAAATATGGGCCAATAAGACCATGCCACATTTCTTTGGGGTGGAATACTATCCATAAATTTGTTAGTCCACAAAGAATAAGCCAATAAAATAATTCCACTCACCTTTTCAATTCATTTTTTTGATAGTCCCCTTCTTACTACCATGAAACATGAGCCAATAGAAAAGCTCCACACTGAAACATTTTCATTTGATTGCCTTCACATAATTTCACAATTTTAACTTGGGTGAACTTAAACCTTGGCTCCAATGATCATTCCACCATGTGCTCATAGCTTTATTTTCAAACCACATAGACACTGACGCTCTTTAAATTCATATCATTCTACAAAATTTACGTCAGAAATCCCATCTACTTGAAGTTATAAGAATGATGACACGTGTCCACTGACTAGCCATTGATATTTACCATTTTGACATTTCCTTCACCTACCACGCATTCTTTGATTTCAGGGCTTGACCAAACCCAACAAAATTATGGAATGTAGCTCATTCTACGGACTTAAAGTATGTGGACCTCAAAAATATTTAAGGGGATCTTGAATCCCACCACGTGTTCCCACTTCTATCGATTCTTTGGAATTAAATTTGATGGCCAAATGAACGACTTTCATTCAATTTTTTAAAATGACTGCCAATGACTTCAACTTCATTATATTTCATTTTTTTGAAAGCTAATGAACCCACGGTGATTTTAGAAGGGAGAATTTGATCTTTCGAATGCTTGACGTATTTTCCCCTTAAAAATGGCTAAGTCCATTTTTAATCTTATTAAAGCCAAAATAACCAAGGGGTAATTTTGGATAACAATTTGGTGACCTCTCGGGTTAATCTTCTTGCTAGATTAGATCAATGAACTTTTGAAATCCATTGGGCATGGAGTCGACCCTTTAAAAAAAACTTTAAAAAATGATCCAAATTGAGAATTTCTTACCCTTGAGCCGTATGAAGCACAAAATGAACTTAGTTGATATGTGGAGCTTGAAAATAAATCTTAAAATGCTCCAACTATCTGATTCTTCCATGAAACCTACTTGAGTTGATGGAAGATATATTGGTCTTCTCTTAAGCTGATTTTAGGAGTTATGATTTTTTAAAATTCCCAAAAATATTTAATTTTGACCAAGGAAGAATGCATGAGAGATCTGAAATGAACATGATATTTTGGGGCCAAAAAATACACTTTGAAAGCTACCCAAAATTATTTTTGGCCATGAACACTACTCTGAACTAAATTAAATATGTGCAACACTGCAAAAAAACAAAAACTATGTATAAAGATGAAAATCATACATGTTTCAAGGGAAACATGTAATGTGTGCACAAAGAACTTAGGAAACTAAAACTACTCTACCAACAAGACAATGTGCTAAAAGCACTTAGAGGAATTTAAAACTAATCTACTATGTACAAGGGAGGAACTTCACTTAGTAGCAATGCTTTAAATAGATCCCATTAACTAGAATCTGTAACTCCTCTCCATCAATCTTGACAATTGGAAAGCATTGTTTGACTTTACAGCCTGAAATGATGTAGGGGCCACTCCATATTGCATCAAATTTTGAGTGTCTACCTGGTTTTTCTATTTCTACATCCCATTTTAAGACTAAGTCTCCTTCCTAAAGTTCCTATTTTTGGCCTTCTTATCAAATTTGGTCTTAATTTGAGCCTGATATTTCTCCATTGTTTGCATAGCTTGGTTTCTTAGCTCCTCTAGCTCCATGAGCTCTACATACCTGACTTCCATGGCTTTAAACTCAAATAATTCTAGTTTGCTTGATAAGCTCCAACACTAGTAATTCAAGAGATATTGGCATCCTTTCTTTTTTCCATAAACTAATTTGTAGGGAGAGTTACTAGTTGATCTCTTGGGTGTAATTCTATCAGCCCACAAGGCTGATTTCAACCTTGTGTGTCTAAGTCTTTGGTTTTCATCCAAATTTCTCCTTA
Source organism: Taxus wallichiana var. yunnanensis (assembly GCA_018340775.1). Lineage (NCBI taxonomy): Eukaryota > Viridiplantae > Streptophyta > Pinopsida > Cupressales > Taxaceae > Taxus > Taxus wallichiana. The sequence continues at coordinate 730,414,013 of CM031240.1, forward strand.
TGATCTCAACAAGTTTTGTTTGTGGACTCAACTTTCCCATTACCCTAGGGGTAATAGTTTGAAGATGTGCTCAAGTATATTCCATTTTTAACAATCCCAATCAAGATATCTTTGTTCCAAGAAAAGCCAGAGCATTATCATAGAGATAATTGTGGAAGGAACACCAAATCTATCCACAATACTCTCATAAAAGTCTAGAATGTTGGCCTCATTTGCTTCCTTTAGTGAAACTTACCTCTATCCACTTGGTGAAGTAGTATGTGGCTGTTAGGATCCACTTATGGCCCAAACTTGAATTTGGATTGATTACTCTAATGAATTCCAACCCCATTGCATGAATGGTTCATTTATAGAGATGGGGTGGAGTGGAAGGGTTGCTAGTCTTTTTTTACCTTGTAAAGAAGGCACACTTCTTACATTTCTTAACCCATGAATAACATTCATTGAAGAGGTTAGGACAATAATACCCAACCTTCATGATCTTGAGAGATGTTACCCTTGGAGAAAAGTGACCTCCTACTTCTCCATCATGGAATTCATGCAACTACCTTTTCAATTTGATATTCTTGATGCACCTTAGGAGAACACCATTCACATCTTTCTTGAATAAAATTCCATCAACAAGCACATATGGAATGGATTGAAGTCTGAAATACCTTCTCTTATATTTTCTCAATCCTTGAGGGAATTGAACTTTTTTGGAGGAAGTGCACCATATCTTGAGTCCAACAATGAATAGGAAAAGCATCAACTAGTTGTTCTTGGTCATTTTGAAGTACTAAAATGGATTCTTCATCAGTTTTCTGACTTGAAACTAGATTCTCACACAACCCCCTTGCCTCTAACCATCTTAGTTACTTTGATATCAATGTCATACTCCATCACTTTGGTTATCCAACCAACCTCTTCTCATTTAGATCTTTGTTCAAGAGGAAGTATTTTACACCAACATGTGAAACTAACAAGATGAATCTTGTTGTTGGACACTAAATGTCTGAATTTCTTCAAACTCCTTATAACAAATAACACATGCTTTTCAATAAATGAATATCTCACCTCATAATCTTTCAAGATTTAGCTGAAAAATGCAACAGGTTGTTCCAATCCTTCTTCATTCAGTTACACCAGTATGCCTGATATTATTTTTGCACCCCAAAGGCATACAAAGTAAAATCCTTTGAGAAATATGGATTTATGAGAGTTGGGGCTATGTAATAGCCTTACTTTATGGATTCAAATATTTCCTTTCCTTCAGTAGTCCACTTGAAATCCATGCTATTTTTCAACATCAATGTCAAAGGCTTGACAAGATTGGAAAAATTTGGAACAAACCTTAAAAAAGTTAATTCTCCCAAGAAACTTTGGAGAGCCTTTTTATGACTAGGAAATGGAAATGCAAGTATGGACACTAATTCTCTCTGGATCAATGGTTAGTCCTTTCCTTAGAGACAATGTGGCCAAGGAGTTTACCTTCATGAGCTAGAAAGATACATTTTTTGGATTAAGAGAAACTCCAAATTGTCTACACCTTTCAAAGACTTTCTGAGATGAAAGAGGTGATCAGTTGCATCCTTAGAGAACACCATGATGTCATCAAGGTATACAAGAATTTTTTATTGATCAGTCCCTAGAATGCCATGTCCATGGCCCTTTGGAAAGTTTTCTCCAACATTTGACAAACCAAATGGAATTTTCCTATAAGCATAGGTTCCCCATTTTGTGGTAAAGGTTGTCTTGAATTGATCTTCCTCCTTTACCATGATTTGATTGTATCCTGAGTATCCATCTAGAGAGAAAATATTCCAGAACCTACTACCATTTGTAAAATTTGTTCCATTGAAGGAAGTGGGTAGTGATCCTTCAAGGAATCCTTGTTCAAGATCTCTAAAGTCCACACACAATCTGATTTCTCCATTCTTTTCCTACATTGGAACTAGATTAACCACCCATGATGAGTTTTTAATGGGAAAATGATGCTTTCCTCTATCAATTTGTTCAAGATCCTTCTTCATTAGAGGTTCAATATGGGGATTGACATGTCTCTTTTTCTATCTGATAGGCTTTAGTAGTTGGATCCAACTCAATGGTGTGTTGAGATAAACTAGGATCAAAACCTCTAAGGTCTTCATAGCTCCATGCAAATATATCAAAAATTCTTAGAAAAGTTCTAAAAATCATGTTTTTCTTTTGAATTTCTTACCTTTCCAATGTTGAAGAAATTTTCTCCACCAATGAGATGGGTTCTATGAATCTTCACCTTTGACCATTATGTTTTTTGATTTTCTTTTTAAATTGGTCATTGGGGTTGAAAATGGATTCCAAAGTGTCACTAAGCCCTTGGGAAACTTGTTTGATCTGAGTTGGACAATTGGTCTCCATATTGCTTTCTCAACTTATCTTGATTTCTTGAAGAAAACTCAACTTCTTCTTGAATAAAATTGACAATTTGTTGATCATTCTCAAATACTTGCCAATTTGTGACATTATCTGGTATAACAGCCTCACTATCACCTTGATATGTGGTTGAAATTTGTCTCTTTTTACATTCTCAATAACATCAAACTTTTCTCCCAACTTGCAACAATTATGTCAACAACTTCATTTTCCTTTCTTGGAATGGCATGAATGTTGAAGGCTTCAAAATATTCCAAAAGATCCCACACTCTATGTTTTTAGGCTTAAGTAGATCATTCTTGGCTGCATTTGATCCTCTAATTTGGTTCACAATCAACTCATTATCCCCAAATGTCTGCAATTTTTGATATTTTTCTTCCTTTCCCATTGCAAGCCATGGATAAGAGACTCATACTCTTGTTGTGTTGTTAGAGAAGCTGAATTGAAACCTGAAAGATGAGTAATACTTGATACCTTTGGAGATACAAGTACTACACCTCCTCCTACACCTTTCTACATCTTGATCCATCAAAGAACATCTTCCAAATGCCATCATCTTCTTCATCAATTGGCTTGGTAACACTAGGAAAGGGTGCATTCTCTTCATGTAGGAAATAGATACCAAGACCATCCTCCTCAAATTTTTATATGGATCAAATTTATAAGTGTTTATGTGCCCACTCATCAAGTAGTAGATCAGGAATGCCCCCAATTTGAGTGTTTGTCTCTTGAGTACTTGGGAAATCCTCTTGATCAAAGATTGTACAATTGCATTGATGGGACTAGGCACATAAGGTTCTATATGGTATGTAATAATTGGTTTAGAATTGATAGTAGCCTTAGTTCCATACCTTGTCTTGAAGAGCATATGAGACCAATTTGTTGATAAGTATCCTCAATTTTGGCAGTGAAATCTCTAGATAGACATAGAGAAAAAAGTGGAGGTAGATCAATTATGGATATATCTTGAGAAAATGAAACATTGGGACATGCATGTAGTGTGAGGCTTAGACCTATGATAACTCCAATAGTTCCTATTATTGTTCCATCCAACTACACTACACCTTTTGAAAGAGGCTCATACTTGAGGCCTAGTTGGTCTACAATTTGTTTTGGCATCACTGAGTTACTTTCTCTAGAGTCAATCATATAAATTGTGCACCAAGTTATTTCCTATGATCAAAGACACATAGAAGGGTGGAGGCTTCATGTTTTCTTCTTGGTTGATCCTCCTTTTTTGCATTGCATTGGTAAGAACCTTTTTTTGTTCCTTGGATGACTCATTTGGGATAGACAAGTTGGCCATAACTTGCTTGCAAGAGATCCCTTTCCTGGAATTGCCAATGATTCCCACATAGATATGCTCACATTAGTTTTCTTCATTTGCTCAAGGATGTTGAAAGGAGTTGGATTATCTTTTTTTGTACCTTTTTCAACAACCTTTTCTTGCACTTGGGTTGATATGGAAGGTCCTCTAGGTTGATTTTGCACATTTGGAGCTATATTTAAATTCACCTCCTTGGAGTGTCAAAGAAGGTTGAGAAGGGCCTACATTTGTGGACTTCCTTCTTCAATAGATCTCTTCTTAGATCTAGTATTTACAGCCACACCTTGAAGAAACATTTGATTTACTCCAAAAAATTCATCCACTTTCCAATTCACAAGTGAAGTGTCACTTTGAGGTGCCTCTTGAGCAACCATCTGTTGCTGAATTTTCCTCTATAGGTATATCTTGAGAAAAAAATACACTTTGCACCATCAAATATTGGTTTAAAATTCCATTGGGCATGTTTCTTGGTTATGTGGAAGATGAAAAGGAAACACCACTCATAATCTTGCACAAGGTTGTTTTTGGATAGGAACCAAAGCTTGAGATGAACTAACTACATTGGGATTATATGGTTGAAATGGCCTAGTAGAAGGAAATTGGTTTTGATTTTGATTTTAGCTTGGGATGGAGGCTTATTTGGTTGGTATGGGGCCTTATTTGGTTGGTATGGAGGCTGATAAGGTCTAGAATTTTGGGCTTTGTTGCCTCTTAATGGATACCAACTCATTCCCAAAATTTTGCAATTGTTTCATTACCTCTTGTAACTCAATTGAGGTGTTTGAGGAAGTAGATGCCTCATTAGAATTTGATTTCTTGGGGTTGGGATAGGGGATAACTTAGGTGTTTGATGAGAATTTGGGTTCTCAATCTCTGGGTAAATAGGCATTGGAGGTCTAAGAGCTAGTTTCCCATCTTGTATCAGACAATTTTCATCCCTAATGGCTATGACATAAGCATTAGATAATGTTTCACCCCCCATAGACTGAATCATGACAAAAATATAGAATTTAATGCTCTTAAAAAGTAAAGAAAACACCTTTTGGAGTTGGTCTTAGAATTGGAATTATATCCCATGTCTTTGAAATCTGAAGTTGAAATCTGCCATGAGCTCATTGGGAGCCCTCTTTATAGGTTCAATCACTACTCTCTAGACAAGGAGAGGTTATATTCCTTTTCCCAAATTGATTACAAAAATTATCCCCAGATCATTCCAATTAGTAATTATTCCTGCTCCCAAATCCTAAACCATTGAAGATCTCTTTCCTTGAATGAAGAAGCTAGTACTTAACCACTACATCTTGCTCAATAACTTGATGAACATAACAAACATTGAAAATTTAGCAATGTCTTGAATATGATCAACTAGGGTAGTATGATTTTCCCCAGTGAAGAATGGAATAATTTTTAAGGATACTACTAGAATATCATGTTGGGCATTGAGAGCAAGAGGATATGCTACCATAAAGTTAACAAATGGTTGATTCCTTTGTGGTGTTGCCATAATGATAGGTCTCATAATTCTAGTAGACTACAAGAAGGGCCTACTAGAGGTGGTGTGGAAAGAGTCCTATTTGGTGGTGAAGGTGACCTCTGAAAATTTTCTTCCTCTTCTTCTCCTCCCAGGTGATAGTTGCAAGATACTAAAAATCTCCTTCTTCTTACTTGTTCTTGACCTTGTTTGAATCCTTCTCATGAAATTGAGACATTCTAGCTACTAAAACCAATAGATATGTTATTTTGGAGTCATCTATATGTGTTACTCAAAGAGCCTTCAAGAGCTGAAATTTACCAAGATACACACCCAAACTTGGAAAAAAATGGAAATATTAACTTCTATTCCCATCGGGTGTGCCATAAATTATTATCACAAAAAATAACACCCTTTGATTTTTCATGGATAATGGATGAGAAATTAGTGTTTTTGGGTAACATGGGATTGTCTCTAAGTGTGGGACCTTGTTGTTGAGACAAACCTCCAGAGAATGTTGGTTCCTCTACCTAATCTAATGTTAATCTACTCCTAGGAAGGGAAATGCAACTATCTACTTCTATCCTAAACTTCAAAGGGACCAGAGAGAGAGAGATGCATGAAAATAAATCCTAAACTACAAGAGGTGATGACACCAAGAAAAGGGTGGAAAACATTCCAATGAGTGAAAATGAGAGGAAGAATGGAGCGGAGAGAGGTCAGACATGAGTGACACAGTCCTAAACTACATTTACCAACATCATTTCCATGGAGCACAATATATTTGAATCTTGCAAGAATAATAATGTATGCACAATACACCTAGAATTGTAATGAAAGGCAAGAAATGCAATATAACACAAGCTAGGGAAGAAAAATCCATAAAACATGGATTTATTTCTTAAAAATATGTATAATTCATTACAATACAAGAAATAAGACAAGGATCACCTCACAGAATGATTAGATCGAGGCACGAAACTCATAAAATGTTATAGAACAAATTTTACAGAGTTCCCATTTATTTTTAAAACATCCCCCAAAAAAACATGCCTTGAGCACTTACATTTTAGAGAGAGAGAGAGAGAGAGAGAGAGAGAGAGAGAGAGAGAACATATTTTAATGGTCCCCATCATCCTAAAGGATCAAAATGATTTCTTTATATAGGATGATGAGTATTTGGAATGTCTTCAAGATGCAAATTGAAGTGAAAATATATGGCTCCCATAATTAAAAAATTCGGGTGGTTGGAATTCCTACAATTATACATGGCATGAAACATTTCTCCTTTTTCATCTATCAAATTCCACCAAAATTTGATTCACATGATGCCGAATTGGAGTGCTTGAGGATATCTTTCCAATGATACCGATTTTGTGTGATTTGGAGTGGAGAATGAAAAATATCATCATTTGAATATTTACATGCTGGGATGAACAAGAGAGTGAAAAGTGGAAACATTAGATTAGCTCAGGGATGGACATCGCCAATGTGTGCATTGAATTTGTCTTTTCCATGTGTCTCATCTCCCGATTGGTTATGATTTGGGCTTTTCTTCCTTTCTTTTCATTTTCTTTTCCCTTGCCTTGGCAAGCGGGTTTGCCTTTATGAAAATACTATCTAATAAGACCATGCCACGTTTCTTGGGGTGGTAGAATGTCCTTAGGAGATTTATCAATCCGTGAAGCATGAGTGAATAAAATCATTCCATATAACTTAGCAATTCACCTCTTTTGATATCCCCATTACAGAATTTCACGAACTATAATCTAATAGAATAGCTCTATGTATGAAAAATATCGGTATTTGATTGGATTCACCTTCACGTCACAATTTATAACTTGGGTGTACTTAAACTATTGGCTCTATAAGATGTTTCCATGTGTCTTTCTTGACTTTTAGAAACTGCTCGGACCCAACGTTCTTTAAATTCTAGTTCATTCCATAGAATTTACATTTGTGAAATCTCATTTGCTTGAAGTTGGTGGAATGATGACATGTGTCCACGACTAGCCATCGATCTTACGCTAGTTGTCATTTCCTTCACTCACCACACGTTCTTTGACTTCTTGACCAAAATCGGAGCTAAAATGCTATGGAATGTGGCTTATTCTATGGACTTGAAGTCCGCTAAAGCAAAAATATTTGATGAGAGCTAGAATCCCACCATGTGGTGCCTTTATCTAATGCTTGACATTGAATTTTATTGGAAAATGAATATCAATCATATTTTTAAAGTGACCCGCCAATGAATTAGCTAAGTCTCCCATGGAATTTTAAAAGCCAACAATAAGTGCTTTTGGAAGGGGGAATTTTACGTCCGTTTGAATGTATAATCCCCACCTTAAAAATGGCTAAGTACATTTTAAATCTTGTTAAAGCCAAAATAACCTAGGACGTAATTTTGGATAACAATTATGTGTTCTACTCATCTCAAAATTTATAATGATGTAAATTCTTGCGATTATTCTATTCCTCTTGTACATGATAATGTGATTAATGATTCTAATAAGTCCTTTCTATTTTAGACACTAAAATTTACACAAAATCATTATTACATCATGATTTTGTTATAATTATATGTACATGAGTTCAAGACCTTAAAACTAGATCTTAGTGGCATAATCTACTCTCATCTAGGTTTTCATTACTTGATTAGATCATTTATAATGCTTATTTTACTCTTACTTTTAGGATTTTATGTTACATCATAAATTCTTATGTACTTTTTTTTGTTGAAAATTTTCACATCTGGTGTTGGTCCAAAATTGTACAATGGGTTCAAGACCATACCCCCGGTCTCAAGCTTTCCATATATTTTTGGACCGTTTGGGTCTTTGTTTAAATTTAATTTATAGGTCTCTTCTTCAATACTTTTTATGAACTTGGATATGTTTGAGTTGACATTTTCCCACCATAAAGGTTTAACAATCAAGAGAATGAACTCATAAATATATAAGGTCTAATGTGGGAATTTAATAGCTAGCAATCACCTATCTATCTACCAGATACTAAACTAAAAGAACAAGAAGAAATTTTACACATTTGCATATCAAAAAAATATGAGGGAATAATTATGATTTATTTCATCAACACACATGAGTTTGAATGGGATGAAGTAGTTTATCTAGCTATCGGTGTGGAAACTCAAGGGAAATGCTAGGATAAATGATAGTTACATGAAAAATAACACAAAGCACTAGGAGAACTACATGGAATCTGAAATGTAGTACAAGGCTTGGTGACTTGCATATGGGGTGATTGCTGTGGTTAGTCTCACTCAAGCCTTTGTATTTATTTTTTGTCTAATGTGTTCTTACATGTGTTTCAAGGTAGCTAGGGTTTACTTTGTAGGTACAAGTGAAATTTTAGGGGTTTAATATGACACTAGATATTTCAAAAGGTGACAAAGAGTGACATAAAATGAATTTGAGATTTTTAGATCCCCATTTTTACAATTCTAAAACTATATAGTAGGGATAGTTTGTGATGTATGGTCATGAACGTACCATACAATTTTGACTTTGAAGCTCAATAATGCACCAAAATATTTCTCCACTTCCTAGGATTTGTTTCTATTCTAGATCACTCATTGACATAGTATGAAACTCATATGAATCAGCTAAGTGACTCATTTTACCCAAGTCCACCTTTTGTTCTCTTGCATTCCTTCTTTAGAGTGATTCCTATGTTTTTATGTATGTATATCTAATTTGAGAGAATCATTATATGTATTCTTTACTTTTTATTATCTATATTATCAACCATCATAGTTAATAAATTATAATTAGGGTTGATACATTTTGGTGAAACCTTTTGATCGAATCCTTAACCTAATCTAGGATATTTCAAAATTTCCCATAGGTTAGGCCTGTTGATTTTCAAACCCTAGTGTTGTCTTAGGGTGCATGTGTGTTTGGTTTGTGTTTAATGTTTTCTTATGTGTGTGTTTGTGTGATTAGGGATTATTTTCGGGATTTGTATAGGCATCTTGGTTCTTATACATTTAACCAATTCTATACCACCTATGTGGATTCATAGCTTGTTACTCCATTTTCACACTCCCTTAGGGATGATGTAGTTTTGATGTTGATTTAGATCCTTCTTGTCAACCATTCACTAATCATCCTCCCCGCTTCCACACATCACCTCCTATATATACTCATAGAGACACCTTTCTCAATGAACTCAATCACTTACCATCTCTTTCCACTCTTGTGGACCCTATGGATAATATTACAGGTTATAATAATAACCATGATAATTCTCCCCATAGGTAGATCATGACACCAATGTTATAGATGATCTAGATTTTGGTGATGATGTTAGTGTTTCTAGTGCACATATGGATGATTTTCCTTCTATTTACACATTGATTGATGGTGTCCCTTATGTTTCTAAAAAGGAAATGATGCATTCTACTTACATCTATGATGATGACATACATGATGTTTCTTATTCTAATGATTTGTTTCTCCTCCTCTTGAATGCAAAAATAATGAGTTTGATTGTAGCATCTCTAGTTTACTTGCACATAATAACCATTGCACTTCTATTGTTCCATTTGAATGTAAAAAGAATGATGTTGTTTTCTCTAATGTTCCCATTTATTTATGAATGCCAAAATTCTAATAAGAATCATGTTTTGGATGATACACCTCGTATTTTACCTCTACTCTTATAAACAAATGCAATGTTTTTATTAGTTCTTCTTCTCTTCCACTTGTTGTATCACATAGTCATGTTATTCATATACTATTTCGACATACCATCATCACATGGGTTTATTTACTCTATAGGTCATCACATAAAAAAATATAATTAACATGCACACAATAATTATATGAGTTCATTTCATCTATCAATTATATCACATTGAACATTATGCTATAATTAACCACAACACATAATTTACATTAATAAATAGACACAATATACATATACATCGATCACATACTCAACAATATATTTATCAATACAAAACAAAAAATATAACAAAAGTCATACATCATACACTAGAATACAAAATCTCAATATATATATCGAATCAAAATGTCATACAACAATGGTAAAGAGAGCATAACTCTTCATACACATAGTGCTAATACTCATAACTCTTAGTCTATACATCTACTTATCTCATGAGCTAGAGTCTCCTCTTGGGTCTTGGCGTCATCTAGATCATGACCTATGACTATCACGATAGTGTAACAATTAATCTTGCAATGTTAAATTTTACACTAGAACTTGGGATTACTATGCTTGTGACTCTACTAGTCTCACAAATATAATCTCTAAAAAATCACCCATAAACTAGCTTGCGGGCTGCCTCACTAAGTCAAGTATGGCTCCCATCCCTCTCGACACTGTAATACCACAAAAGTGGATGATGTAACTTCTATTGGGTTGAATAAATAAGTTTCTCTCTTACAATGTCTTCTAATATTACAAGCATTACACCGGTGAAGAGGCCCCTTGGAATATTCTAGAAAACTATGAATTGAGGCATCAAAATGGTTGTCTAATAAGCATCACCTATAATAATCATAATACACACATTAAACACCATAAATTTATAACCAATCACTAACATACCATAAAAACATAACTCAATCAAAATATATACTTATGTTGAGTTCTTTGTAGACACAAATTTACGCACTTTGGGTAATTATCTAGTCCTGATTACATATTACTATTCATATGATTCCTAAGTAAGAATGATACTAATTAACCCATGTCTTTGGCCACATTGCTTTCCTTTCTATCACTTTTCTTGGTCTTATACCTCTACTTGCTTAGTATATCTTTTCGAGTCTTTAGCATTGGTCATCTTGGACACCGGTGCTTAGATGAGGATGCTAGTGACGAGCACTCTCGTCTAATCTGGGTGGTGCCCCTGTCCTCTTTATACTTTGGTCACACTTTTTGGGTCCTTTCTAGTTGTTTGAGCATCTTATCTTTTTCATAGTCATATTTTTCGGGGTTAATTACGAAGTTCAAGAAAGGGAATCATATAAATATAAAGTTATGTGATCATAATAAGGGACTAAGCACTAAAAATCTACTATCACAACCTAAGGTTACATCCATCAAGTATATAAGATCTCCATTTGCATCCATCTAGCTCCATCATAAGGGAAAAAAAGGTTGGGTTTCCACATCACACTTCATATGAGGAATTTTATTTTATTCCATGCACACATTTACTACATTCTACATCTAGTTACTTGCTCACTATCCATGTGTGACTGAAACAAGAGTAACCCAAGGCACAATTCTGCACACACATACAAAACTATAATAGATATGATATGTAGTTCAACACTCGGTTGTAACTCCACCATTGTGGCGGATGAGGATGATCGACCCCTCATTTTGCATCTTTAATTTTTAGGATTTGATGTATATATAAGGGTTTTGTAGGTTCATTCTTCATTGCAGTTTATTTGCGCACTGGAAGATCATTGTGAGAATCCATAGTGATAAAAGGTGAACATCAACGAAGATATTACAACCTTGAGAATTAAGGTTTCGAGATTTTCTATAGACTCAAGCACCCATTATCAGTACTAGGGTGTCCATGGGCACCCCTATCCAACCTATTTCTCTAGTTCTTCAATTTTTTGAGCTCCAATATGACGATTAGTTCTACACATTTCTCTATCTTCCAACTCTGTGCACTTTCCATAACTTGGTGAATCAACTAAGGCATCTTACCATTCTTTACACATTAGGGCTTCATTATTTATTGCTTATCTTGCTTTGCTATACTTCTACATTTAATTTATGCATTTATTTACTGCTATTATAACATCAGATTATGCTCTTATTTCAAATTTTAGTTTAATCATTTTGGTGAACCCAACCACTTTCACACTTAGGATCCTCATTTTATTCCTCTATCATGGGTTGTCAAATTCCTCAAATTTCTCTGTCTGATTTACTTAAGATGCATCCCAATTGCTAAGTTGTTATGAAAAATCCCTAGACACCATGTATCTCCCTAGCAATACCCAACCACATCAAGTGAGTGTTATTTTAGATCATCTATGTCGACATGACCCTAGTCCTCATGATTCTCCATATAATCAATCCATGTTGGAATCAATTCAAGCTTAACATTATTTATTTCAAGAAAAATTTTAGGCTATGAAATCCATGATTACATCTCTTAAATATGAAATCTAACATCTTAAGGACACTTCTCAGGATTATGTTTATTCTTCTTCTCTATCTTATCTTCATGCTATGTCTTCTACATGTGCTTATATTAGTGATCCTCAAGTCATACCATTACCAGAGCCTCTCACCTTTGATTGTAATGCTAAGAAAAATGACATTCTTACTGATCTCCTTAGTCATCAATTTATCACTTTACCATCTACTCATGGCTATCCTCCTTATCATCTTGCAAAATATCAGGGTCATCCATATTGCAATTATCATCAAATCAATGGACATAATGACAATGACTGCTATGCTTTACGACGAAGAATCAAGCATCTTGAGCATCAAGGATTTATCTCATTTACTATACCACATTTGTTGCATGCCCATCTACACTAGTTACATCCCAATGGGTTCCTAAATCTGATTTGTTTATGTCTAAGGAGCATCAAGTAATCACTTCTAATGTGCCTTATCTGATCAGTTAGGCACTGCCCATTCAATCCACTCAAATTAAGCAACCTCCTCTCAAAATTAGTATCACTTCACCTCCTCTCAAGTTATCTAAGGAAAATATGAAACCACCACTCAAAATAAGTCCACATTCTTCTCCTATCAAGTCATCTCCAGTGTCATCAATCCCACCTAGGTTACCACCATTCAAGATTCCTCCCCATCCTGCTCCACTTTTGTTTCTAATTCATTTTTTCAAAGAAACTACTCCTTCTACTAATAGCCAAGACACATTTCAAATTCCACCACTCTTAGAGCATGGTCACACACCTTCATCACCATAAGCATTGGGTAGAGGACCTTCATCCTTTAATTTTATCGGATAGGTCATTCATCAACAAACACTTAGGGGCATTACACTTATTTATCCCCCTCCTCTAACATTACCACGTGTATTACATCTTCATCACATCATAATTATACATTCACTTGCAAAACTCATACTTTGACCCATAATCCTATCGCCATTTCCCTATGACACACTCTTATGCTAAGGTTCACACTTGACTATTGAGGGAATACTATACACATGAACCTTACACACTATACATTACCCATCACTCATTGTATTTTTATACTACATTACACATCATTATCTTCCTCACACGTCTTCATCATTACATCATCACCACATTTGTGACATATGCTCTACACATCATCTTCTTATTTCTATTACATCTCATATGCACTTTATACTCTCTACACATTGCACATCCTCACACATCTTTGTACATATACACTATCTTCCTCTTCCATCTCCTATGTCTCATCTGCACTTTATGTCTCATACACCCATACATCATATACATCCTACACACTACACTATTATACATTTTACATCATCGACATCATACACACTTTGCACTTCCACACTTATAAAATCTATACAACTTGCATTACACATTACACACTACATGAATTTTTTTCCTCACTACATTTTCTACACATGTTACAAACTTTACTCATCTACTTATATGCGCTACATTCACTACCGATGATGCACTCTAGTCTCATGGTCCATACTTGATTGTTGAGGGTATACACATCAAATGGACCTCATTACACTCACACATTCAATCATTCAATCCTCTTATCATGCAACATTCCTAGCTAGTACCTTACTCATTCTCGTGATATACACTTTATGCTACATCATCATGTTTTCTATCATCTCATTCATACATTTTGTGATATACACTTTGTGCTACAACATCACACTTTTTGACATATTCCTCATACATTTTTGATATATGCTTTAGGCTAAATCATCACACATCCTACCACCTCATCAATTTTACTTTGTCGCTTTCAATCACATTACATGACAACACATTATTCAAAATATTTCCCGATGACACACTCTCATTTATGGTTCATTCTTGACTGCTGAAGGGGCATAAATAAAATGAACTTCATTGCATACATTTACATCCACTCAGGGGTAATCTACTCCTATCATTCACATTACATTCCATTCCACCTCATCCACAACATATTGCATATATTGGTTACATTTAATCTTGCTTAAATTTACTTGTTATATGCATATCTTATTACACATGCTAGATAAATATCTTGTATGTCATTATCTTTATCACACACATATGCATGTTTAATTGATTTCTAGTTTTGATTTCATATTTTACAAGACCAATATAAACAACATGGATGCTTGCTACAATACATTACTAGTGCCATAGAGGCTCCTAGGGGCATCCAATTTCATACACTATAGGTGATATTGTTTCATTTTGTTTCATAACACACTAATTTTTCAAATTATACATGCTTTGACATACTTTTTATATTTCTAACGTGCTAACATGTGCTTCATGTGCAACATTTGTTTTGCGGGACTACATGATTCCATGCTTATGCATTATATTGTTTGCCATTGTTTTATATTTATATGCTATTGTTTGTGGGATTTTCCCTATGTCTTATGTGCAGACTTGTCTATTTTTGTCCATTATGGACTTAATTGTCTTGTGACATCGTGAGTGATGTCCTATAGTCCCATGTTTGCAACCCATTTTTTCACGGTCTACATTGTCTTCTTGTGTGTTTACACATTGTTTGCGTAACTTATATTTCATCTTATACACGAGTGTTTGTTTTTGTTTGTACTAAAAATTGTTTTTCCTAGCCACTTGTTTTCATGGGCCTTGTTTCTACCAAGCATATTCCCTCCCCATGTAGGGAATAGTTTGATCTGACAATGGTCAATCCTCTTTTTGGCTGCATAGTCCTTCACAACATTGCATGCACCCCAAATGAGGGAGGAAATCATATGGGTGAATCATTCACCCTATACCGAGTTACATACAACATAATACCTATAAAACAATGTTAAAACTTTCATCACAACAACCTTCTATGAGTGTTAGTGTGGGGAAATATAGTGGCCTTCCATGAGTGTCGATAACACGGGGCAATACAAATGATCTTTCTGGAGTGCTAGTAACCAAGGGAAAATTACATAGTTATTTGACATGTCATAGAGGATTTTTATAGGGTAGAGAGTCCTTTAGCACTGGGCATTTACACAAAATATTTTATAGAGGCAAGAGAGTCCTTAGCATAGAACACACCATCTACAGTGGTGTTTTACATAGTGGGAAGTAGTTAAAGGTTGGCATATGACACTAGACAGTTCTCCCTACACTTCTTCCATTACACTCGCATGAGATCTTAGAAAAACTTGCGTGTTGAAATCATCTACAATATCCTTTCTACACTCTTTTCCTCATCATGTATCAGATGCACATGTTCCTTTTTCACACTCTTTCATTTTACATATTTTTCTTACACAATATTTACATGCTTTTTACACACATACCCACACATTTGACTACTCGTTGGATTATATTTTGTAGGTATGTTCGTATGGGAAACCATATTCAACAATAACAACATCACACACATCGACATCAACAATAGGTAGATCAAGACATCTACACGTTTTTTTCCCTAGGTTAATTTTCATCATCAATTTTTACACTTTCTCCTTTTTAGCATCAACGCTTCACATTTTTATCACTCCATACTTTTTCTAGTCCCTCTGCATACTTACATCACCCATCTACATGGTTATAATGTATGCATCTCTATCTAATTTATGTTACCAAGATTTATGCTCACCAACATAAAGTGGGGGAAATGTAGACATTGTAGACACTAAATCACACACTTTGGGCATTATTTAGTCCCAGTCTCATATTACTATTCATATGGTTTTTGAGTGAAGAAATTATTAATTAACCCTCGTGTCTTGGATATTTTTATTCACTTTCTGTCATAATTCCCAATCCCACCACATACATGCCCAATTTTTTTGTCACTTTCTGTCATTTTAGCCTTGATTGGGTGCCAGGCTAGTACTAGGGCACCCGTCGGCACCCTGGTCCTAGTCAGGGCACGCTATTCCTTTTACACTTTCTTGCCACTTTTTGGGCACTTTCTAGCCGTTTGAGCATTCTATCTTTTTGGTGGTTGGCCTTTTCGGGGTTAATTACAAAATTAGAACAAGAGAACCATATAAATATAAAGTTATGAGACCATAATGAGGGACCAAGCACTAGGCACTACTATCATCATCTAAGGTTGCATCCATCTAGAGCTCATTTACATCCATCTAGCTCCATCACAAGGCACAAGGCTGGTTCATCTACATCACACAAGCATAAGAGGGAAGTTTATTCTATTCCATCCACCATTTTATTAAATTTTCTACACATAGTTATTACTTGCTAATTTCAAAAAGTATGACCTGCACAAGAGCACCTAGGGAATGATTGCATACACTTTCACATAAGTGCAATAACTAGTTAGTAAGACCACCATTGTGGCGGTGAGGATAGTCGACCCTTTCATATGCATATATTTTTTTAGGGTTTGATGCTTGTCTTGGGGTTTTCTGGTCTATATTTCATCATTTACTACTAGTGACATACAATCGAGTACAAAAATGTTAGTGTGACAGACAACGAGGGATTCAGATCATCTAGTGACCCTATAAGTTTTGTTTTTGGACCTCTTGCATAGCTTAGGGCATCCAGATGCACCTTTATACTCTCCTAGGTGCCCTAGTCTAGCCAAATAGTTCAGATATGGCCTTTTGGGACCTTTTCATGTTCGTTCTTACTTCCATAATATTCAGTCTATTTTACGACACAATCCAGATCAGCCTACGAATCAACTAAGCTCCTTCCAACCCTTCTTTGCATATTAGGGTTTCTATTTTCATTAGCTTAGTTTCTTGGGCCACTTTTTATATTTATTTAACTTTTATTTACATAATTTTAGTATTGTTATTTACTATTTTTCTTAGTTATATTAACTACACATATTCCATATTTTAGTTAATTATTTTGGTTAACCCGATGTCTATCCTCATGCCCATAAGATCCTCACTCTTTGTCATCCTAGAGCCTAGTCATCATGAACATCTCAATCATTGATTATTTTCTTGTGCATCTTGATGTAAGGTATAGAGTCAAACATCTTCTAGCTATTACTCACGTTTGTGATGATATGCATCCTGAATACGTGTATCAAAATTTTGTAGATGCATTTTCTCAAAACTTGGGTAAGTGCATGGAAATGGGGGCTAAAAGGGGGTGAAAAAGGGACACATTTTTCATAAAATTAGTGAAATCTGAAATTTATCAAATAATTTGGCATGTATATTCTCAAAATTTGACAAAATGATAAGAATAAGTATCGTAGAGCTCATAATATAGTTTCTAAAATATATTTTTTTAAAATGGTGGAGATTAAGAGAGTCAAATGTGGTGCACACACAAAGTATGTCTATTTTTGTGTCAAAAAGATAAGAACCTATTGTGTGTTCCCCCATTTTTTGAGTTTTATAAATTATTTTTGAAATCCCTTTAGTAGAAAGTTAGGTAATTCCATGTACGAGCTCCCACATTTTTTTCATAATTTTTGGATGATATATATATATAATTTTCAAAGTGCACACATCTCAAAAATGAAATATTGGTGTGTACACCCCCGTAACTTTGAGAAAAAATCAATTTTTTTTTTTTTTAATGCGTGTAGAATGGAGTTTTGAAGAGGAGTTTTTTTTTTTGAAATTCATGAAAAAATCATAAATTGTGCACCAAAACATATGCATAGGTTTTCACAAGAAAAGAAGGCACTAGTAAAAGAAATTATGGATGAAAGCCTTAAACTAATCAAATTTTAGAAAGAAGCATATCATCACCAAGGTAAAACTAATATTGATGTTGTATTATAATTTTTTTGGAATATTATGTTATAACACATTTTTTATCGGGGTGTACACGTGACATTTTTTTGTAAATCACATATTTATTCATGGATTACATAGTCCAAGCCATAGGGTAGGATATCCAAGGAAAATCCAAGCCTATGGATTGGGATTCCCAAAACCATAGAAGGAAAAACATGCTCACGTTATAATGTGAGCACATTATAACACACTCACATTACTATGTGTTATGTGGTATATATGTTTATGGCATGTGGTAAGTTTTTCTTTTATTATTATTTATATTTAAATTATTTTTATTTTATTATTATTATTTATATTTTTATTATTTCTTATACTTCAAGTTTATTTTAGTAAATATAAGATGTTAGGGTCACTTTACACCTTATGGAACTAGTCTCACGGCCCACGTGTCATGGTTTAGAAGATAGTTTTTAGATTCTAATGCAGTCAAGACATATGCATGTTTTTAGGATTTCAACATTCAACCTTTAAGATTTTAGGGTTTAAATTATACAATTGATATCTTTTTGTGAAATAATATAGGCATTATTTAGGTTTTGGGGAATTTTGGATTGGTTATTGAAATTTATAGGAGTGTTAAACAAGATTTAGGAAAGGTTTACTCATTCAAGGACAATCTTCTCAACAACAGTTTTCTAGGTGCATGGAACAAACACTCTAATGGTGAAATTTGACTTCTTTGGATGATTTTGGGAGCTTTGTAAGGATTTAAGAGGAAAAAAATAGGCACGAAAAATATAAGTGAATCCTATATATATTTGTAACATCCTTTTTTATCTAATACTTGAAGGTTTCATGAATCATTTCAAGATAATGTAGTTACCCCTTTCGGTTCCAGACAAAAATGGCCCTAAATTTGTAAGCACTAGAGCGATGATCACCACATGGTGATAGGTTAATATTTGTAAAAATTGATAAGTACCTCTGGGAATGGGTACTATCATAAATAGACTATTGTTTACCATGGGTAAGGATATCATGAGGATGGGGCAAATTTTTTTGAGTTGAAAACACCTTCCTAACACCCCAGGTTGTGTTTTTGAGTGACGAAACTTATAACATGAACTTTAAACCCTAAAAAATAAGCCCTAAATCATAAACCATAAAATTAAACCCTAAACCATGAACCCTAAACTCTTCAAACCTTGAGACCTAAACCCTGAACCCTAAACCATCAACCCTTAACCCTGAGACCTAAACCCTAAATCCTAAACCCTAAACTATGAACCCTAAACCCTAATCCCTAAACCCTAAACCCTAAACCCAAAACCTTGAGGCCTAAACCCTAAACACTCAACCCTAAGCCTTAAGCCCTAAACCTTAAACCCTAAACCCTAAACCCTAAACCTTGAACCCTAAACATGAGCCCTAAACCTTAAACCCTTAACCCTGAGCCCTAAACTATAAACCATAAACCCTAAAACTTAAACCCTAAACCATAAATTCTAAACCTTGAACCCTAAATATTGAGCCTTGATCCCTAGACCCTAGACCCTAAACCTTGAGCATGGAGCATTGATCCATAAACCCTAAACCACAAATCCTAAACTAGTAACCACGAACATCAAAACATCAACCATAAACCCTAAACCTAATCCCTAAACCCCAAAACTAAAGTTTGGTACAATTTTTTAAAGATACCCCTTCCTACGGGAGGCTTGCATAAAGAAATGTTACCCAATACAATTAGCTTCTTTTTCCCAATGTATGAGAACTATTTAACTCACTCATTGTAATGTCCTATGTGTTACCCATCCTTTTTTCTATAGATTGTGAAATATTTGGAGCTCCAAGAGTGTTATAAATTGAGAATAACAAGTCTATTGGTATTTTTGGGTTTGACGGATTAGGATACCAAGAAAATTTGATTAGTTTTGATGTTGTTTTGAATAATTCTTTTAGTTGTAAGCCATCGAGAACAAATGTTTCATTCGAAGAACAGAGCTTGATATGTCAAGTGCTTGTGTAAGCTATAAATTTGAGAGGATTTCTGAGGTTCAATTTTATTTTCCAAGATGCACTACTCTAATGTTTGAAAATGTTTATCCAGATGTAACAACATTGTGATTCAAAACTCAATGAAACCTGAATGTCAAATCCTACCACAGACCCCAGTAGTCATCGGTCCTTGGATATAGGGAGACACCATTACGTGGCTACCATTTATAATGATAGAGATAGTTTGGAATCCAATGCTGAACATCTATGTGACAACGACCATATCTATCATGATAAATGTGAAGTTTCTAGAGTTAGTGAGACAAACCAGACACTTCAAGGAAGAAGAGGTTCTTGTGAATATGAACATGTATCAAAGTGAATCATGAATGTGAATATGAGCATGTGGTTATTTTTTCTAGATTCCAATGGGTCATCTTGGCTTGTATAATACCATACATGGAAATATGATAAATGTGAATTTTTTTAGAGTGTGAAGAAATTGACATTCAAGAGCACAAGTATATGTGGGGAGAAACAGGTTTGGCAAGAGATGTGTAATATGCATTACAAGGCATAAGGTAGATGCCATATCCATTTAGTTACTTATCCCACCTCTCATAAACAAGGTAGTTGTATAAGAAGACTCAATGATGGTTCTAGGCACGATACTAGGAAATATGGTCATAATATTGATATTCCAAAAGATGAACTCACTCATGAGACCTACTAGAAATATATGAGGTTTTTTTATCCTTGTAGTCCAGAAGATCAAGAGAAGTTTTCACTTTGTAATCACTACTATAGACTAGAGGGATTTTAAACAATCTTCAGGTTTCCTAAACCCTAAGCCATGAATCATAAACCCTGAACTATGAACCGTGAACCATGAGCCCTAAACCCTAAACCCTAAACCCAAAGCCCTAAAAATTGAAACTTGAGCCCTAAACCCTAAACCCTAGGATCTAAAAACATAAACTATAAACCCTAAACCCTAAACCTTGAGTCCTTATCACTAAACCTTAAACCCTAAACCCTAAACCATAAACCCTAAACCATGAGCCCTAAACCTAAACCCTAAACCCTAAACCTTGAGCCCTTAACACTAAACCTTAAACCCTAAACCCTGAACCATGAGCCCTAAAACCTAAACCCTAAACCCTAAATATTAAGCCCTTACCCCTAAGCCCAAAACCAAAACCCAAAACCCAAAACCCTAAAACCTAAGCCTTAAGCCCTAAACCCTAAAACACAGAGCCTTAATCCCTAAACCCTAAAAGGCCATTCTCGAGCTAATACAACACCTTCTATGAGAGTTTAAGAAATATATTAATCATCCTGGAGGTGATGTTAGAGAATCTTGGAAGTGTTGGAGGTAATTTAAGAAGATTTAGGAATATTGTTTAGGGCTTAGGGTTTAGGGTTTAGAGCTCAAGGTTAAGGGTTTAGGGATCATGGTTTAGGGTTTGGGATTAGGGCTTAGGGTTTAGGGATCATAGTTTAGAGTTAAGGGTTTAGGGTTTATGGTTGAGGGTTTAGAGTTTATGGTTGAGGGTTTAGAGTTTAGGGTTTACAGTTTAGGGCTCATGGTTTAGGGTTTAGGGTTTAGTGTTTAGGCATATGGTTTAGGGTTTAGGGTATATGGTTTAGGGCTCAAGGTTTAAGGTTTAGGGTTACGGGTTTAGTGTTTAGGGATTAAGGTTTAAGGTTTAAAGGTCGGGGTTTAGGGTTTAGGGAACAAGGTTTAGGGTTTAAGGCTTAGGGTTTAGGGTTTAGGGGTTAGGGTTTAGGGCTTAGGGTTTAAGGCTCAGGGTTTAGGGCTCAGGGTTTAGGGTTGATGGCTTAGGGTTTAAGTTTTAAGGTTTAGGGTTTATGGCTTAGGGTTTAGGGTTTAGGGTTTAGGTTTTAGGGTTTTAGGGTTAGGTTTTAGGGTTCAAGGTGGTAAAAATATGGTTTAGGATTTAGGGTTTAGGTTTTGGGGTTTATGGTTTAGGATTTAGGGTTTAGGGTTTAGGGTTTAGGGCTTAGGGCTTAGGGCATATACATAGTTTGTAAACCACTGTGATATAGGGAATCTATGTATGGTGATTATATGATGAAATTGTTAATGGTGAATCCAAATGCTTGTTCAAGATGGTGTTTGTAGACTGATGGAGAGATAAGTTGTCGTTACCTTTGGGAGTTGTGAGGTTTGTAAATTCTAATTTTGACACATTTAACACTCCTACAAATGTCAATAACCAATCCAAAAGGCCCCAAAACTTAAACAAAGACTATATTATTTCAAAAAATAGATATCATTGTATAATTTAAACCCTAAAAGATTCAAGGATGAATGCTGAAATCCTGATAAATACCTATGTACTGATCAATTTAGAATATGAAAAACTATCTTCTAAACCGTGACAGATGAAGCCGTGAGACTAGTTCCATAAGGTGTAGAGTGACCTTGAATTCTCATATTTACTAAAATAAATTTAAATAAGGATAAAGATTAATAAAAGAAAAATCATACTTAAACCATTTATTTTAGTAAATATATCCCTCCCATAAGCACATATGCCACATAATAATCAAGAATGAGAGAGCATTATAATGCACTTATGTTATGGCTCATATTTACTAATCCATAACATGAGTGTGTTATAACATGATCCTAAATTTTCTCTATCATGTTATAATGCTATCATACCATAACGCGAGTGCGTTATGGCCAAAATGGCCAAAAATGGATTTGTGTCTCTTTTTGGCCCCCATTTCCATACACTTACCCACTTATCACTCAAATCTAATCTTCACGCTCATTTAAACACTTTTGATAACTACCTATACTTGTATATTATGATTCACATTCTCAATATGGGTATTAAGCACACTTTAGTTGATAATGGTTCGGAACTTAACTTATGTCCCATGTCATTATTTAAACACCCTAGTCTTTCACTCATGATGTTAGTCCATCTTGTCTTTCACTGCGTGCTTATGATGATTATGTTCATCCATGTGTTGGTCAAATTACACTACGTATCACTGTAGGGCCCAAAACTATCCCCACTACATTTTTGTCATTGATTTCCTAGTCACCTATAACTGTTTACTAGGTAGGCCATGGATTCATGCCATGCAAGCCATTACATCTACTGTGCATCATTGTGTTAAATTCCTCCATGAAGGCAATGAATATACCCTTCTAAATGACCATGACCCAATCCAATATTGTGATCATGATCGTAATACTAATCTTCTTATTCCACGTACTAATAGTACAAATGATCCTCAACATATGGACAAACCACCTCACCTACCACCACTTGAAGGTTCCATCTATGTGATAGATGCAATTTCTTTTACACCACCTACTACTACTATTATTGTGATTCCTCATTAGGGGCCTATCTAGTCCATGGACATCACTCTATCACCTACACCTTCATATGTACTACATTTGTTAGCTTGAAAAATCTACCAGCAGGATCTAGCACGGGAAGAGTGAGCACGAGAGAATTACTCGAGAGAAGAAAATAAGAGCACAATAAAGAGGAACATAGAAATAATAATTATCTCGATATCTCCACCATCCAGGAGATTCATTAAATAGGAGAATAGATAGTTTAACATTCCTAAATAATAGGAATGTCAAGATAATTAGGAGATAACTAATTCCACACAAGGAGTGGAGAGAATCTCAACAAGCTCCGAGAGTTAGAACTAATTAAAAAAATATAAAATTTGCTATAATGAGCTTATTTAGTGTAATTAAATTATTTACATCAACACCCTCCCATAAGCGAATGCTAAGGAGCAAAAAGAAAGAAGGGTCCCGGCTACTAGGCATGATAAGGTACCCGATACAATACTAGAAAAGAAGGAAGGAAGGATTATACAAGATCCCCCAAGGACAACTTCCTTCACCCCAAGCTTGTCTCGCAACTCCAAATAACGAGGAGAAGACAAGGGGTTAGTGAATATATCTACAAGGTGATCAGCTGTAGGAACAAACTCCATTTGAATGACCCCATCCTGAATCAACTATCGACTGAAGTGCATGTGGATCTCTATGTGTTTTGTGTGCTGATGCTCAATAGGATTACATGCAATGTGAATAGAACTTTCGTTATCACACCAAAGAATAGGAGACTTTTGTGAAAAACCAAACTCACCAAGAATCTGACGAAGCCAAAGAACCTCCTGCCCTGCTGTCACAACACCTCGATATTTGGCCTCAGTGGATGATAATGCAATTGTATTCTATTTTTACAAGACCATGCAACTGGACCAGAACCAAGATGAAAAAAGAAGCCAGAGGTGGATTTATGAGTATCGCGACATCCTCCCCAATCAGAATCTGTAAAGCCCTCAATACCAGAAACATTATGAGGCATGTAATGAATACCATAACTCAAAGTCCCCGAAGATATCTCAAGATATGCTTGGCTGCTTGCCAATGACTCTCATGAGGCTCATGTGAAAAATGAGAGACAAGATTAACAGCAAAGGTGATATCGGGACGAGTATGAGTGAGATACAAAAGGCTCCCAACCAACTGTCTATACAAAGTGGCATCTACTAAGTTAGACTTACATGCAGCAGTCAATTCAATAATTGGTGATAAGGTGTGGGAGATGGCTTGCAATTAGCCATATGAAATCTCTGAAGCAGATCTGTAGCATACTTCTTCTGACAAATAGAGATGCCCTCAGCAGACTGGTGAACATGTAGGCCAAGAAAGTAGTGCAACAATCCCATATCTATCATATCAAATTCTACTTTCAATTTTTGTTTAATGTCTGTGTTAGAGAATTTGAACTACTAGTAATGAGGAGATCATCAACATATAATACCAATAGAAGCAAGTCATCATCAGTCTTCAGGACATAAACTATATGATTGGTCTTACAATGATGAAAGCCAATAGACAATAAGAAAGCATCCATCCTCTCATACCAAGCCCGAGGGGCTTGTTTGAGACCATAGAGTGAACACCGAAGTCTACAAACCAATGAAGAGTCATGTATGAACCCCTGAGGTTGCTCCATATAAATCTCCTCATGGAGATCACCATGCAAAAATGCACTCTTCATGTCCATTTGATGTACTAACCATTGATGAGAAGTAGCAAGAGAGAGAACAAGGTGAACATAATCCATCTTTGCGATAGGAGCAAAAGTTTCAGAGTAATCTACTCCTTCAACTTGAGAATACCCCTTGGCGACAAGACGTGCCTTGTATTTTTCAACCGATCCATCAGCTGCATATTTGGTCTTATAGACCCATTTACATCGTACAAGCTTTCTTCCCTTCGGAAGAGGAACCAAATCCCAAGTATTATTCTTAATAAGTGAAGAATATTCATCCTACATTGCTGAATCCCATTCTGGGTTTCCAGATGCCTGTGAAAAAAGAACAGGATCATTAGAAATAGCTTGGCTCATAAGAGCCATACCAGAATAGGGCCAATGATCAACAACACCAGAAGTCTCAGCTCTAGTACATCATAGATCTCGTGAATCACCCGCCAAATCACCTGCTGCAGCCAATGTAGATCTTAGCCATTTCGGAGTAGGAGCAACAGGATCAGGATCAGGGGGCCCATCAAAATCATCATCAGTGACAGGAGCAGGAGGTAATAATGGAGATGGAAGAACTACTGTATGATCTAAAGGAGCCTCGATCTCATCAACTTGAACATCCTACCGAAACACAACATCTTTGGTAGTGGGATCGAAGAGGTGATATGCCTTCACATGCTCACAATGACGAACAAAAATGAGTTCTTTGCTTTTCTTCTCCATGGTTTTCCGAGTGTCGTCAGGAACAAAGGCCCAAGCCTTACAACCAAAGACCTGGAATTTTGATACGTCAGAGTTTTTCACCCGACCATGCCTCCTTAGGAGTAACCCCTTGCACTACTTTATGTGGCATTCTGTTTTGAATATGATTTGCACTGATTGATTGCTTCCACCTTGAAGGCGAGGTGGCATGTTCTTGGACTGAACCATGTAATTTTCCATTTCCTTGAGTGTTCGGATCTTTCGTTCAACAACTCCATTTTGCTGAGGGGTGTGAGGAACAATATACTGGTGCACAATTCCATGATTAACACAAAAATCAGTAAATGCATTACTCTCATATTCCCCCCCATTATCCGTGCAGAGTATTTTAATACAATGTCTACATATTTTTTCTCTACAATAGCGTTAAAAACTTTGAAATGCTCCAGGACATCACTTTTATATTTTAGAAATTACACCCAAGTTTTCCTAGTAAAATCATCTATGAATGTGAGTACATACTTAGCACCCGAAAAATGATCTATGAGGAAAAGAAGTTAGATCATTATGTACCAACTCAAGATGAGCCGTAGCTCTTTTTGCTTGACCTTTTAGAAAAGGATCCAAGTGTTGCTTACCCAACATACAACCGGGGTAGACACCATCATGTGATTTTACCTTGAAGTCCTGTGACCATATTCTATGAAGAGAGCTATTACAGATATCTGTAATTGAGGTGACCAAACCTCTCGTGCCATAATTTTCTCAAAGAATCAGCATGAGAAATTAGTGAAGATCCTGTAGAGTTATCAAAACTCTCAAATACATACAAACGTGAACATGGATCCATAGATCCTGTAGCTACAATATCATCATGATCATGAAGTTCCCTGATTACAACCTTATCTGGTGAGAATTCAACAGTTCTACCATCACCGAGTTCTGATTTGATATATGGAAAGCAAATTGTTAGACATATGGGGAACATAAAGAACATCATTTAGATGCCCATTTGGCATATTTACAATACCAGAACCCAATACATCTACAGAAGCAGAATTGCCCACCGAAATATGTGAAGTGCTAAGCGAAATAGAAGATAACAAATCCCTGCAATGTGTAATATGATGAGTAGCCCCTGAGTCAAAAATCCATTGATCTTGCAAAGGAGAAGAAGCTCTAGCAGAAAGAGCCTTACCCTTGCCAGCATTGGAAGCAGATGAAGGTGATGGAACAATGATCTTGTGTTATTTTAAAGCCTTTTCTAATGCTTCCAACTTCAAAAACATCTAGATTCAGGGTGATTTTTCCCCCCACAAAAGGAACAAGGATCAAACACCCTCTTCTGAAATGGTCTCTTATTTTTACCATTATTCTGTGGTTTAGAAGTGTCAACAGAAGGATTAGAAACCATATTGTGAGAGGGTACAAGCTTATCATAGCTTTGCTTGGGTTTGTTTTTCCAATTTTTCTTAGGAGAACTGGCCACAAGAGCATGATTTGATGTAGGCATAACATCTAGAGAGATTAATTTTGCTTGTTCTCATGAAATACGTTCACAAAACTATTCAAATGAAGGCATTTTAAACTGAGTGTCTAGTGCATCCATAGTAGAAAAGAAGGTTGATGTAAATACAGAAAATGGACCCTTTAGTTTAGTTAGGATCATGTATATGCATTCGTCATCCTTTTTAGTTCTACCACCTACTTTCAACTGACTACGAATCTCTTTAAATTTTGACAGAAATTCTTCTATGGAAGGAAAATATGAAGGTGATAAAGAGTTTAATTCATGATCCAGTTGAATTAATTTGAACTCGTTTATCTTACCAAACAAAGATTCAAATTTTTCCCATACCTCTTTCGGAGCTGTGGCCGTAGAAATATGAAACTGAAGGTTATCTACTACATTCAACGCGATCAATCCAAGAGCTTCATCTTGCTTGCATGCATACAGGTACTTGTCCTTCTCTGTGGTGGAAGCAGGAACTGTATCATCAAACACACACCATAATCCACGAGACTATAAGAGCTGCTGCATCTTTGGTTTCTAGGCATGGTAATTCATCGAGTTTAGAGGCTCGAACAACCGTAGATCCCCGGTATGGCCAGAAGATGAGGATGATAAAAAAGCTCTCGACATGGTTTCAATGAGGTTATTTTCCAAAGTTTCCCTTTTTAATGAAATTTACTTCAATGCGACGGGAATGAAAAATAATCAACTTTTGCAAAAAACGGCACTCAATTTCGAGTTACCGTGCAAAAGTTATTAAACTTTCAATTTCCCGTAAAATAAGTCAATTTTAATAAAAATTGCTCACTGATTATAATGCTGACCAAAACGAAGACAAAGATGGTCGTATGACCACTCGTTGGACTCGGGAGGAAACAAGGAATACAAATTTGTCCTTGGTTTACAAACAGCCCGCCAACAAAGTATTAATAGGCCTCAAAAGCATTAATTTCCCCCCATAATGCAATTTTTAATAACAAACTATAGAAATTTAAAAAATAAATGCTTTAAATGCACCAATTAGATATGGCTGTGCATGTATTCATGATAAAATCAGATAAAGACTTACTAGAGTCTCTATGGAGTTGCAGAAGGGAAGAAGCCAAATCAACTTGGCCAAGGCGCCAAAACCAGACCATCCGCCACGTAGGGAAATAAAAATGTCCAAAATGGATGCAAAACCCTAAGTAATCATGCACCCAGCAAGTAAAAACGAAGCCCAGCGCATTGGTTAGAGGGGGTAGCAAAAAGAGCAGCCGTAAAACATAGACCCGGGTATGGAAAAAGAGTGTAGCCTCAAAACAAAAACCGGGCATGGAAAAAGAGGTAGGGTGAAGTTTGAGGTTTGAAAGAAGTGTGGAAAAACACACGCCGGTGAGGGGAAAAATGCCCAAACAAGATGCCAAACCTAGCAAAAATTCCAAACCCTGCAACGAACCACGCCAGGCCTGAAGGGACAATAGGTAAAAATGTCCAGCAAAAAGAAAAACGTCCAGCCAACAAAAACATCCAGCAAATAAGAAAACCAGAGAATATCAATTCTGAGAAAATAGAGGTTGACTTCAACTCTCCTACAACGATAGCTCTGATACCATGAAAAATCTACCAGCAGGATCTAGCACAGGAAGAGTGAGCACAGAGAATTACTCAAAGAAGAAAATAAGAGCACAATAAAGAGGAACAGAGAAATAATAATTATCTCTGATATCTCCACCATCCGGGAGATTCATTAAATAGGGAGAATAGATAGTTTGACATTCCTAAATAATAGGAATGTCAAGCTAATTAGGAGATAACTAATTCCACACAAGGAGTGGAGAGAATCTCAACAAGCTCCGAGAGTTAGAACTAATTAAAACAAATATAACAATTTTCTATAATGAGCTTATTTGGTGTAATTAAATTATTTACACCAACAAGCACACCCACCACTTACTTGCACACTTTTCATGAATGAATCATATTGGGAACATATTCCATTTGATCCTACTTGTGATGATACCATTTTCTCACACGATGGTTTATCTCAGATTGGGTATGATTTTGAGGACCTCTATCCTCCTACTCATGCTCCTATCCTATATTATGGCTTTTTCACTATTACCACTACTTATGGCTTGCATGTCTTCTATCTTACAATCTATCTAGTTCGTATTCCTCACTCTTCTCCACTCACATTAGGGTAATCATGGCTTGATTACATTGGGGGAAATCTCATTCCGATCATAAAGACATCTTTCCCCATGCCCTTTGGTTGTGTCTTTATCTGCAATAGTTATTTTCTTGGATATTTGCAAAATCTCACTCATTGGTATGTGCATGGTTTTCCACTTCCTCCATTCACTAATGAGGAATATGCCATGGGTATGCATAAATGACGCCTCACTAGTTCGTTACACATGATCATCTAGACACTATTTATTATCAGGTCTCTAATGCTTATCCATATGATTTTGACCCTAAAACTAATGATCTCTTAGATGACATTACATGATCAATCCTTCATCTTCTACACTTCTGGGGTATAGCATTCAAACCCCCCAACCTAGTCACATTGTCTATCACAACATAACATACTTCTATTATACACATATCGCAACTTCATCACATTTCACTCTCATCACACTTATACCAATATCATCACTAGCCAATGACACACTTGTCCTTTGGTTCACACTTGACTATTGAGGCCATACTACAAATGAACCCCACACAATGCACCATAGGTACTACACATCATGAATCTTCACACATCTCACATTATACATATTGCATCATACATTTAGTATACATTATTTCAATAGTTGTGCATCTTACATCACACATTCTATAACTAGTTTTACATCATTGTGACATTTATATATCTACATGTCATACATCATACTAGTCTTCATCATACATGTGTCACACTTGCATCTAGCATTCCATACTACTCATCATGCTTACTAATTTTAGTCTACATACATTTCATCTTATACATAATGTTGTATAAATATAGCCCCTAGTTATTTAGAAAACTTACATTCCATGTTGGCTCTAAGGTTCTACATTGCTGGTTGCATGTATTTCAGTTATCTCCTTAGCTTATTTCCTTAGTGGAAATTCCTCACGCGCTCATGCACGCTTTGTTTCTCTTTTGAGATTTCCATCCTTTCCTTTTCCATTTCATCTTTGTTCTATTCTCCCCCTCGCATGTACCCTCTGTGCATTCACCTTCTTCCTAGAAGATCATCCATGTTTCACACGTGCCTTTCTTCCTTGCCGCCACACATTATTTTTGTAATAATAGCACCTTAACCATACACTTCTCCCTTGAATAATCATCCCATTCCTCCCACATGCATATCCTTTATGCATGGCTTTCCTCTATTTTTCTCCCACGCCTTATTCTTCCACATGTATTCCTTTGTGCCTTCTTGTGCACCCTTATGTACCATGTGGAATCATGCCGACGATTGATTAATCTACATGAAACCAATCAAAGTATGCCAACGAGGTACCGAATCCTTGTAACAAACCAATGGGTGAAACATGGTAGAAAATGACAAAACAAATGTACAATTAGCCAATTCTTCAACCAATCATAGCATGCCACATGTCTAGTTTTCATCTTTGCGGATATTCTGATAGTCATAACTTATTCTCTAGTGCTTATATCCTCGCGTGCACAGTCTTGTGTCGAAATTTTTGGCGTGGGATACACTCTAAACCATTTAAATTATAATTTAAGTGGGATTTGGTAGGTGAGAAACTAGAAAAAATTTATCACACTATTAATATAGGATCTGATTGTTCCAACCACCCGATTTGATGTAGATATTGACCCCTTTATTCTCCAACATGCCAAATAGATATGGAGATGCACATTTAACAAATTATAGGTGGATTTGTAGGAATTCATTGCTGGTGGTTGAGTTTTTAAATCATATTTTCCCTCCTTCTCCTCTTTTCTCTCATTGATTTATCTATAAATGTAAGATCTCGGCTCATTATAAAGGGTTAGACATTTTGGATCCTTTAGTATTTGCTAGGGACTTTGTATCTCTACATTTTTAGTCACAAAACTCTAGATCTAGTTTGTGCATGTGGACATAAGACTTCAAGCACCATTGAACTGACTATAAATTTATGGAAGTAATAGAAGCATCATTTTGTGGCTATTCTATGCCTTAACGTGTCTATATTCTTCTTTCTTGTCTCTCTTTTGCATTGTTTTCTTTCTGTGTCACTTTAAATCCATTGTAGGTCTATTTTCTAGTTGTGTGTCATGAAACTTATAGTGCAAATGCATCCTGGTTTGTGTTACACATGCCTAGTATCCCTTGATTACTTTCCTTTCATTTTCACTCAAAACAGATAATGTTCATCCCACTTTTTTTGGTGCTATCACTTCCTTAGTGTAGGTTTCCTTTTATATTATCCTTCTACCTGGTCGCTTAACTTGTTAGCTTAGGTTTCACTTTCAACATTAGGAGTAACAATAATAGTAGAAATAGGTAGAGGAACCAAAATTATCGAAGGTATGTCTCAAACGCGCATGGTCCCAAAACTTGGAGACAATACCATTGTTGACTTAAACAACTCAGTTGTTCCAGATTTGAGACATAGGTGCAAGTTTGAACAACCAACAGTTTCTAGCACACCTAGTGGGACAAGCATTGAAAGCTTAAAGTTTAGGATTTCTAATTTTGGTGTGTAACTTAGTAATTTCAGCCTTTGGAGGCTCATTTTAACACATCTGGTGACTCCCAACACTCAAATCTATTGTTTTAGTAGCTAGAGCACCTTTTATGAGAAGAGTACATAATAGGTAAAGTCTTTGTAGTTGAAGGACCCTTCGAGTATCTCAAGATTTCACTAAGAAACACATGCAACAGAGTTCTTGTGAGTGTATCTCCATCCATAATGTGATGCATACATTCCACTCCTCCTCACAACAGACCTACACATCCTTCCATGACATTACCACCACCTCCTCCTCCAAGGAACTTTTCCAGTTTCATAAGTGGAAGCCCTATGAATCTCAATACATAGCATGATATGCCAGAAGCCATGCTCAAGAGTATTCCATACTTTATTGGTGAGAATCAAGTCACCCCTATTAAGCACATCCAGGATGTAGCAAATGTGTGCTCTGTCTACTTGATCACACATGACGATGTAGCAGTCAGGCTCCTTGTAGCCTCATTCAAAGGTAAAGTGCTCCAATGGTATTGTGTCCCGAGACCTACATCTATTACCACCTAGGATGAGCTTAGAACAAATCTATGCAACTACTTTGAAGATAAATCAGATCACCTATTACTGGTGGATTAACTAACTATAAAAAAGAGGGCACCTAATGAGTAAATGACTGATTTCAACATCAGATTATAGAAGACTTGGGAAACAAATCCTCAAGTGGTAAGACCTAAAACCCAACATGATTTCTTGTATCATCTAAGGTTCTTGAATAGTGAAATATTATTCATGATTCAAACATTGGAGGTAGAACGTTACGTGCTTCTTACAACATTTCCATAAGGGTAGAAAATAGTCTCATTGAGGGGAAATTTGGCTCCTAGACCTCTCGTTCCCTTGTTTTGGAGATGTCTCCAACACCCTAAATTTTTTTGCCCATGTTCCAATGCAAAGCACATAACCTTGATTGTATCTACATCTTACTCTCCCGCGCATCGAGAAATAAGATGAAGAGATGAAGGCTCTAATTAGGAACTTATCCAATAAGGTCATATATTTGGAAAAGTGTGAGCACAAGCCTTCGAAACAATTTTAATCGGAACATAATGAAAAAAATCAGCCCTGGTGGAATGAATATGGATACCAGAGATATGGTAGAACCAACAAAATGAAAAACGACATGCAAATGCATATTTTCCTTTGTGAGTGATTCCTCATGCGTAGCCTCTTCCAGTGCCCAGATCAAGTCAAGAACTGTCCCTGTTCAAAATAACATGGTGCGAGAGTTAGAATGGGGTTTTCCTTACAACATGGCTCACAAGATCGGTATCATTGTGCCAATGATGCATGTGCGTAAGCCTACATGATCCAAAATGATTCTAACTATGAACCTTTCATAAGCGCAAGTGAGCCTGAAAATCAAGAGAAGCCAAAAGATCCTCCTGAATCCGATTTGATATTATTTAGAGATAAGGAATTTTGTGCCAACTATCAAGCTACAAATGATGCAAATAGAATGCATGCCTAGGTTTCCGACAACACAAGGTACAAGAAGAGGATGCTCGAATATGTAACGCAAGTCTTAATTCCTCCAACACTAACCAATCCTCAAAAGTAAAAATATGCATCCAAGGCATCCAATAGTAAAGGTGCATGAGTTACTATGCATGAGGGTCCATGCAATTCTCCTTCTAAAGCAATGCACGCCCTCCTTGGTACATCAAGCCTCTAGACCAGCTAAGGCCCCCGCTGCCCGCACGCGAACATTTGAGGAGAGATCTTTGTTGTGCTCGAAATACATAAGTTAGTGGGTTTCCGTTAAAAATTGTGGACCAAATGAATAAGACAAATATAAATGTCACAATGTGGGACATCCTGACCATTCCATCTTAGTGCAACTTGTTGCATGAAGCTTTGGCCCAACTTCCATGTGCTAATCTAATTGCTCATAAACCACATTTTGCTATCAACATATTCCAAGAAGAGGAAAAAAAAGTAAGTAAGGTCGTTAAAACCCCACCCTTCTATATTTCCTTGATCATAGGTAAACATCTCGTCCATAATTGTATGATTGACTTAGGTGCTAGTACTTCCTTCATGCCTAAGAAAATTGCTGATGTCCTAGGTCTTAAGTATAACCCCTTGAAAAAATGAGTCCTACAACTTTATGTCTCAACTATTATTAGTCTTGGAGTCATAAAGGATCTTGAGTTGACCCTCCATACATGTCCAAGTCTCACAATAACTCAAGATGTGTCAATCATTGATCTATCTCCTTTGTTTTCCCTTTGTCTGTCAAGAGATTTTACTACAAAAGTGGGTGGTTACTTGTCTTCTGATTGGTCCCATATGTTACTCAAGACAAGGTATGGTACTCAATTTACCATACAAGTTGAGCCAATATTCTCCTATCATGTAGAGTCATATGACCCATCTCCTCCCAAGCTAATTGCCTAATCCAAGAAGAACAAGTTTCAGTTTCTGAAGAGCAGTCTATTCCACCTCCGTACTTGATCTAGTGCTAGATGAATGGGAGGAAAGGCACCATAAATTTGATCCATATGTTGAGGAACTTGAAGCATTTAAAACTAGGATTAGGACATATTACATCCTTGAAGAAGAAGTTTTGCTACCATGTGCACTCAAATAGAATGAAGAAAGCACAGGTTTGTGGAAGTTATACTTTGATGGATCTAGAAGCATAAATGGCGTGGGTGCAGGAGTTGTTCTCATTTATCCTAAGGATGATAATTTATTCTTCATACATAGGTTGTATTTCACATGCTTTAACAACGTAGCGAGAATACGAGGCCTTTGGTGCATGGTCATTTGATTATGGAAAAGAAATAGATCAAAGCACTTGTAGATATTTGGAAACATATAACCGGTTATCCACCGTGTCACAAACAAGTGTGATGAAAAGAATAAGCTTCTAAAAGCTTATAAATATAGAGTTTGGTACCTCCTTGAGAGATTTCATGGTCTGAATCTGTAGGTAGTGCCATTCAAGATGAAAAAAGAAGTTGACTAGATGACTGCACTTGGCTCATAGTTCTTTCATGAAGAGGAATTTGTAAAGGGAATGCATAACATGTTAAGATAGTGATTTGGCCATCCATCCGAGAAAATAACATCGGTTGGAAAGTGTTTGACAATGAAGCAAAAATTGTCTAGTTTATTCAAAATGAAGCTGGGTTCTCATCAAGCATACAATCTGACTTGTATGAGAGCTATGGTGACCAAGTTATAAAACTCAAAACAAACAAGTTGCCTAAAGGGCTAGTCACTTTAGAGAAAATATTTATCCCTAATGATGAGTTCAAGGGTGAAGAAAATAATATGCATGCGATGCAAGAATAATCGCCCCCAATCACTATTAAACGTAGAAAGGAGTTGTTGCTAAGTAGAGCTTGTGCACATGATGATAAACAAGCCTTCATCTCTCTTTGTCGAAAGTACAGTGACATATTCTCATAGGAGTATGAAGAACTCAAAGGTTTTGATATAAGTGTTTCTCAAAACTCCATTGACCTTGATCCTAGTATCAAGCCCATCAAACAAAAGTAGAGACTAGTTAATATAAGGATAGATGCCCTCACGAGGAAAGAGTTTTCCAAACTCATCGAGCCAAATATCATTTTCCCATCAAATAATCTACTTGGACCGTGAATCTAGTTCGGTCGCAAAACGGTGAAATTAGACTATGCGTTGATTTCGAGAGATCTCGAACAAGGCATCATTCAAGGATCATTATCCCTTACCTTCTATGGAGTAGATTCTACTGAGACTATGACATTGCACACAAAGGTTCTCCATGCTAGATGGGTATTTTGGCTTCAATTGGATCATGGTCAAGGAAGATGATCAATACAAAATGAAGATTACAACCAAGTGGGGAACATACACATATTAGAAGATGCCACTTGTTTTTTCAAATGCATACATGACATTTTAGTGCACCATGGATATTGCCTTCAAAGGATATATCAATGAATTCATTTTGGTTTACCTTAATGACATAACTATTTTCTCAAAGTAGAGTGTAGATCACATGACACATCTAGAGCAAGTATTTGAGAGATGTAGAAAATTTGGGGTATCTCTAAACCCCAAGAAGTGCAATTTTAGTGTGGTGCAGGGAAAGCTACTAGGCCACGTGGTTTTAAATGATGAAATCAAAATTGATCTTGAGCATGTTTTGGCCATCCTGGCTCTTTCCTTGTAGGTGCATAAGAAATATTTGTAGTCTTATCTCAGAAAAATCAACTTTGTTAGGAGATTCATTCCTAATTTTGTAGGACCGGTTCATTCCATCACCCTTATGCTCAAGAAGGACACAACCTTCAAGTGGAAAGAAAAGGAAATGCGTGCTTTAACAAGATCAAGTAAGAAATTAATTGTGCACCAATGCTCATCACCAGATTACTCAAAGGATTTCATCCTTTATGCTTATGGCGTTAATGTAAGTGTTTTTGTTGTCTGAAACAAGAAAATGAATAAAATTTGGAGCAGCTAGTGGCTTTCTTCATCCAAATGCTAAAAGATTATGAGTTGAAATACACTCATACAGAGAAAAAGGTTTATGCCATCATGCACGTGCTCAAGAAATTCAAGAGCATGCTCTCCACAAACCACATCAAGGTGTTAGTTTCACATGAAAGTGTGAGAGAATTCATAATGGGAGTAGAGA
The DNA here is from genome assembly GCA_018340775.1 of Taxus wallichiana var. yunnanensis. Classification (NCBI taxonomy): domain Eukaryota; kingdom Viridiplantae; phylum Streptophyta; class Pinopsida; order Cupressales; family Taxaceae; genus Taxus; species Taxus wallichiana. The sequence continues at coordinate 730,450,761 of CM031240.1, forward strand.
TCAATGAGAAGAGAGCACGATGGGTGACCAAAATCATGGAGTATGATGTGACTATCAAATTCACGAAGCTGGTTAGAGGTAGCGTGCTCTGCGCAATAGCTTGCGAGAGGACGCGCATGATGAATTTGAGACTTCATTATTTTTGGATGAAGATCTCCCTCACGCAGAACCTAAATAGAATGAAGTCCCCTGGTGCACATGTCTAGATGAAGGACATGATCACATTCCTTTCAAGGGTGCATACCATCTTGGTCTAAACAAAGAAAAGAAAAGACATCTAGGGCTGAAATCTATTCCGTATGTCTAGATTTATGGTATTCTCTTCAAAAATAATCTTGATGGCGTGCTTTTGAGATGTGTTGATGGTGTGCAAAATGAAAAAGTGTTAGAATAATTTCATGATGGAATATCTAGTGGACACTTCTATGTCAAGACTACATCAATGAAGATCAAAATGACATGACTCTTTTAGCCTACCCTATTCATGGACGTGCATAAGTGGGGCATCAAATGCAAAGAATGCACTTTCTTTGAAGGAAAGCAAATATTGGTAGCACTTCCCCTCCGACCAATATAAGCGGATATATATTTTGCACAATAGGGTCTTGAATTCATAGGCATGATCAATCCTCCTTCGAGTGATGGGCATAAATGGGTGCTGAAAGCCACAAATTACTTCACCAGGGGTAGTAATCCCATGCTCAAGGAGTCAACCAAGTTAGTCATCCTTGAATTTCTGAAGGAATTATAACAAGGTTTGGCATTCCTCAAACCATTATATCTCGATAATGTAAGGGCCTTCCTTAGTACCAAAATCACTTGATTGGGCTCTTAGTCATGGTATATATTTGAAGACCTCTTATAACTATTACCTCTGGAAACAACTTGGCAAAGTCAACAAAAAGAGCCTTGATCAAAATCATGAAATAAACAATGAATATCAACTAAAGATAGTGGCATAAAAAGGTCTCACGCATCTTGTGGGAAAACAAGATCATGACGAAGAGAAGGCAATAGGTACATCTCCTTATAAGTTGGTTTATGGTAAGGAAGCTAGAATCCCCTTATCTCTTGAGCTTCCTTCATTAGAGCTTTCCCAACAGGTTGGAGTTTGAAGACATGAACCAGAGAGACAAATCGAAAGGCAGAGCTAGTTGAACTTGAGGAATTAAGGAATGCTGCCATGATCAAGCTAGAACAACATCAACAATCAACAAAGAAGTGGTTTGATAGAAAGGATAGGCCGCAAGCTTTCAAATTTGGGGACTTAGTCTTAAAGTGGGATGCTAACAGAGCCAAACCAAGATGTCATTCAAAGTTTGATGCACTTTGGAGTGGCCCGTACATCATTAGTTCATGCAAAGATGTTAACTCTTTTGATTTGAATCATCTTGATGGAGGCACACTATCAATCCCAATCAATGGGATCTATCTCAAACCCTTCCATTAAGTTTGCTATATCATTGTATATATTAGAGTAGTTTCAATTCCTCCAAGTGTGTTGTGTGCACATTGTTTTGTTTGTATATAGTTCTTTCTTCTCACGTGCGTGCCATGTATGCACTCTTTTGATGCTTCTAGGATGTTGGTCATCTTCCAACAATTTTCAACTATCTTGTAGGATTCATAAAAATTTAAGAAATGATTCATTATATGATTTCAAGGGTAGTTCTTCAAGGTTCGGATCTGAATTTCATAGTCCAAGAAGACTCCATGCCTAATGGATGCTCTAGGCTACTGATCCCCTTCATCTAGTAGGAAGATGGCCTGAAATTCACCAAAATGTTATCCAAATAACTCCCCTAGTTATTTAGAGAAATTACATTCCATCTTTGGATCTAAGGTTCTACATTTTTGGTTATGCACATTTCAGCTTATCTCCTTGGCTTATTTCCTTGTTGGTAATTTCTCATGCGCTCATGTGCACTCTTTTTCTCTTTTGAGATTCCCATCATTTACTTTTCTATTTCCTCTTTGTTCCATTTTCCCCTCATGCACACCCTTTGTACATTCACCTTCTTCCAAATAGCTCATCCATGCTTCGTGCGCACCCTAGACTTGCTTCCCAAAATTAGTTAAGTCCTTGGCTTCCTCACCACATTTCTTCCTTTCTGCTGCACATTATTTTTGTAATAATTACACCTTAACCATAAATTTCTCCCTTGGGTGATTCTCCCATTCCTCCTATGCACATCACCTTTATGTAAAACCTTCCTCTATTTTCCTTCCACGCCTTATTCTTCCACACACATGCCTTTGAACCTTCTTATGTGCCCTTCGTGCCATATAGCATCATCGGACATTGAGTGTGTTACACACAACCAATCAAAGTGTGTTAAGAGGGCACAAAATATTTGCAACAAAAAATGGGTGAAATGTGGCAAAAAATGACAAAATAGACATACAATGTTGGATGATTATTCAGCCAATCATCGGCACGCGCCACGTGTCTCACATGTCTAGTTTGAACTAAAGATCTTCCGAGAGTCATAAATTATTCTCCAAAGTGCTAAGATCCTTGCACGCCCGATCTTGTTAGAAATCTGTTGACATAGTCTACACTCTAGACCATTCAAATTCAAATTTCAGTGGGATTTGGTAGGTGAGAAGATGGAAAACGTCTATCACACCATTAATACAGGATTTGATTGCCCCTAACCACCCGATTTGATGTGGATCTCACCCCTTTTCTTATCCTACATGCAAAATAGACATGGAGACGCGCATTTGACATATTACAGGCATTCATTACTAGTGAATGAGTTTTCAAATCAGATTTTCCCTCCTTCTCTTTTCTCTCATCGATTTATCTATAAATGTAAGAGCTCAACTCATTGTAAAGGGTTGGACATTTTTATCCTTTAGTATTTTCTAGGTACTCTGTATCTCTACATTTTGAGTCGCAAATCTCTAGATCTAGTTTGTGCATGTGGATATCGGCCTTCAGACACCATTGTAATTGACTATGCATTTATGGAAGTAATAGAAGCATAATTTTGTGGCTATTCTCTACCTTAACGTGTTTATATTATTCTTTCTTGCCTCCCTTTTGCATTGTATGCTTGTTATATCACTTTAAATCCATTGCTGACTTTATTTTATTGTTGTGTTTAATGAAACTGATCGTGTGAATGCATCCTGGTCCATGTTACGTGTGCCTAGCCTCCCTCGATACCTTTCCTTTAATTTTTATTCAAAAAAAATAGTGTTCATCCCACTTTTTATGGTGCTATCACCTTCCTTAGTGTAGTTTTCCCTTTATGTTATCCTTCCACCCATGGTCCCTTGGCTTGTTAGTTTAGGTTTGACTTTCAACATTAGGAGTAGAAATAGCAATAGAAATAGGTAGAGGAAGGCGGCCTTCTCTAGAGGTGTCTGTCTCAAGTGCGTAAGGTCCACAACTTGGAGACAACTCCATTATTGAGTCAAACAACTTAGTTCTTCTAGATCGAGACATGGGTGCAAGTTTAAACAACCAACACATCATAAATTATACATTCTACTCATGGTGGTCTATTATCATCACACATGTTGCATTTTCTTCTACACACTACACTCATTACCATATGACGCACTTTATTTCCTTGGTCTATAATTGATCTGCCAAGGGTTTACAAATAAAATAGACCATATCATACTTACAGTCTCATCATTTTACCTTTCATCATGTGACATTACTAGTATAGTGACATATTCTATAGGATAAATGGTCACCTAATCTATCATCTTGTAGTGGTATACGCTTTAGGCTACATCACCACTAGTGATATATGATTTAGGATACATCATCACTCCTACATTCATCTTGTCGTGATATATGCTTCAGCTATAAGGTTCACGCACACATCATTTCTAGGTCATATTTCATCAATACACATGCACAATCATCACAACGTGTTAGACACATACACACAATTTGATCATTTCCCGATGATGCATTCTTGTTTACGGTTAATTCTTGACTGTTGAGGGGGAACCAAATGAACCTCACAACATACATTTCCATTCACTCGGGGGCACGTGGCTCCTATCATTCCATCTTGCATTCCATTCTACCCATCCACAACATGCTGCATATCTTGGTTAATTTTATTTTTGTCTACATTTTCTTGTATATGGTCATATTATTACACATGCTAGTTATATCTCTTGTATGTCATTTATCTATACCATACACACATGCACATTCAATCCTTTTTCTAGTTGAGGTCATAGATACAGGTCTCTTACACATAACATAGATGCTCACCTTCTACCCTTCCTACACCAGTCGTTGGGGCATCTAAATTCATCTCTCACGTGTTCTATTGTTTCATTTTGTACGTATGACTTTACATTGCTTGTTTATACACACTTTTGACATACCGTTTATATTTCTAACATTCTAACAGGTGCTTCATATGCAACATTTGTTTACATGATTATTTACTTTCCATGGCTATATGTTTGTTTGTTATTTTTTTCTCTGTTTTTTATTTATATGTGGGAATTTCCCTTTGTTTGGTGTGCACACTTGTTTGTTATATGCGACCATGATGGCCTTATGTGTCTTGTGACATCATGAGTGATGTTTAATGTTTGCATTTGGCTTTGTGTGGATTACTTTGTCCTATTACATGTTTACATTACTACATTTCTTGGTATCTTACACACTATTTACGTAGCTTACACATGGTCTTATATATGCATGTTTTTTCATACTAACATTTGTCTTTAGCTAGCCTACTTGTTTGTGCATGCCTTCGTTTCTACCTAGTGCATTCCTTTCCCATGCAAGGTAGAGTTAGAGAGTTCATGCGGTTAGTCCTCTTTTGAGGCTACATTATCCTATCAGTGACATTGCATGTGCCCACAAAGAGGGGGGGCATCATTTGGGGTTTGCATACTATACATTTATTCTACACCGGTTTAGTTCAGTTTAGTTTCCACCCTTGGCATTGTGGGTTATATACAACGAGTGGAGTCAGACCAGTCTACAAACCCCGTACACAACAAATTTTACATGACATGTTTTTCCTTAACATTTCGGAAAGTATTGAAAGATTGGAGGATACAAAAAAATTAATCCCTATACTTCTTCTTCGCCATTGGCGCGCGATCTCCCAAAAAAATAGACAATACAAATATCTCTTCATACAAGTTCAGGGAAGTAGTTAAAGGTTAGAGGATAAAATGGAATTCCTCCCTATACTTCTTCGGCCTATGGCGTTAGATCACCTAAAAAACATAGAACATGATATCCTCTTTCAAAACCCTTTTATCTCATCATGGATCAGGTGCACATGTTCATTTTACACTTTTCATACTTTCATTTCAGTCTTTTCATTACTATATACATGCATCTTTTACATGCATTTTTACATATATACATGTGTATTTTACTTATTGATCATCTTCTCTCTTGCAGTCCGACCGTATGAGAAACAAGAAGTCAACATCATCAACAACAAAAACAACATCAACAAATACAATGATAAAAACAACACTTTTGTGGAAGCACACACCATATTAACCATGCAGGTACATTACACACATCAACAACTACACACGCCTTTTCACCCTAGGTTCAATATCATCAATTTTTTTACGCTTTTACATCTTTAGTTTCCATGATTCATCATATTTTTGTCACTCCACACTTTATCTAGTCCTTGGCACACTTTTCTACATCACTCTACATCAACATCATGTACGCATCTCTATCTACTTTATGTTACCGAGCGTTCCTCTCACCAACATAAAGTGGTGGAAACTTTAGACACTAAATCAAAACTTTGGGAATTATTTAGTCCTAATCTCATACTATTATTCATATGGTTTTGAATGAAGAAAGTACTAATTAACCCTCATCTCTTGGATAATTTTATTTACTTTCGTCGTAATTTCCTAACCCCCACTCTATACATGTCCAGTCTATTTTTATCACTTTTCATCATTTTAGCCTTAACCGAGGGACCCAGGCTAGTATTGGGGTGCCCATCGGCACCCTAGTCCCAGTTGGGGCACCCTTATCCTTTTTACACTTTCCCGCCACTTTTTAGTACTTTCTAGCCGTTTGAGCATTATATATTTTTGGCGGTCGACCTTTTCAAGGTTAATTACGAAATTAGAACAAGAGAACCATATAAATATAAAGTTATGAGACCATAATGAGGGACCAAGCACTAGGAACTGCTATCATCATCTAAGGTTTCATCCATCTAGAGTCCATTTGCATCCATCTAACTCTATCACAAGGCACAAGGTGGTTCATCTACATCACACAAGCATAGGAGGGAAGTTTATTCTATTCCATCCACCATTATATTACATTTTCTACACATAGTTATTGCTCACTACTTTCACAAAGTGTGACTAACACAAGAGCACCTAGGGCATGATTGCACACACTTGCACATAGAACTACATCGGGTATGAGATGTAGTGCAACACTCAATTAGTAAGTCCACCATTGTGGCGCTGAGGACAATCTAACCCCTTCATATGCATCTTTCTTTTTTAGGGTATTGATGCTTGTCTTGAGGTTTTACAGGTTTATCTTTCATCATTGATGAGTAATGATATAAAAATGAGTACATCGAAGTTAGTGTAACAAAAAACAAGGGCTTTAGATCATCTAACAACCCTATAATTTTGGTTTTGGACCTTCTTCATTGACCAGGGTGCATAGAATGCAGACTAGGGAACCCATAGGCACCCTAATCCTCTCCCAGGCACCCGAGTCTAGCCAAATAGTTCAAATATGGAATTTTTAGGACCTCTGCATGTTCATTTTTTCTTCTAGAATATTTAGTCTATTTTATGACATAGTCCATATCAGCCTATGAATCAGCTAATCTCCTTCTAACCCTTCTTTGCATATTAGGGTTTCTATTTTCATTAGCCTAGTTACCTGGGTCAATTTTTACATTTATTTAACTATTATTTACATCATTTTATTACTGTTATTTACTATTGTTCCCAGGTATATTAACTACACATATTCGACATTTTAGTTAATTAGACATGAAATCACAAACTTTAGGTAATTATCTAGTCCTCATTGCATAATACTATTCATATGATTCCTAAGTAAGAATGTTACTAATTAACCCATGTATTTGGCCACATTACTTTCTTTTATGTCACTTTTCTTGGTCTTATACCTATGATTTCTTAGTATGTCTTTTTAGTCTTCAACATTGGTTATCCTGCACACCAACGCCCATACTAGGACGCCGATGCTAGGTGCCTCGTCTAATGTAGGCACCCTTATCATGTTTGTACTTTGATCACACTTTTTGGGTCCTTTATAGTTGTTTGACATCTTATCTTTTTCATAGTTGGCCTTTTCGGGGTTAATTATGAAGTTCAAGCAAGGGAATCATATAAATATAAAGTTATGTGATCATAATAAAGGACCAAGCACTAAACATCTACTATCACCACCTAAGGTTGCATCCATCAAGCATCTAAGAGATCCATTTACATCCATCTAGCTCCATTAAAAGGGACACAAGGGTTGGTTTTATGCATCACACTTCATAGGAGGGAAGTTCATTTTATTCCATGCACACATTTAATATATTATACATCTAGTTACTTGCTTGCTATCCACATGTGACTAACAAAAAGATCAACCTAGGGTATGATTCCGAACAAACACACACACACACACATAACTACATTAGGTCCAAGATGTAATGCAACACTCGGTTGTAATTCCACCATTGTGGTAGCTGAGGACAATTTGAACCCTCATTTTGCATATTTCTTTTTAAGGATTCGATGTCTATTTAAGGGTTGTGCAGGTTCATTCTTCAATGCATGTTTATTCAGAACCTAAGTGATCATTATGTAAATACATAATGAAAAAATGTGTTTGTTTTATAGGATGTGGTATAACCCACATCATCCATGTCACTCATCACTAATGCCGGATTCACATTCCTTGGTGAGGATGGTAGTAGGTTATCCAATTTGGGCCTAGGATGGACCCCATCTTTATGGGATATATATGTGGAATCCCTCCATAGGTATGGTGGTGGGGGCACCTTCTACATGATTTTGAACTAGCGGGTCACTCTCTCAAACTGATATAATTTCTCATGTATGAGGAATAGATCCTCTAACTACGTAGTTTGTTTAATACATTAGAGCTCCACATCATCCTTTTGGCACCCTATATAGTCTTTATATGGTATCCAAATAGTATCCATTGATGTCAATCTATCCAAGATCGATCTATAAGTCATAGTATCAAAACCCTACCTCTTGGGACACCATGGTGCAACTATATCGGATGTGCCCAATCTATCATGGCCCACCCATGGGCCGCACATAATCAATATTCTCACAATCCAAAATATGTAATAATTTTATCACCGACACACCACCATTGTGGATCTCTAAAGTGAATCTATACAAATCGCTATAATAGAACACTAACATACATCGACCCCATGCATACCGGGTCCTATGATCCTCAATATCCTAAAAAATATACGAAATCCTAGATGATATAGATACCCCACCACCATTGAATGATACACACAGAAAATAATACTACAATATATTTATGCAATCGTGAAACTCGGGATGTAACAATAGTGCTTAATCTAATCGAGGGAACTCTTGGCCTACCCCATCCTACAAAGTATTTCCACACAGATCTCATATGATATGTTGTATCTGTGAGAAACACCTATAATCATTCTCCAAATAATGGAAATATTAGAATATAGTACACATATTCTAAGGTGACCGTTATCTCCCTATTAAGATCCAAAATGTACATGTGTTGACATTCCACCAATCATACAAAGTTACAATTAGGTCCATTTTTGGGGGCATTGTCCCCACCACACTACATGAAAAAGCCCTACTTTTTCAAATATGTTTTTATCAACATCATCCATAGCTAGGGAAAATAGGGTTTCTATGTGTCACCCACCATGAAACACTCTCACATGCACATCTCTTTCGCAAACAAAAACAACAAAAAAACATCTATCAATACCTTATTCTACCAAATTTTTGCCATAAAATCATATAAAACATATTTTGAATCACATTAATAACCAATATTATGAAATGGGCAAAAAACATATGGTTTTCATTGAAACCGTATGGTTCTATACGATTTTGATCCTAGGAAAAAAACTAGACCATTCCGTCTCTGTTTTCATATTTTTTCAAAATTCATCAAAAATTAGGCTATTCCTTAATAAAAAAATGTTTCATTAAATGCACTCACCAGCTCATCTATCCTGTGAGTCTATATAGCCTTTATCAATCTATCAGATTGTGAAATAATCCCATTTCAGACCATCATTATCCTTCTCATCTCAAAGCACATTTCTCAATTACTCAATTACAAATAAAAATAAACTTTCAACTTTTCTATTTCACTATATATAGTCAAATCTTTCCAGTAAAAAACTATGCTCCTCACTTTGACTAATATATAATTCCTCATTAATACCCATGTCATGGAATGACCCATATCTTGGGAACTATTACTCCATTTCACACACCATCTATGCGTTTCCTTTTATATTTTTGATAATTTCACAACATATCATCATTATATTATTTTGTACACACTTTGAAAGTATGCATACATGTTCTCAAATATATACAATACATCCTATGTTTACAAATCTATTCTCCATATTATTGACTCTCTCAAATTTTACAAACTATCATATACTCAACTTAACCATTATATCTTCCAATATAAGCTACATCTACAAGAAGGTCTATTTTACATTATTTCAACACAAGTGACATGGTTCCTCCATCTCCCTTTTGCCAAAAGTGGGATAATATAGGGCCAACCACACAACATCATCCACACCTTATATATTTAAATTTGAAAAATAAATCACTAATTATTTGGTCACATAAAACCATCTCGTGATATGTACGATTCTCAAAGAAAAGATATATGTGAAGCACCCATGCAATTCCAAGTTTATTCTCTTATTCATATAGTTTTAACCTAATCTCATGATCTAAAAATCACAATTCATTCACAAAAGTACATTATATAGGAACCAATTACAAACATCACAATGCCACTATACTTTACAAACATAGCGGAAAAAGTGAATGAAATTTGTATACAAGCACAAATATTAATTTCATAGTTTCTAAATTTTACACCCATGCATTATATAGTGGGGGAAATGAGATGTCAGTCCCTAATACTTGTGTATATATGTTTGCAATAGTAATATAATCTAGATCTATCTAGTGGTGTGGTATCATTTTGAGAAGCGTTATAGTGTCGGTCTACCCTTAGTGTTGGGACACAAATTCCCACATTTATGTGGTAAAGCATAATTGTTGGGGTTTTGATCACCCCCAACCTTGCAAACATGCCAAATACAAGTTTCCACATCCCTGAAACATTCTTTTCACATAGTCACATAATCTATCTTGACACTTATGAAACACTTCTACCCTATCTCCACATGATTCAATTGTTGGATCACGATATTCACCACACATGATTATGTCCAATACTTTTTTAGGTACATTTATTATTCTCCTTTACACTAGTAAATTTCATTCACTAACATAAGGGGGAAATGTAGACACTCAAAATTTCACAAAATCATTATTACATCATGATTTTGTTAGAATTGTATGTACATGAGTACAAGAACTTGAACCTAGATCTTAATGATATAATCAACTCTCCTCTAGATTTTAATTTCTTGATTCAATCACTTATAATGGTTTTTTACTTTGATTTTATGATTTTATGTCATGTCACAAAAGCCTTTTTACATTTCATTTTCTAACTTTCTTCACATTTGGTGTTGGTCCAAAACCATACGGTGGGTCCGATAACGTAGCCCTAGTCTCGGACCTTCCATACGTTTTTGGACCCTTTGTGTCTTCATTTAAATTTGATTTATGGGTCTATTCTTCAATTATTTTTTACGAACTTGGAAATTTTGGATCAGTCTCTTCCTACCATTAAGGTTCAAAAATCAAGAGAATGAACTCATATATATACAAGGTCTAATATGGGAATTTACTAGCTAATAATCACCTATTTATCTACCACATCTTAAACTAAAAGTGAAAGAATATTTGTTACACATCCACATATCACAATATAGGAGGGAATAATTCTGATTTCTTTCCCCAATAGACAATGGTTTGAATGGGATGAAGTAATTTATCCGTCATCGGTGTGATAACTCAAGGGAAATGCTAGGATAAAGGATAGTTACATGCACAATAACACAAAGCACTAGGAGAACTGCATGGAGTCTAAAATGTAGTGCAATTCTCGGTGACTCACATATGGGGTGACCATCAAGGTTAATATGACTCAAGCATTTGAATTTATTTTTTCATCTAATGTGTGTTTGAGTGTGTTGTAGAGTAGATAGGGTTTACTTTATAGGTACGGGTGAAAAATATGGGGTTTGATGTGACACTAAATATTCCAAAATGTGAAAAAGAGTGACACAAAGTGACACTAAGATTTAAAGGTCCCCATTTTTTCGTAGGTTAAAAAATATACAATAGTTTTAGTTTGTATTGTATGATCCCAACCATACCATACGGTTTTGACCCAAAAGCTTCACAGGCAACAAAGGTTTTCTCCAGTTCCCAAGCTCAATTTCTAATCTAGATCATTCATCAATACAATATGAAACTCATTTGAATCAGCTTAAGTGACTCATTTAACCCAAATCCATATTTTTATCACTTGTATTCCTTCCTTAGGTTGATTGGTATGTTTGTCTACGTATGTATATCTAATTTGAATCAATCAATGTACACATTATTTACTATTTAGTTTCTGTATTATCAACCATCAAAGATAATTAATTTTAATTATGGTTGATACATATCCTAATGAAATTTAAAATGTTAAAAATTATTATTTTAATATTTATTATAATAAAAAACAATACATACACTTATTCTATTGATGATAAAAATAAATTACATGTCAATATCAATAATACTTATCTACATTCTATATGTGATACTAGGTCTTTAATTCCTAATGCTACATCCTTTCCAAACTCTAGTGTTCCTATTGATGATCATTCCTATCATGTTTATTCTTCCCATAAGTGGAGTGGTGTTCCCATGGAAACTGTTAATGTAAATATCCAACCTCTTAATGAGGTTGTTCACACTTCTTCTATAGGTCCTCAAGATGTCATCACTTTAATGCATTCTATGGGTGATTTTCAACACAAAGTGCATACCCTATCTATATAAAGGAAACCTATAATGAAAGGATTGATCCTAATTATATTAATGGTATTTCCATTTGTGTGTAAAATTATTGATTTTCCATTTCTAGAGACTCCATTATGCCTAATTTTCAATTAGTTGATGGGACTAGTGACCCTTACACTTTAAGATCTATATATTTTCTATAAAATGTCATTATAATTATATGATTTGATTATAATATCTTCCTAATATTTTAGAAGACCTAACCTTAGATTGTTTTAATCATCTCCCTAGTGGATCATTGAATACATTTTTATATCCCGAGGAATATTTTTTCATTTGGTTCATTACAAATAAAGGACCTAAGACTACTTATGAGTGCTTACATCTCTTAAGTCAAGGTAAACTCAAGCTAGAATGTGAGTATATTTTATGCTTTAGATTATGCATGAAAAAATCATATATCAGCCCACCGACTCAAAAGTTTAATAAATATTTTTTCATGGCCTCATCTATCCTCTTAAGGAGAAGCCATTATATGATACATGTGATTCATTCTATGATGTTTTATTTCAAGTTATTTCTTTGGAGAAAGAGCTTGCTCCTATATGATTAGTGTCTACTCACATTAAATATCCATTCCTAATATGGCACCTAATTCCAAAGATTACCATATAAAACATCATATTCTAATTCAAGACACATTAAGGTCATCAATAGAGGAGATAATATATATCATTCTAATCCTTTACCTAAGGTACCCTTAATGGATTATATAATACATGATTTATTTTATAAATATTTGATCATGATAACATATAATTATCATCCTCCTCATCAAAATGAGAAAATGAATGGGTAACCTTATTAAAACTATCAAAACATTAATGCACATAATTCAAAATGATTATTAGTGTCTAGATAAATGGTTAAAATAGATTAAAAACAATGGAATTATTTATTTATATATGTACCATATTTTTATAATTCTTTAAAGCATGAGTCCACAAAGATAGGTATCTTTCCAAATACCCCATCGGTGAGCCACTAGTTTCTCATCATCCTATGAGTGATGCTCTTTGGAGAGGATTCTCATAATTGTCTCTAACTCCCATATCAAAATGAATATCTAAAGTTCATGTATCTCCATTGGATAACCATAATATAATAATAAATAATGCAATTACATTTATTAAAAATTATAAATCCATCAAGTCATAATAAATATTGAAATAAATATAAATAATAATATGACATTTGTAGTCATTTTTACACCCACCAAAGAACAAGGGAATCCCATGCACGCCAACCTATCACCCAACGGGTGTTGGGCACTCACCCGAGGCATGCACGGGCACCGAGTCTCTATTTTATGTGATTTGAGTGGGAAAACATCATCTATGATCCAAACTTAAAGGAAGTGAGTGGAAATGAGACATGCAAGCATCATAGAGCTCAGAACAGATTCTAGATCAGTGCAGTCATTCCAGATAGAAAATTACTTAATAGATTAAGAACTGAATCAAAACGAAAGGGAAATGCGTAAGGATTTAGACTCATTCCATAAACATGCATAAAACAAAACCATGAAGATATGTAAATGCACCAGAATCATTACTGATCATATTCATATAAACTGGTAACCTCATTACATTCATTAGATTCATTACAGAGCATCGTAGAAAGGCAGACCAAAGTCATGCATCATAACTTGGATCCATATCCTTTAACTCAAAAAGAAATTTTATAACCCCAAGCCCCTGATACATCCTTCTCATATATTTTCCTCTACCCAACCCAATATTAATCCTCATGGTATTACTGTAGATCTCCACTCTCTATCAATCTCTCTTTTATTTTCTTCTATGGGTGCTTGTATTTATAGGCATCCCGAAGTGCCAACTCATCCTTCTGCGGCCTCAGATCTAGCACCAAGTGTTTAAATGTGGTCCTCCATGGGAGCATGCTCCTCCATGCCTGAGCTCTCCACTTTTTTCCATGATGGTCTTCTAGAAGCTTCCATCGCAAGGCATATTCCTTCCTAGGCCAACCTATCGACAAGTGGCACCTTTTCCACTCTGCATGTGCAATCAGTCACGATTTTCTCATGTTCATCCCGAGATAATAAATATGGCTAAGTCTTGAGACCTTGTCTACCGGCGTGTAACATGACCCTTTTAAAACCCTCCTAGAACCCCCGCCTTGTGTGCCCACTCTTCAAATTAGGCCTTGCACGCCCATGCGTCTTTCTATACTTAGTCAATCGATATTTTAGGGGCCCAACATCACCCCACACTTTACCTATTCTCCACCCACGGGAAAACTTCTCCAATGAATAAAGAATCACAATAGACTTAACATCTTGGGAAAATAATAAGGGGATGAATAATTTGGGAAAGAAGAAAGAATGGGGAAGTGATGGCATTATTGCAAAAAGCTAGGAAAATTATTTTGCTAGTCGGCCTCAACTTGTTGTAGGAATCAAACTTCATTTTGTGCTCTCTAGTAGAGGTCACTGACTAGGGTGATTACCTCCCCAATACTTAGTTAATCTCCTTGATATTTCATAGTGTCAATTTTTTTCCAACTCCTTGCCCACGTCCTCAAGCATGTCCATCCTTCTAGTAATCTGTGGGTATAGCTCCTTTAGCCGGTTCTTGATTATACCCCTTAGGGCCTTAATAGCTTTTGACTTATTTTCAACCTTGGCTAGGATTCTATCCCACTCTGCTCTATTCCCTTTGTTCTTTTCTTGGAACTCTTTAAGATCTGCTTCATAGTTGGTAACCAAAATACTCGCCACTTTATCTCTGTTTGCACTAACTCAGCTCCATTTCCTTTTCAATCACATTCATGCGATGATTGTAGTCACTTATTGTCATTTTTCTTAAGTGGGATTCCCATTCCATCCCAAGAAAAACCCCATCTAGGTACTGCATTTATATATACCATTCCTCATTGGTACCTATGGTGGTTTCTTGTTGTTTTCCCTTGCCCTTGCCCTTTTTAGGTGTTACTACTAGTTTCTTGGGTGCCATTGTGTAGGTTTTCTCTACACTTCAACTTCTCTTCCTAGCTCTACTCTTCTATCTTTTCCAAGTTCAAATCTCCAACCTGCAAAGAATACTCTTTTTTAATCCATGCCCTAGTTGTCAAACCCTAACTAGAATATTCCCCTCACAAGATGGCGCTTATCCACAACCCTCTCTATGGTCGTGAACTATTTCCCTCCTAGTTTACAGATCCAAACTAGTGACTCACAGCTAAATTTCTCCAATTTTTCTTCACATAGATCAACTCTGGAAACCCTAGTTCGTAAAAGCTCTTCCTTCTTCATATTTGCAAAGTAAATAATGAAGTGCCCAACCTTCTATTTATAGTTTTTCCTACTTTTTAACATTAAATGCTACCTTACCTACCACCATAATTTAACACTTAATGCAGATTTTTCAAACAAACTTGTTTTTAGCGCTTTCACTCATGTGCCCAATCTTGTGCGGATAATTCCCCAACCTTCTAGTGCGCAACCAATCCATCTTGACAGGAGACTCTTATGCGCGTGTAACCAATGCCGAAGGAACTTCTTATGTCATGATTTTTTCTCTCGCCTACCTTGTGTTGTGTTTGAATTTCTTTCTCTCTTTTACATGGATCCACAATGTAGCCTTACCTTGGCACCAACCATCCTTTTTCACCTTTCCTCTCATGCACTTCCTTTCCTAGGGCCATCCACTGGGCTTTCCAACGCAATCCTTCCTGACACTTCACACTTCAATTTATTCCACCTTACTCCACCCCACACTAAAATGATGCGTAGTCCTCTGTGTAGCTACAACCTTAAAAAAGTAATGAGATTACTGATGCCCAGAGTGTGCAAAAAAAACAACAAGAAAGGGAAACACAAGAAAAAGAAAATACATAAAGGGAAATCCTAAACTAACTTGTAATACTGCCTTATTTACAAACACCAAGAAGACTTATTTATAGTAGGGCTTCAGCCTACTCCCATTGAAGTGTCCTGGTAATCTTGTCCCATCCAAAGTGCTTGTAACTAGCATGCACCTGAATCAAGGATGTATGAGATGATGTAGGGACCCAACCAATGGAATTTTAACTTCCCAAGATGGTGCATAAACTTAGAATCATATAGTAGCACCATCTTCCTAACCTCAAACTTCTTGTTCTTAATGTGACAATCATGCCATGCCTTTTTTTTGCTTTCTTAGTTTTCTGGCTCCACCTTGCTAATGATCATCTCTCATCCAATTGCATTAACTTGTAAATTCTATATTCCAATGCTTATTCATCATCTAATCCTCCTGCGTGCGCTATACATAGAGAAGGTAACATGAATTCAATTGGAAGGAAAACCTCCGTGCCAAACACATATTGAAATGGTGTGGCCTTATTCAACCTCTTGTAGGTTATCCTATACGCCCAAAGAACAGCCTAATACTTTTTCATCCCAATCATGTCTACTAACATCATAGATTTTAGTCAACATGTGGCTAAGTATTTTGTTAAATGCCTCAGCAGTTCCATTTGCTTGAGGGTGATAGGGAGTAGTTTTGTGATGGGCCACCATGAATTCTGATAACAGAATCTTGACCATTTCATTGAGGAAGTGTGTACCTCTATCACTTGTCAAACTCAATGGGAATCCATACCTACTGATTATGTTTTCCCATAAAAATATAGCAGTGGTAGCCACTGTACAATCCTTTGTAGGCACTGCCTCTGCCCACCTTGTCAAATAATTAGTGCAAGTGAGGATATACCGTGAACTAGTCCTTCACGCTGCTGGTGAGATTGGTCTGAAAAATTGATAGCCCACTTCTCAAATGGTTCCGTGCTAGCTATTGGTTGCAAGGGAATTTCATCCCTTTTCCGGTTTTCAAGGCACTGGAAATAGTCATAGGCCTTACAAAACTCAATGTAATCTTGATAAATGGTCTCCCACCAAAGCCCTGAGTAGAATCTTCCACATGGTTGCATTTCCCACATAGTGTCCTCCTGTAATCCCACCATGCGCCTCTTCCATAATTGCAATGTGCTCATGTTCTAGCACACAACAATGCAGAACCTCATCATGACCCATTTTGTACAAATCTCCACTAATTAGCATGTAGGGTACAATGCGTATGGCCAACTTATTCTTCTCCAAGGCCTTCATTCTGTCATCTGGTGCCACACCTATTTTAAGGAATACTGCAATGTCCTCCAAATATAAGGCGCGCCATAACCTAAAGCGATTGCGCATTTGGCATAGTCTCTTTAATGCTTTGCATGTCCTCCTCCCGACTCAATCCTAGACAAATGATTAGGTCTCAAATTAGTTTTTCCGTGTTTAAAACCACCGTGAACTCAAATTCTTGGAACAATAGTACCCACCGACATATGCGCCCCTATAGAATGGGCTTGTTCACCAAGTATTTCAATGCCACATGGTTAGTGTAAAATATAAATGAGGTTGCACAACAAATCTTGCCTGAATTTATGAAGTGTGTAGATCATTGACAATGCCTCGCGCTCAATTGTAGTGTAATTATGCTCTGCTGGTGTCAATTTCCTACTTGTAAAGCACAAAGGATGATCAAAAATCCCTTCACCAGGCTATGTAAGTATTGCTCCAATGGTGGTCCCTGAGGCATCCACATGAACATGGAAAGGCTTATCCCAAGAAGGGAAATGTAGGATGGGCGCGGTGACAAGCCTATCCTTCAAAGTGTCAAATTCCTTCTATTGTGCCTCTCCCCAATGAAAGGCACTCTTATGTCTAAGTAACTCTTCTAAAGGTGTGGAGATCTTGGCATATCCCTTGATGAACTTCTTGTAGTACCTCGTATGCCCAAGAAATCCACGCACCGTGCTTTGACTAGTAGGCTCCCTCAATCCCACAATTACTGTAACTTTTACAGGATCTACTAGTAGGCCCTCCTTACATATGATGTGCCCCAATAATGTTCCAAATGGGGTAGAAAAGACACATTTCTTAATGTTGAGGGATATCCTCAACTGCCGACACCTTTCAAACATCAGCCTTAAGTTGTCACAATGGTCCTTCACTAACCCATATATTGTCCAATCATCTAGGTAGACTTGAAGGAATTTATGGATGAAGTCCTAGAAAGCTTGTACCATAATGCACGAGAACACAACAGGTGCATTCTTCAACCCAAACGACATGACTATATAGGCAAAAATTCCCCACTCAGTGGAAAAATTCATCTTCCTTTGGTCCTCCTTCACGATCCTTACCTGGTGATAGCCGAGAATCCATCTATGAAAGAATAGACCTCGCGCCCTACCACTCCTTCTAAGATTTCTTCAATAAATGGGGTTGGGAAAGGATCAATGATACATATTGCATTCAAGTCCCTATAATCAACACAGATCCTTATCCTTCCATCCTTCTTGATGCTAATTACCATTGGACTTATCCATTCTGACTCTTCAACAACTTTAATAATGTTCGATGCTATCATCTTATCTATTTCTTCCTTGACCTTCACACACAGGTTAGGATTCATTTAGTATGGTATCTTCCAGACTGGGTGTGCACCCTCCTTCAACTTAATTCTCATTTCCCCCAAGGAATGGTGGATGCCTTTGAGTTCATGATACTCGTGTAGGAATAAATCCTCAAACTCATGTAAAAGATCAATGATCTTGGAGACTTCCTTCTTTGACCAATAGTCTCGATGATAACCTCCTTAGGCTCTTCATCTGAGCCGATGTTAACTTTAGTTTTCTTTAAAGGCTCACAAATTTTCTACCACCTCGCGCATCCCTATAGAATGGTCAACATCCAAGTTTTCCGCTTCTTCCCCATCAATAACATACACCATCTTCCCTTTTTATTTTTCCATACATGCATGCTCAAATTGTATTTCTTGTTTCTTCTTCCTCAAAGCATGCCTCCAGGCCAGGTTCACCTAGCAAGTCTAGTAGCCTATCTTCTGCCATGGCACTATCTCCAATGGTAAGGTGCTTGATATCCTGTAATGCCTTATCCACCAAGGGTTTTGTACTCTGATACTCAAATGTTTGAATGAGATCAACTGCTAACTCTTACCAATTCCTGTCTAGCGGCATGTCTCAGCGTGAATGTACCATGTGTGCACACAACCTTGTAATGTAGAATATAGTTTGTGTACCCATAGGGATGGTGGTAAAGCCTCCATGCCTTCTCTCCAGACCCTCTCACAATCTTGGATATGGAAAGAGGCGGGTTCCTTACCATGATAATATTTGATGGTGGTGGGCACGTTGCTTCTAGAGAACTAGACAGAGAGGGAAATTCTCACCTCATGCCATTCCAAGAGGTTCTCCTGATGTGCTGCTCACCATTGCGTAACAATTCTGAGTAGGATGTAACTTAACATCCCTATTTATTCATTCTCCTCCTTCCACTGAGCTTCCATCTCCTACAAAAAGATCTCAGGGAAGGCTCTTCCTAAATACTTAGGTAGCTTCTTTCCCCCTAGGCACTAGACCGTAAGCACCTTTGTCACCTTTATCACCGATCCTACCAAATTCCATCTTATCAACTCATAGGTTCCATGCGCCCAATTATCGCATGCTATACTAGTGGTGTCACTTAGGGACTGAGCATCCTCAAACTAGATAACTCCTTTGTGGGATGAATTGTCTTTGGATCCTTGATTGAGTGCACATATATTCTATCCAAGACCTCTTCTCCAGGGGTTTAGTATAGGGTGTTGATTTTCCATCAGCTAGGGGTATGATGACCCATTCCTCCTCATTTTCAAAGATTATGTATCCCTTGTTGAACCAAAGATCTGCATTATTCTTATAGCACCATGGGCACCCAAGTAATGTTGGGAAATTGTCTGCCTCGGTGAGTGCCAAGACTTTGAAGTCCCTAGTAAACTTAGCTCCTTGAATGGTGATGGTTGCATCCTTTAAGACACCGATGGGAATTTCCTTCATTTTGTTCACCATATACAACACATTTGAAGATGGCTATAATACAGGTCTTCCCATCTGATTCCATGCATCCAAGGTGAGAACATTGACCTCCGTTCCTATGTCAATGAGGATATTACTAAGGATCCATCCATCCACAACTGCATCTAATGTGATATCCTTATCATATTCAAGGCTGTGAGGGAGAAGGTTTGCATGCAATACCTACCTCTCGCGCTCTTCTCTGGCACATGGTACCTTATCTCTCAACCATGCTCCTATCAAGGGAATAATATTCTCTTGCCTTAGAATTTATACACTTCCTTGACCTCATCCAGTCATCATTTGGTGCCTCGAGCTTCCTTCTTTGCTCCTCCCTCCTAGACTTCTCCTTTATACTTTGGATATCTCCTTGTAAACTCCGAATGATGTCCATGGTGTCTTAATATACCTCCTTTTGATGCGTAGGGTTTGGGTACTTCCCATGTATCACTTCTTACCTTGAAACCAGGTTCTTCTACCTTAGCATTTCCTTTGTGTGTGACCTCTCTGCTCTTGTTGTTACCATGACGGGTTCCAAGCCTACATCATGTGTCACCCATGGTATATATTATGTGTCATCCTTATTACTACTTACCATTGCGGTGCCCTTATCTTTTCGGTGTTCTTTGATTCATGTGCTCAAACAACTCAAGGCACTTCTCATACTTGTGCTTCTTCCTACACCATGAGCACTGCAATAAGTCTAGGCACTTGTGCTTGTAGTGGTCTTTAGACCCACAATTAAAATAGGTTCTATGTGATAACTCACTTCTTCCTCCTCCTCTGTTACCGTGCCCACAAAATCCTCTGCAAAATCCCCTTCTGCGCATGCCTCCATCTGCATGCTCCTCATAACGGTGATCATCACCCTTAGAACTACGAAAATGTTGGTTTGGTGCACACCATGATCAATTGCCTCATGGATCTGATCAATAAGCCTACAATCCTTAGTATCATGGGTTGTAGAGGTGTAGATCTTATAGTAGAAAGATACATTCTTCTGAATTGTGTGTTGTAACAAGGGACATCTACTCGCATCATGGTCCCCATGACAAATATCACAATCTACTACTATGGTGCATACTATCTTTTAGGGGAAATTATCTTTGGTATGCCCTTCTACTTAACAATATGTACACCACATTCCACTGTGAGTCTCATGAGATGAGTTCACGAGATAAATTTGCCATTTGCCTAGCCATAACAATGATTTGAGCTTGAAGAATGGGCTAACGCTAATATCAACACTTCCAATAGCTTCAACTCGCAGAGTGTCTTCTAATGCCTCGTGAGTCAGTCAGTGAAAGTATTATGAGATAAAGCTCTTCTAAATGGTGTTATAAACCCTCCAAAAACCATTAAGTATGTTGTGAAGGGTGAATGTCATATGAAAATTTTGATAGGAGAGTCTTAAACCACGTGTCATACTCCCGTACATTCTCTGCCATTCCTTGTTGAATCTCCTTTAGGGCTTGATGCTCTTCTGTTGAAACTTAGAAATGTAGAATTTTGCCAAGAAGGAATTCTTTAAAGTAGTATAATCCACCACCATTTGGTGAGGTCATATTTCCTATACCATCTATGCACGCGCCCTTGTAACATCGTTGCAAACTAGCTTACCTTCCACTCTAGGCTAGTGATCCCTTTTGCGAGCCATAATAGCTCACACTTGTGAACATGTTCTACAACATCTTTAATACCTTTGTAATCTAGAAAATATAAAGACATCTCAAACAAGACTTTAGGACGTGGTTGGGGCCTTTGTCCTCTTGAGCCAAAGCCTTGGTTTCCTCCAGTGTTTCCCCCATCACCGGATCCACCAGACCCACCGGGTCTTGTGCCTCTCAGACCCACCGATCCACCAAATCCTATAGCATTTGTGCCAACGGTCCCCAAAGTTTCATTGAACTACGCATCGATGGTTTGTGATAATGCCCCACTACCAATAGTGTACCCCATCACTCCCAGATGCGAGACCGAAGGCTTGTGTATTTACACTGCCCAAAAATTCCTCCTAACACTAGGATGGTATGTGCAACCATAGAAGTCCCAAATGATAAATTATATCTCCTAGGTGTAGATCGGTCACTTCCCGATACCAGTTGAGTTAACAATATTTTCCCCTTGATCTAGAAAACCAAGTGCCATGGTTTGGTCCCTAGGTGGGTTTAGATGCACACCAATGACTCTTCTTTCTCTGTGTGATGAACTCTCATAAGAAGCTGAAGGGGTCTCTCTTATGCACTTACCTAGATGGGGTAGCATAGAATTCTCATGTTCCACATCCTCTGCATGAACGTCAAATCCTTCCGCAATGTCTACCTCCATATATCCATCACACCTACAACCTCACATTATCTAGCAATCTCCCTTTCACATGCTTCATTATACTTGAGTCATCACTCCTCCCTTTCTTTCTTAGTCATAATATCTGTCATCTTCCTCCACCCTAGCTTCCTCACCCATCACTTAGAATGGTTTAGCTTGGCCATCGGAAATGCCTCTAAACTCAAGGTAACAATCAGGATCTTCATTGCTAGAGGAATAACATGTAGAAATGATCCTCTGGGCTCCCACAAAAACTCAAACTCAATAACTTCTAGACAAGAATATGTAGAAATGGCATACTCCAGAGTGTAGCTAGCAGTACTCCTTTTAACCAATGATCCACATCACGATTCCACATTAGATCTACATCTTACAGCCTCTAGTACTCTTCTTGGGTCCACGCGTGTGATCTATAATACCAACTTGATCTAGACGTATATGCCAAGAGCATTTCATACAGTTATACTGGGAAGCAATAGAAAAATGTTTCATACAAATCATGGTAGAGGTTCTCTTCTACCCATCTACATGCATCAAACTCAAGTCCAGTGTTGAATCTATGAGAAAATTCATCCTCTATGCTTTTAAACCATGTTTCAACACTTTCCAAGGTTAAACACTTTTTCATCACTCATTGCACAGATCATAATGTATGCCATTTCCCTACAACTTTGAAAATAGGTCCCAGTAACCCCTACAACTTCGAAAATAGGTCCAGTAATAGAACCAAGATGTAGTCATTTTTACACCCACCAAAGAACAAGGGAATCCCATACACGGCCTATCACCCAGTGGGCGCTGGGCACTCACCGAGGCACGCATGGGTGCGAGTCTCTCTTTTATGTGATTTGAGTGGGAAAACATCATCTATGATCCAAACTTAAAGGAAGTGAGTGGAAATGAGACATGCAAGCATCATAGAGCTCAAAATGGATTCTAGATCAGTGCAGTCATTCCAAACAGAAAAGTACTTAACAGATTAAGAATTGAATCAAAATAGAAAGGGAAATGTGTAAGGATTCAGACTCATTCCATAAACATGCATAAAACAAAACCATGAAGATATGTAAATGCACTAGAATCATTATTGATCATATTCATATAAACCGGTAACCTTATTACATTCATTAGATTCATTACAGAGCATCGCAGAAAGGTAGACCAAAGTCATGCATCATAACTGGATCTATATCCTTTAGCTCTCAAAAATAAATTTTATAACCCCAAGCCCTTGATACATCCTTCTCCTATATTTCATCTACCCAACCCAATATGACTCCTCGTGGAATTTTGGCAGAGCTCCGCTCTCTATCGATCTCTCTTTTATTTTCTTACGTGAGCGCTTGTATTTATAGGCATCTCGAAGTGCCAACTCATCCTTCTACGGCCTCAGATCTAGTGCTAAGTGTCTAAATGTGGTCCTCCATGGGAGCATGCTCCTCTAGGCCTGAGCTCTCCACTTTTTGCCATGATGGTCTTCTAGAATCTTCCATCGCAGGGCATATTCCTTCTAGGCCAACTGTCACCAAGCTAACACCTTATCCACTCCGCATGTGCAGTCGGGTCACACTTTTCTCGTGTTCTTCTTGAGACACCACATATGGCTAAGTCCACGAGACCTTATCTACCGGAGCGTAACACGACCCTTCTAAAACCCTCCTAGAACCTTGCCTTGCGCACCGTCTTCTCGCACCCACTCTTCAACTTAGGCCTTGCATGCCCATACGAATTTTTGTACTTAGTCAATATTTCAAGTGCCTAACAACATTCTAATGGTATTAAACTACAACACATCTAATATCATTTAATTTCATCTATCAATATATATTAGTTTGTCATTTATCAATCATTATAATCTAATGATATCAATAACACATTTAGTTAAAGTAATGAAAAAAACAATGTACAAATCAAAATTCTCATATATGATGCCTCATAAAAATAATATAAAATAAGGGGCACACTTAGTACAATAGTATATCATACATCCTCATCATCCTTGGAGTTATATGAGCTAGACATATATACAATACCATGAGAATTTGAATCCCCTCTAAGGTCCCATTATTGGTGGGTGCATAATCATGACCTATCTAATTTCATTCTCTCATGTAACCCTATAAGATCTACTAGGACACTCACATACTCATCCTAGAGGATTGTATACTGTTCAAAATGTCATGTGAAAGCTTTACCCATGTGTGGTATGTTATGTATGTCTATCTTAGCCTTATGGTCATATATTTGACTAGATAATACCTTACATACCACTCTTACAACTAATATAAGGTAAAACATTTAGGTATACTCACCCACTAGTAATCTAAAAAATCCAAAATCCCCACATCTACATAATCTATGGGAACATTCCACATCAATGTGTGGATTGAGGAATCTACCTAAATGACCCAAAATTCATCACTTAAAATCATACAAATATATCAATCAATATTCATCATGATAATAGACTCAATTTCAAATACTAAAATACTAAAATTAATTACATCATACTTACACTAAGAAATGGTAGCCATTATTGCGTCATTTGAGGGAAAACCTACTACTAGTGATACATTTGGTAGAGCTTGTAAAAATAATACTTGATCAAATTGTAATGAAAACACTCCATGATTTATTCAATAATATAGATTACAATATATAGGAAAGATATTTCCTTTATTTAAGGAATTCTATCCTTATCACCCAATCCCACAAATATCTCTGCAAATCTCGTAGAATAAATAACACACTCATATCTATGTGATTTTTTTATCACAACTCACACACACACAAATATGTCTTAACTATATAATTATGAGTTATTAAATAACAAATCATTTACACCTTTATTTATTTATCTACTCACATTAATAATTATCATAACTATAATATCATGTGAGAACTAATACAAACTAGTATTCGTAACATTCCCCTTTGTATTGTAAACATGGGATTGTAGAGAGATATCCTGCAAATTTTACTTCCTCAAACATTACTTAGACCAAGTAACACTTAATCCGGTTGTATTTGTGAACTAAATTCAATTGAAGTTCCCAAGACCTTGATTATGAATCTCCTTGGGTTCTTAAAAGTTCTCACAAGATGAATTCATTTGAGTTACCGAGCCTTGAATTTTGAATCTCTCATAGATTCCTAGAGATCTCAAGACTAATTATACAAAAAACGTTTACTTTGAAATATTCTCCAGCCCCCAAGATCCAGATTCATAGGTGCATGCCTCATTCTCAATTTCACGACATGGGTTTATTGAACACAATCTAAAAACAAGAACACTAAAAGAATGTTAAAAAAACACTAAACTAAAAGCAAATACATTGCCACTATAAGAGAAATAATCCCATTACTAGTGAATGATGAGAGGTTATTATTCTACCTTCAATATCCATTCCCTCCATCCTCCAATTTTAGCCACTTACTCAACAAATATGAATTTTAAGCTCATATAATCTCCCCACAATTTAGACGTTGCATACAAACAATATTATGTCCAATTAAAATGTGAGTAATATTTTTTGACCTTTTAAAAATAGGTTGACAACAAAAAAATACATTTACACATATAGATTGGGAAATGACATTAAAAATAATTAAATATAACTTTTTACCAAAACTAGAGTATTTAAAAATAGACCAAAAAAACACACACTTACATTTCAACCATTTTATGAAATACAACTTTTTTACAAATTGAGTTATATAAGGTATTATACTAGCACAATCGCATGTGTACAATGAAATGTGAACATCGAATGATATATGTTATTTGATTTAGAGGGATAGTTATCACTTTTGTAGTTGATGTTGATAAGGGGTGTGATTTATTTTGTAAGTGTAGGAATATAGATGAAGTATTACATTTAAAGGTTGTATCTCTACATTTCAAATGTGTTAAAAATTCATACATATACATTTGAAAATCTTATACCATGAGTGCTAATGTTTTGTGGACTATTTTATTTGAACTAAACATTTTTATTAGATAGGGTAAAAAATAGGGATGGGCTCCCAGAGGCCAAGTACAAAAATATTACATCGTGACTGTAACCAAAGAGAGAAAAAAGAGGAATAGGACCCTAGGAGTTAAATAGACTTAACTCCAAAATAGAGAAGGAGGTCCAAGAAAAAACAAACAGAAGAGACCTAAACCATTAAACAAAAATAAACAAAGAAAGTTACTGAAAGTATGTAGAGAGTTCGGGATAAGTTATGAATATATGATGACTTTCGTACATTTGCAAATTTTATATCATGAGTGGTATCCTTTTATGGCCTTTTTTTGGCACTAAACATGAATACATTTGATACTGCTTTGGATAGTTAATTAATTTTGTAGTTGATGTGGTTTGTAATTATTTGGGGAAATTGTGTTAGTGTTGTAACATGTTTGGGACAATGGTTACATCAGTTGCTTGGCTGGTTTTTTATTGAAAAATTCTTTTTTATATTGTCGATAACATGTTGATAAGGGGTGTGATTGATAGTGGAAGTGTAAGAATATAGATGAAACATTACATTGAAAGGTTCTATGTGTACATTTCAAATTTGTTACAAATTTGTACATATACATTTGCAAATCTTATATCATGAGATCTAAACTAAACATGAATACATGAAGACCTTCATACATTTGCAAATTTTATATCATGAGTGGTAACCTTTTTTAGCCAATTTTATTTTCACTAAAAATGAATACATTTGATGCTCCTTGAATGACACTTCCACTTTGGATACAAGAAGTGTTGAGTAAAGTAGTAGTGGAGGTGCTATCAAAGTAAAGGGTAGCATTTACAACTTGTTGTTCTGGTTGAGTGATAGTAGTCTTGAATCATTTTTATTTCTCTATGTTTTGGTATGCACGCCATTTTTGAGTACATTTCAAATGAAAAAGGAGGGGAAATACATAGATTGGCAAGTGAGGGAACTCTAGAGAAAGTTGTGAATGTCAGACCTTGCCTTTCAATGGTTCCAATGTCAACAATTGCTCTATGCAAAGTAAGTCCCTGAGACTTGTGGATAGTTAATCCCTAGGCCATTTTAATTGGCAATTGTCTTTGATTCCCTCTCAAAATAGGGGTATTGGAATATGTAATGGGTTGGAGGGATCCCAACATGGGCCATTGTATCTATCAAATTTGACAACAACAAATAAAGGTAATGTTGGTGGTGGCATTGATGTGTCGTAGAAAATGTCGGTGATTTTTCCTATAGCACCATTTATGGCCTGCGTCAACCCATAAATTAGCAATAAGCATGATTTTTTGTTGTTTACATAGCATAACTTTGTGTTCTAACTGATCATCATTAGGATCTCTTGTTACAACTCACATGTTACTTTCAAGCAATGGATTGGGTGATTGGAACGTTCAATGCTTTCAACATTTGAAGGTTGTGGGAGTTCATGAGATCATTTTTTACAAAAAATGTGGTGTGTCCTTAAAAATGTTGAGCTCCTACTTGAGTTAGGTGTGAGTCGGTGTGAGACATTAGGAGTTCCCAGTCCTCAATAAGAGGAGTTGAATCTCACATGTGGAGCAAGTAAATTCTGGAATAAAACTTGTGCATTGGTTGTTTCCATTCATATCTGCAAGACGAGGGAACATAAATATTAGCTATGTAGTTTGGAACAAAATTATAAAAAGTATATTGTATTACCTATTCCAAAACTCTACCACTCTAGATTCGATTTTTGTTTCATAAAAACTACGATGTAGATTGGCTCCTATTCCACATTATGAGGTTCAAAAGGAAGTCATGAAATCGTGGGTGGGAACAAAATGCCCATCATGGTAGCACATCAAATGTAGAACATATTCATGCATTGGAATTTCTTTTATGTGGGGTTTTTTCCACATTTATTTTCTTGTTGGAAATTTTTTTGGGAAAGACATTGAGAAAAGGCTCTCTGTATTTTATTAATTTATTAGTGAGAGCCCAATCTTTGGCCATGGCATGTTAAATGGATTATTACTACCATGGGTGATTAAGAACTATTTGATTTCCTCTTCTTATTGATGTATTGTGAGGTGTTGGAATGAAACTTGTGCATTAGTTGTTTCCATTCATACATGCGAGATGAGGGGACATAAATATTAGATATGTAGTTTGGAACAAACTTATAAAAAGTAGATTGTATTACCTGTACCAAAATTCTACTGCTCCAAGTTCCTTCTGCAATATTTCTTCACGAAATATTGTGAATATGTGATACAAGTATGTTGATACTCGATGAGGGTTAGAGATAATGTTAAGGGTTATCCAACGTTGTGTGGATCGAGGATCAGTAGGGCATGCACCAGACATAATATTGTGGAGATATGGCCATTTAGTGTTTGTAGCACTTAAAGTGAAGAATAAATTTGGTGTCCCCAATTGTTCTACCATATTTGAAAGCTCACTTATGTTTTTTCCAAAAATGATCGTGTCCCTCAAAGGCTCGAACCAAATGACATTAAATTAAGCGGGAGTTTGTCTTTCGGGCATTCCAGTGATTGTTTTCAAAGATCTCTAATTGTTGGAGGGATTCCAAATTTGATGTTTTGTTTCATAAAAACTACTGTTGTAGACTGGATCCTATGCCACATTATGAGGTTTAGAAGGAAGTAGCAAAATCGTGGGTGGGAACCAAAATTCCCATCATGGTAACACATCAAATGTAGATTGTATTCATGTATTGGAACTTCTTTTATGTAGGGTTGTTGTCACATTGTTTTTCCTGTTGGAAACAAAGTTGGGAAAGCCATTGAGAAAAGGCCCTCTGTATTGTATTCATTTATTGGAAAGAGCCCAAGCTTTGGCCATGGCATGGTAAATGGATTGTTACCACCATGGGTGAGAAAGAACTATTTGATTTCCTCTTCTTTTGTTCTTGTATTGTGAGGTGTTGGCATGAAATATGATGAGTGTTCATACATTTCATCAGAGTCAATTGAAACATCAATACCATGAGCTATAGAAGTGGTTTGCATTTGGGGAAATTCCATTGTGGTTGTGTTAAGAGAGGAGGAAACATTTGATGAATCAGATGGTAGAGAGGAAAGGGCATCATTGTTGATTAAGACATCTTTGTAATATGGATCATGGGAGATTTTATATTGCAATGCCACCCAAACACGAGATCTACTGATGTAGAAATCATACTTTGTTAAATTAGCTCCTTCCCTTTATATGAGTACTATGTCCAAATATCCAAGGCAGTGTGGTAGGTATTTTTCTATTGAAGTAATGTTTTGTGGGAAACTTATGGTGTGTCTGAGTATTTGTATTGTCCACCACGTACTTGGGTGACTTACAAGAATGGATTGACTCATGCGATAAACATCTCCTCAATTTGGGTTAAAGACACAAGAATGGTAGGCTATTTTTAGAGTCCATTTTGTTCCATGAAGAGAAGCGATGGTCATGTTTTTCAGATTTGCATCATTAAGAAGGAAAGTCTTCAAACAAACTTTTTTAATTCCAAGGTAATTTTTTAAAAGATTGAGTAAGTTTGGATGTTCGCAAACAAATCTATTCTTTTGCGAAAATGGCGTTGGGCTTCAATAGTTTGCTACGAGGGTGGAAATATGGGGAAAATATGTGTATGGCAAGGGGTGGGGTGTAATGTTTGAGTGGATGGTGGATTGCAAGGTGGAAAGTAGTTAGAAGGAGAGGAGGAACCAATTGTACATGTACGAGGAACCAAAGCAAGGTTTTTACGTGAGATAGTTTCATGTGGTCACCCAAATAAATTGGAAGATGTGGCTGTAGTAAACAAAGATGAAAAATATAGACCACTCATCAATGTTCAAAACTATGTAGGGAAGGATCATTCAGTCATTCATCTTCCTAATTTTGCAATTACCATAAGATGCCCTCATTCATCTAAACCTAAAATAAACATGGGTGGGATGATCTCCAAGTGATCCATTCAACATATTGAGATATGAATATTTGTGAATAAGCCTATGCATAATTTGTTAATGTATCATAGATGTTGATGATTGAATTGTAATAATATATTTTAAAAATATTTAAAATTAAGACAAACTCTATTCGGATGCAAGGCAAGGAACATCTCATTTAAATAAAAATTCATGTCAGTGTGTGTCTTGAGGGTTTATTGAGCAAAAGAGTTCTTTGGATGGTTTAGCAAAATAATTGTCCTATTGTTTACGATATGATTAACAATAAAGGAAGCTAAACATCTTATTTATGCACTTTGACCTCACCAAGTATAGATACAATATTCCTAGAACTTGAGAAGATAATACTCCTTGAGGAAACAACAAAGCTAGTTACTACTGAAGCAATGCAAATGTAATCATTTTATCACAAAAATCCTTAGACATGGAACCAAACGTATGAAAAATTTGTAAATACTTAGAAATGATAGTTAGTTATCCCCTTATTTAGACAAATTTGAAACATGTGTCTCTCTATCTGAAAGAATGTTACAAGTTTCAATTTTGATAGAATTTAGAAAGGAATAATCCTATATTCTTGGCATTTACACCCATCTATAGATATTTACATTTACATTGACAAATTCTTTGGGTAGGGGAGGATTATACCCATTGACATTATCAAGGTACAATTTTATGCATCTTCCCTGGGTATCCTCCTTACTTTGAATTGTTGAAGAATCACTTTGTGTGACTCAAACCTGGGTGACCCATGCAGGACAATATAATTTTTCCTACAATGCAACCAGGATTATGAGTCAATCTACTATAATAAGATATTGCCACAATGAATTTAACATAGAAATATAATCAGATAGAAACTCTGTGGTGAATACAATAGGGTTAACTTTAAGGAAATGACATAGCAGAAATGAAACAGGATTCCTAAACTCTGATGATCTCTATGACAATGATGACCAACTATTAAAACATACAGTCATAGGATTCATACTAATTTCCAGTTTTTTAACCATTTTTGTTAGGGGCATATCAGAGGACATATTTCCTATTTCTTCCCAAAACTTTGTTTTAAGGGATGAATATTTAATGAAAGGATAAAGAGTGCAACCAAAAAAAAGAAAGAATTGTTGAATCCTAAGTAGGGATGACTAAAACCGACTCAAGAAAAGCAGACAGAAAAACATGGATAAGTGTTTTTTTATGGCCATTCAAGAATAGGTGTAGTCTTGGGAATATGGTGTGACTAGAACCCTTTCTTTGACTCAATAAACTCCATAGGACTTACCACCGGAGGCTACCCAAAACATGCAATGCTGCATTCAAGGCTAAAAGAAGCTAAAATGTCTTAACGCCCATCAAAATGCTGTCAAATTTACCCGATGTCATGAATGATCGTCGGCTCTTTACCATAGGGGAACACCTTTCGGTGTAAAAATACCCATACACTTCAACTTTGACTTTTGATTTATAATATAGCTTTTAGAAGACTATCGACTAAACTCAAACTATGTAATAATAGAGTATAAACTATTAAATATTGAATATTACCAATAATAAAGTATAAACTAATAAATATTGACTATATAAAATATATCCTAAATTAAAAATATGTGTAAAACATTATAATTCAAAACTTACATCTTTAAAGGTTTGGTAAAAAATGGTAAAGGAGTGGTCGAGTTTTGGTATAGAAAATGTGATGGAGGAACATCGGCAGGTCAATTATATTGGATGAATCCTTTAATCGATGCCAAGTTTACAACAATGTAATACGAAGAAAAACCCAAATACACTTGATCAAAATTATCGAATGATGCAGATCTTGATGCAATAAAATGGTGAGTCGAGTGAAATGTAGTAATGTCGAAGTGAGCTTGTCTATATTCACACCAATGTTTTTGGCTACTATGTGAGCTAAGAGAGTTATAGAATCCGTTCTATCAAGATTGCATGCTAAAATAATTTTATCTTAATCTATACTAAATAGTTAATTCAAACAACTTCTATACTTATTAATCTCATCATAAATTAGGACAACCAAAGCTAATATAGTTTTCCTTGTCCATAACTTATTCTTCCATCAAAAGACATAATAATCACCCAATACCAAATGATATTTTTGGTAGATCTTGCACAAAATAATATTTAATCAAATTTCCATGAAAATACTCCAAGATTTATTCAATAGTAGAGATTACACCCAATTGGGGGTTAAATTTGATGGTCACGTATGCTTGTCAAATAATTTTTTAGGTGACGGTAAAATATACAATAGTGTTATTTTTATACTATTAATAAAATATTATAAAGATTATTGTATATATATTTAACCATTTTGATATATATTAGTATATTTTACATATAAATCTATATAAAAACGACGGTCGTATTTATAATATGCAAGTTACCTATGATGGTTAATTCAAATATTTGCAAGTATTTTATGGTTAAAATCATTAAAAAATGTCTAAACAACCATCAAATTTAACCCTTGACCCAATCCACAAATATCTCTACAAATATTCTAGAATAATTCACACACTCGTATTTATATGAGTTCTTATCATAATTCACTCACACACATAAATATATCTCAACTATCTAGTTATATGAATTTTTAAATTAAAACTCATTTACACCTTTATTTATTTATATACTCATATTAATAATTCTCAAAACTATAATATCAAGTGAGTATTAATAAAAACTAGTATCCGAAACATGCCCCACCTCCTCCTACCAAAATAAGGGCATGGCTTCCCCACCTCCATCATCAAATATTGATGGTAGGGGCATAGCTCCCACACCACCTCTTGTTTCACACCCGTACCCTATGTGAGGCCCCTACTACCAATAGAAATAAAATAACTCATCAAGTTCCCATTTTTCACTAAGTATAGGTTAATGTTCACCCAAATTCATCTCTTGTTAAAACCACCAATAGTGGTGTAATTCATATCTTACCAATTTAGATAGATATTCATTTATAGGCCCTGGCCCTCACCCTCTTATTGTGATGGTCATTATGACCTCTTCCACATATAAGGAGATGAGGTCATAGTTTTAATCACCCCAAAATTCTAGGTCACTTGCTTTTACTTAAATTACTCTCACTACCTCAAGAAATGGTTCTCTATCCACATAATCTCTATAATACTTTATAACTCAATGAAATCCTCAAGATAACCTTTTTAATCCATTTATGGTCTCCAAATACTACCACCATGTGTCAATATATCTAACATCACTCAATACTTGATGGTACCTATTGGTGATTAGAAGAGTTTGTGTTGCGAGATGAGATCATTTTCAATATAAAAGGGATTGCTTTAGAAGTGAGTGAGTTGAACAAGTGAAATAAACCTCTGTATGTATATATATATATATATATATATATATATATGTATATATATATATATATATTATCATATATCTATAATCTTAATGTTATATGAGAAAAGAAGAAGGAAACATCATAAAAGGAAAATGCGATGTGCCAAGATAGAGACATTGATCCTCTTCCAAATTATGTTTTGGAATAATAAAATAAAAAAATAAAATGCAATTATAATCCACACTCATTTATCAAAATTAAATATAAGGTAAGACAACAAATCAAGGAGTATGGAAGATGTAAGCCACAAAAACTTAAATAATGCATAAAATATGTAAAACTATATTAATCTATAAGGGAGGCTCTAGATGACTTATCTAGCATATGGGCTAAGACATATAAGAATGAATGGAAACCACAAGAGGAAGAGCCTAAAATTCAAAATAAATTTTCCAAAATTACTAAGAGACTAGATAAAAAATAAAATCTATTTTTAATAGAAGAAAAGATAGAGAAGAATAAGACAAATGTGGGATGGAAACTTATGAAGAAAGTTGACATTTTTCAACAAATGGTAATAGATCATCCCATTGATCAATGAAAATTTGGGACCCTAGATCATACATTGAATTCATAGCTTTAATTTTTAGTTGGATCCTTTAATGGTGAGTGTTAGAGTTCTGACCCACTTGCTTGTCATCAATTAGAAAACATTAACTTTTATAAGCACTCTAGCTATGCCAAAAATCCCAAGAATATATTTAAGTTCATGTGTGGTAGGAGTGAAATGAGGCATTAATTATTAAAATCTACCAGTAATAACCTAGTAGCAACCTTCTTTATACACCAATGAAATAACATAATAGGTTTGAGAGCATGGAGTCATGGGAGATGTCATGAAATAAAGAGAATATTTTAAAATTGGTTGAACAAGTAGACAAATATGGAAGGAAATATAACATGATAATGAAACCAAAATGATTGAATATGGATCAATAACCTATTGGGAGTCAAAAATAAAATTTATGTGGAAAAATGTAGTCTATTATGGCCTAAAAAGAGGAAGGTGGCTATTGAAAAGGTGGTATACATTAAGATAAAACCTTTAAGGAAAGGATCATGATTGGTGGGTAGATAAAACATTAAATTGGGACCATAACGTGGATTATAAGTCATTTGTAGACTTAAAAGGTCATGCATGGATTTGAAATAATTTTTTTGTGAAATTTAGTGTTCCATAGCTTGGAATTGTACTCCACAAGTTTACACAATAATCCACAACATGCATCATGTTGCCAACATTACCTGGAAGAAAGAGGGAAGGTGGAAAGGAGAATGAAAGGATAAATGGGAATGGAAGAGGGGATGGAAGTAAGGATGTAATGGAGATGAAGATATAGCACTCTAAGGCCAAAAGCATGGCCCAAGACTTAGTGTGAATACATGTGAGTTTGGGAAATTTTTAGTGATTCACAAAGTATGGTGTAAAAGAAAAGTAACACATAGTAAATGGGTGTTTCTAATATTTATAAAGGAAATATGAGTAACAATTTTATAATGTGGCTTAAAATAGTATTTCATGGCCTATAACGTAAAGGAGCTAGTATATTTCACCCCACAAAATGAAGAAACTACCATAAAATTTGACGAAGAAGAAAAATTGCTTGGGGAGTGTGAATTTTCAAAGCACAAGGTTGACCAAAATGGGAAAGTGGATGAGTTTGGTTAACATTTTTGAAAACTCTTGGGAATACTTTCCTACTAAGTATAGAGAACCGGTAGTTTGCAACATATATTGGGCATGTATTATTAATGATATAATTTGGTATGCTCAAGATTCCTCAAAATTTCAAAAGGGGTACAAGCAAGAAAAAATAACTAAGGATAAAAAAAATAGTAGAGAAAAAGGGAAGAAAAATAAAAGAAAAGGGAAATAGAATTTGTTTACTAAGTGAATAAAGAACTTTGGAGTACTACTTAATGATCAAACCACTAAATAAGATATGTAGATGTTCTGCATCAATATTAGATAGATTAAATGCTTTATTTTACTTGGATGAGGTTATTTGATAGCTATTTCTCTAGATGGTGTTGAACTTGGAATGCCTTATAGGATTGACAAAATTAACATCCCACTTTAACTCCAGATCACCAAATTAATTTTTTTTGTTCGGTGATATGCTTGTGAAATAATGTCTTGAATTCTTGTTGATGTTCTCAGAGCTTATTTATGGATTTCTCCTTGTCTTCCATAAGGTGTAATAATTTAAAATTTATAAACATCATAACATCATGATGCTCCAATTCTAGCAGATGACAAAGTTATAAAGCTATAAGATCCAAAAAAATAAAAATAATATTTTCAATTCCAAATATTAACATGAAAGGAAATAACCAATTAAGAATGTTAGACATAATCTTGTCATCTCTAAAGGCTAATTTTACCTTTATAGGCTAGGTTATTTGATTTTTATCAATTTCTACTTCATGATTTTGATTAGGTTCTTATTTTATGACACTCAAATTCCATTTCACTATAAATTGTAGATGGAGGAAGTACACGGGTATATTACTTACCTTAAAACACTCTTTGTGATATTTTCTCCCATAATGTTTTTAACATTATTGGATATGACTATGTGAGGGACACAAAATCTTGTAAATATTCTCTCAAGGAAGTTCCTTATGAAATATTATATTACTTCCTCAAAGGAATTTCTTAATTCCACATGGTGAAGTATTTTATTGGTTATGGTAATCCATTTATGGCTAGCAACTGGAAAGTGGATTGATCATGCCGATGAATTCTAGTCACCATTTTGATAAAGGTTGATCCACCATGATAGGCTATAAAGGAAGTATGAATATGCATTTCCTACACATGAAAAACAAACATTCATGAAATTTTCTTACCAAATTGAAGGTTTCTAATAATAGGATAGGCTAATAGTAACTATCCCACATGATCTTTATGAAGTTGTTCGTAGGGCAAAGTGGACATTGGAGCATCCATGATGGAACTCTCTGAGTATCCTCTTCATATCCTTTGACTCAATGCATCGTAGTAAGGCATCATTTAGGTTTCTTATAAATATTACTTCACCAATTAGCTTATAGGGGATGTATTGTAGTCTATAATGTCTCTTTTTGGTTCTATCTAAGCCTATGCGATGTTCTTTAGTGGAGATATATCTCACCATATTCTAAGTTCAATTAGGCTCATTTTATTTACTTGGGGATGGTTATCGTGGATGCATAAAAATTTAGGAGAGTATTCCAAACATTTTAGGTGTTGGAAAAGTGATATAACTTTGATAATATTTGAAGTTTTGATCTCAATGCCAAACTACATGATCAATGGTCCATTGAATTTTTTTTTCACTAATTTATCCTCCCATTATGTAATCTCAAAAACTCAAATGAATGATGAAGACCATGATATTAATTTTGGAGATTATATGCTTGAAACTATTTAGGGCCTTAAGAATTATGAAGGATTGTTTCTAAATGAATCTATACATAGCTTTATACTCCTTGAGAATCTAACTAGAAAATGTGATGGGTTTTATTTAATATATATTTAATTAGACCTTAATTAAGAGTAACTAATGTAACTAATGATATACAAGTGATAAACTATAGTAAGACATAAGTAATAAGAATATAATAATATGAAACCCTAGGTAAATGAGAAAGGAGGAAGAATTAGCTGATTTTCGAGTAATGAGTGAGAAATTGTTGGAATATATTGGAGATAGTGTTTTCAAGGATCACTAAGGGTTATGGAAATCAGAACTATAAAGGAAAAAAGCACCCATAGGAGGATAGGAGTAGCTAGGTACTAGCGAATGATCGGGTGCTAGTGTCCACTCAAATACCGGGTTCGGTCTTTTCTAGGTTAGAAGATCTTGTTGTTGATCCTATTTTTTCTCTATTTTCACTTCAATGTCATCAGTTATACCTATAACCTATAAAATAGATAGCTAGTTTCACATGCCCACAAACCACATTAAACCTAATAAATAAGATGTAGAATGGGGAGTCAGACTAATCTCATTGGTCACCCAAAGATTAATCTTACAACCAAGCATTCGCAATACATATTATAATCCATTTAGTTATGTGTGTATGTGTGTGTGATGATTCCTTGGTTTCCCTTGTGCAAGTTGCACCGTGATAGTGGGATAGATCTAAAATGCTCCAAGTATGCAAATGTGTGAGATGGAATAAAATGAACCTCCCCTCCTATTTTTTGTAGAGTATGTAACCATTTTTCCTTGTATGGATGTGATAGATGAATGCCTTTGAAATGATCTTGTGCCTTGATGCAAGCTTAGGTGATGATAGATAATGCTTAGTGTTTATCCCCTTATTTGAGTGTAATAATTATGCATATATATGATTCCCTTGTTTGAATTTTGTAATTCACAACTGGAAATCTGACCCAAAGTACTAAATGATAACAAAATTAAAAGAGGCCCAAAAGGGTAAGAAAAGGATAGAGAGGGTCAAGAGTGCCCAAGTGCTTCTTTCTTAACTGGGTGCTAGTGTTTGAGGTCATAAAAGATAAATCAGGTTATATCTTGACAAAGTTGTAAGGTGTGTAAGGCTGATAAAAGTGTAAGAGATAAAGTAAAAGGCCCAAAAGAAGTTGTCAACTACTAATTTTCTTTCTTAGGAATCATGTATACATTAGTATGCTTTAGGAACTAGAAATGTACCTTAGTGCATAGCTTTTGTGTCTTCATTTACACCCACTTTATGTTGTTGAGTGAATTATTGATAGCATAAAGTAGATAGAAGATGTGTAACTTGTAATATTGTAGAGAGGAGTGTTTCGATAGTGTGCTAAGTGGATGAATGAAGTGTGAAGTGATCATGATGTGAAGAATGGAAACTAGGAGAAGGAAGTAGACCCTAGGGGTGAAGTGTATGTGTAGTAGCATGCTGCTAGAGCATTTACTTGTTGATGTGGGTTACTTTTTTTGTGTATTAACGATAGAACTGCACAATATGAGATAGAAAGAATTCAAATTCCCATATGTGAAAAATTAGAGTAATGTATGTATAAGTAAGTAAAGAGTGTGTAAATGAAAGAGTGCACCTGATGTGTAAAAGAGTATGATAGAAAATTTGTCCTTTTTATTTGGAAATGTTTATGGATTTAAATGTCAATGGTGAAGTTTTTGAGTGATCTCATGCCAAGAGAGTGATTTTTTGGTGATCTCACCAAGGATGAGTTTTTGGTGCCAAGAGTGAGTTTTGGGTGATCTCATGCACGAGAAAGTTTTTGGGTGATTTTATGCCAAGAGAAGAGTGTTGGAGAGCATGGTTTGTTTTTATCTCTGTCGTGACACTTCCCAAATAAGCATCAATATAGATGGAATGCCCTTGATTTGTAACATATTGTAACATTTTGTAGCCTATTGTGACTTTTTATAACCTTTTTAATGAATTAGAATGCATTATGTAAGCGGAGGTAAGTTCCTATATTGAACCCCGGTCATTGGTTACGTCATTGATGTCAATTGGCATTTATGGAAAAGGAGTGAATTTTCAAGTACATCTCTATCAAATACATGAAGGTTGATTGGTAGTGCCTTCTCGGTGGTTTATTTAGCATTCGGGGATTGTTTCAAGCAGTGTCTTTATGCAAGCTTGATCGATGATGTAGGAGTCTCTTTGTAGGAAAGGAAATGGTTGATATGATTGAATTAGATGTTTTACAAGTTAGATATGATGGTTTCAACATGTGAAAGAGATATTGGAGTAATTTTTAGATAATCTAGTGGAAGTCTCGGTTAAACTCGGCTCATTTAGGACTAGTTCTAGAGCCTAATGAGGTGTAAGAGCTAAATACAAGTCATGACAAGAATATGTACGCATGAAGTTTTCCTAAAACCTGGTTTTTAAGGAATGAAAATAGAGAAACTTGGCTTCTTAGCATCCAAAAAAATGTCGATCCTTCCTTGAATAAATCATAGAAGAAATTTTTAAAAAGCACTATGAGCCTAAAGTTTTGCAAATTTTTTGAGGGAAATTGGTTGAGAAACAAAGAAGTTATGGGTGTTTTTTTAACAAGGTTTTTCTCTCTTGAGCTCCTTCTTGGAGAAGTAGGCACAAAACTAACTATATTGACTTCAAATGACTTGTGCAAGTTACGAAAACTCTTAGGGTTGCGGTAAGCATCTCCTAGACCAAAATAAATTCATTCTTGGTAATCCATGCACATATGCTCTATATAGAACTTCTATGTTTTGTAATTTATGTGCATACACAGTCATACCTTGAAGAGTTGGAAGGTGATTTGAAAGTTATTCATGTGTAGTAATTTGTGTCTTGAAATGAACATGGTTACAACAACCACCTACAGATGCATTTTTGAGCAAAAGGTAAGTATCAAGGAATCTTCTAGTCATCCCTTCCCTGTAAAGTGTCAAGAACGGTTGATTCTAGTCTCAAATTTGTCATTTCTCAGGTCAAGATATCTTCAAGTATGTGATTACAACTTATATAGGAAGTTGTCTACTCAAGGTATTCTCTCTATAATTTTTTTCTAAGTACAATAATCAATGATATGTTTTAGTAAACCTTTACCATCTTGAAGACTATGGTGATTCCTATAT
Organism: Taxus wallichiana var. yunnanensis; assembly: GCA_018340775.1. Lineage (NCBI taxonomy): Eukaryota > Viridiplantae > Streptophyta > Pinopsida > Cupressales > Taxaceae > Taxus > Taxus wallichiana. The sequence goes on from CM031240.1 coordinate 730,491,137, forward strand.
GCTTGACATGTAAAATCTGAAGTTGGTGATAGATATTATGAAGATAAATCCTTTTTCAGGGAATTAGAAGGTTGAATTAGCTAGAGAACCATTTGATAAGTATATATTTTACTTACCCTTGACTAAAACTAATCCTGTGAATCTTTTCAAATCAAAACAAGGAACTAGGGTTTGGGATTTAAAACCCTAACTCGTCTTAACTTGAAGGTCTTGTAAACTTTGCTCTCTCAACCTTGAAATGAAGAACCTAGAGAGTTTAATGAGTACAATGCCATCTTCCTCTTTCTCTAAATGTTATCTTGGAGGAAAATGTGACAATATTAATGCACAAATATGTTCCAAAATGAAGAATACAAAATTATACATAGAACTAAACTTTCTCTATTTTATTACTATGTCAAGGTAGAAATGGGTGTTCTCGTAAAGTCTTGGTTTGAACCCAATTCAAGGTACACAATGTATCTTCTTCTAAGATTTGAAAAAATTGTAGAACAATTTTTTTTTTTCTCGATTAGAAAGTGATTTGTGAACATGAGGGTCTGAAAAATAAGTCAATAATATCATGTTCTCCTACAAGTTTTAATTGTTAAGGTGATCCTAATGAGAAATTTAGTTGATATAATACTTGATCATCAATCTCTTTATGATGTGAAGAAGTGAAGTCCTTACTCTTGATGTTTTGTCAAATTTCTTCATGAAAGAGTTGAAAGTTCACTTAAGATAGTGAACTCTTGATGGTGGAATAAAAATGATAAAATGGGTTCATTCTTCACTATAATTGATTACGAGACCTTAGACATTTTCTTTTGTTCTTATTTAAACTTCTCAGATGAAAGGTGAAGCACATATGGATAGAATGAGATAAAATTAAAGAAATTAGAAGGATTATTAGAAGGATATGTAACGTTCAAGATTTGAAAACAAAGGGTGACGAGTTACAAAATAGTTTTCATATGTTGAAGCATAAATCAAGAATGAGAAAATGTTATTCATTAGAGACAGAGAATGGTTTTGGATTCCTTTTAGTGGAAGTCATAAAGATAGGGTGTTCAGAGAAATCCAGATGTAATAATCAATCTTAAGAGGTTTTCAATAGGTCTAAAAACTCATAAAACTTAGTTGATCAATGTCGAAGTATGAATGACATTAGGGGTAGTTTCATTTCAATATATTCTCATCTTCCTTATACGAAACGTAAATTACATTTTTAAAATTATTAATTTGTGAATTTGAAAGGTCGTTTCGTGATGGAGTTGGGTAAGTGCGGGAAGTTGATGGACAAATATAGGGTCATCCGTGGACATCATATTGCAAATAACAACATAATATCAACTTGTAGGGATTATTAGCAATACATACACTCAAAATTAGACAAAATTAGACAAAATATATTAATATGAATCATAGAATCCGGAATCTAGTTTCTAAAATACTAATTTTTGTAAAAAATGGACAAGATTAGCTATATTAAACACTCAAAATTCAATGACTTGGTATTTTTTTTTTTAAAAACGCCGATAAGATTATAGTCCGTTTGCCCACAATTTGGATGACCAAAAATTTATATATATATTTTTCCTTTGGTGAAAAGTTATATGCCACTATCTATCTTGGGATGGATTTTATTTTGTATTTTTTTGAGTAATATTTTATTTTTTATGATTTTTTCCGTGAAAGTGGTATGAAAACATAAAGAAAACAGAGCACTTTCCGTTTGCCCGCCATAACTTCATCAAAAAATATTGAAATCAAATAATTTTTTTTTGAACATGTATATAATTTCACCACGGTTGGGATGGTATAAGTTTTATCACATTCTGATAAGTGAAACAAATTTTGCAGTCTTAAACGTAGACATAAAAATTCACAAGAAAAATGATCTATTAGTAAAAATTATAAGTCTTAAAGACCTACTATTAGTAAAAAATTATAAATGATATTTATCCTTTTCTATTCACTTTAAAATCAGTATTTCTACAAAGATAATAGTCTCCCTACATAAGGTACCATTTTTATGACATATTTTTACCTTTCGGCAAAGTCCATGAAGACTAAATTTGATGTTTTGTTGTTTTTAATGTAAAATTCAGGATTTGATGTCCACTTAATTGTCCCCCAACATGCACTTACCCAGTTTTCAAGGTATATAAAGGTTTTTTTTTAACTCGTAGTGTTGTTGTGGAAAAATGCTTGAATGAGAACTGAAAAATATAACAATGATAGAGACTTTTAAATATCTTAAATGAACAAAATATGAGATGGAAATTTAGTTGAGAAGGTCATCTATATGGATTAAAAAGCATAACTCATAGTGAAAACTATCCCGAAATCCTTGAGGTCAAGAGCATGTACATACAAAGAGAGAATGTTTGAAGGAATGGTTCAAAGGAGTCTTATGAAGAGATTGAATATGTGAAGGTAACTTTGTGTGACTAATAAACGGTGAAGTTGATGAGAAATAATGAAGATGTGAAAATTATTTGAGAGATGTAAAAACACTAAAGGATGATGAGGAGTGCAGTCTAAAGAGCATGGGAGAAATTGTTTTAGATATGCGTATTTATGATTGAGACATAATTTTGAGATATCCTTAAAGCTGAATCCAAGGTTTGTGATTAGATTATTAGAATAAAAAGGATTTAAGAGTAGAATATGAGAAGTGAGAAAATGTAGATGTCATCATCTGTTGTGAGAGAGAACAAACAAAGTGTGACCAAAACTCAAGAAAAGTATAAGTATCAGCTTAACATATAGGGTGTTAAATCCTCCTTGTAAGTAGTAGCTTACAAAAGATCATTGTAGTTGGTTAAATTATAGGGGTTAAAGCCTCCTTATAAGTTGAAGCTTACTAAAGGTGAGTTGTAGCTTAACCAAATTTTGGGATTTGATGCTTCCAAATTAAGTAACAGCTTGGTAAAAATTTGGAGTTGTAGCTCTAGGTTGAGTTGAAGCTCAACCATGAAATCATGTAATAATTCAAGGACATTTCGTCCTATGTAGAATTCTTGGTTTATGTGGGTTTTTTCCCAATTGGGTTTCCCACATTAAATTATGTGTCTCTGTGTGTTTTCTCCTATTATTTACTAATGTATGATTTCAAGTTTTTATCATAATAATATTAAGGAAATGTAAATGTCTATAAAAGTTTAATAATACACTAATTCACCCCCTCTCAGTGTCCTAGTTTCCAAAAATTGGTCTCATAGTGAGGTTTTATGGAATCAAGTCTAATAGATTAGAGTAGGTACTTCCTAAATCAAAAGCATTATCATTGAAGTAATTACTAGCAGCAATTCAAGAGACAAATATATCACTAAGGATGAAATCTCAGATGAAGAAAAAGTAGAGGTAAATATTGAAGCATAAGTGATAAGTGCTCTGGATGATTTGAAATATCGAAGGAAATAGAACAAAATTTTTAATACCAAGTTGAAATATTATGAAGAGAAGATCAATCTTCTTGAGGAGAGGAAAAAGTGAATATATGAAGAGGTAATCAAAGATCTTGAGGCATAATTGGATCTGGTTTTAGCATCTTTGAAAGACAAAGAAAAAGAGCATTTCAAAATCAATACAGAGCTGAAATCCCATGTTGAAATAGTGTCAAAAGCTCTACATGCCAAAGAAGACACCTGCATGAGACATGAAGAAGAGATAATATCTTTGAGAGCTGAATTAGAGGAATAAAAACATGTTGTAGATGTATGGAAAGTTAGAAAAGAGTTCTTAGGCTCGAATGAAATTATGGACAAACAGAAGGCAACAAATGATAAAATTGGACTAGGCTTCATTAAAGATTTTGTAAAGAAGAGTGAAGATAACAAATCTGGTTCAAGTGGATAGTCAAACATGAAGAAAAATAAGTGGACAAATTCAAGAAGGGCTAAACCTATGAGACAATGTAATTCTTTCATGTATGAAATAAATTTTAATGCATATTGTTATTCATGTTATGATTCTAGACATAAAGCTAGGGATTGCATGAAGAATTTTGTGAAAACACCCATGGAGAAGCTAAAAATTTGAATATGAGAATAATATAGTGTGTTTCATTTGCCAAGAAAATGAAATATTGCAAGACACTTCTTAGAATAACTAATAAGTCAATATTAGAAAGAAGAAGAATGATAGGGCATGAACTATGTCATATGTTTCAATTGTCATAGACAAGGCCATTTTGCAAGACAACGCCATAAGTCTCCCGGATATAATAAGAGGTGGCATAAATTCAAAATACAAGTTAAGAAGATTGCCAATATAAATACCAATTCTAGAGGTGAGACAAAGGTAACTATGCCTAAAGTAACCACTTGGAAATAATATCATGAGGTATGTTTACAAGGTCAAGGAAGATTGTTCTAGAGCTGAGAAAGAAAAAAATGATAAGAGAGTAGTGTGGGAAGATGATGCAAGTTCAAGAAAGACATCAAGAGTTGATGATCAAGCCAAGAATAATGAGAGAAAACCAAGTATCAAATATGAAGAACCCTCAGAAAAAGTTAAGATAAAACAAGAAAATGAAATTCATAAAGTATGTTTACCAAGAATTCAATCAATAGGTGATAATTTAGGAGATGAGGTTGTCATATCAATAAGTAAAGCCAAGTAATTTGAGAAGGTCTAAAAATTTGGAAAAGGAAAGAGCAAGTCATCATATTATTTTGATGAATTTCTATTGTTTTGAGATTATATCACAAGTGGTATACCTTCTTTAGGCTTCCGAAGGTATACAATAGTTGAAGGAAGAATGATAAGCCTTTAAGAGATGTTCCCTCTCCTATAGATGTTGGTTAGAAGATCCTCCATGTTGCAACTAAGTGAAAATCCAAGGTATGTTTATTGGGAGCTTGTCTAATATGTGCAAAGTAGCTTGAAGGTCATGAGTTGTCATCAAAAAAAGAAAAGTTTCATCATACATTCAGTATAGCAATCAATGAAACTCACATTAGTGAATGCACACATCTACGGTCAAGACAGGTATGAGTTGATTTGATTGAAATATATAATTTCTCTCTAGTAGTTGTCAAGATGTTGAAGAGTGTTCTAACAAATAATAAGGTTGTTAAGGTTCTAACAAGTCTAATTCAAGTGCTCAAAATCACAAGTGGGTAAGGTATTGAGAAAAATAATCTCTCTACTAAACAATGACACCCTATTTCAAGAGCTTAGTAACCAATAAAAGTTTATTGTTCATGAATGGAACCTCAAATTTATGTTTGGAATTGGATAACAAAGACCCATAAAATATTCAAGGTTTGAGATATAAGTGGAGGCATCAAGGAAAGTGAGTAAGGTCATGTTAGGTATGATTGTGTAAGAAAATGTTTTCTAGAACCTTGACACCATGCTCCAGGAGTCTGTGACAAACATTCATTTTTTTTACTAAAGAAATCCATCTAGAACCCATTACAATTTATGTGGAAAGATTTCAAGATGATAACAAGTGATGGTGAGAGTTCCAAAACAAGAGATAAGGAAAACATTCTCTCAACTGTTAAAATCTTGTAAGAATTGTATGAAGCCAAAGTTAGAGGACATAAAGAGGAAGAAGACACCTTAAGAAATAATCAAATCCACATTTAGAAGATGTTGGAGAAATAATTGTAGTTATGCTTGGTTTGTGTGAATTCTGAGATGTTAATGAAGACAAATATCAAGGTACATAGTTAAGTAAAAAGAATTAGTGGTTCTCTAGTCGGTTCTGATATGCAAGAGATTCAGTTGAGGATTTAAAAGCTAAAGTTACACTCAAATTGGTTTTTGCATGAACATAGGCTCTCATTAGATGGATAAGACAAGGATGAAAATTATAAGAAGAGTTAAGAGGTTTCAAGTCATGTCAAAAGCTAATGGTCAATGAATGTGACCTACGGGAAGATGTGAGATCACGAAGATTTTCATGGCTACATGAAGCTTGGAGGAGGTTTTCAAAATAAATAGAGGATCTACTTAAATTAGTGTTAGAAGAAATAGAAATGAAAAAAATCTTGTTAGGAAATCACAAGTGATATTAATGATAAGTGGCAGAGTGTTCTTTAGTGATATGTGAGTACCTAAAGAGGTAAGAAAGGTAATCAAGTTACCCATTGTTTTAGGTCATGAAGAGTTCATTCAAATTCATCACAAGAAGGAATCAAATGGTATTATATTTCATTATGCACTAAGCTATATTGTTAAGATATGTGAATCTCCTAAAAGCAGAAGAACATGTTTGAGGTCCATGGAGGGTAATAAGTATCTCGTATTATATTATTAACTTCGAGTTAGTTGATGTTGATCTTCAAACCGTGTCTAAAGTTCTTTGGGGTATATAATGAAAAAATGGGTTTTTCAACATAAATATTTATTCCAAAGGTTATGAAATGATGATATAAATTTGTGTGTGTTCTATAAAGTGTGTTGTGTTTGATATTTCATCTCAAAGTGGAAGAGTTGTTCAGATCCATAAACTACATAATTTTAACAATAAATAGATCAATATGCTCTCGTGAAAAATGAATAAAATATGTGAGTTCTTTGTTAACCAAGCTAATGTGCAATAAAAAGACACAATTATATTGAAAATTGAGAAAAGAGAGACAAAAGGAGACAAGATTTATCTCGGAGAACCCAATGTGGAAAAACTCTAGTGGGTGGGTGAAATTTCTCCCCTTCACTATGTAAATCTCAAAAAATAAAAATTAATGCCAATAATTTTCCTTCAAGAAGGATTTAACACTCATAATTGCATTTTCCTACTCACAATTCTCAACAATGAAGAAATCACTCTCAATAAACAAAACAAGAAAGAAATACAACTCCTCTTTTCTCACACTTGTTCTCACTCAAAATCACTTGCTAGAATGATTAACTACACTCATATTTATAGTTATTCTTCCCCAAGGATGGAAAGAAGGTGAAACAAATCATTTGAGAAGCCTAAACATTTACAACTATTCAGATTCTCCATTTTGGTGCTAAAGGGATAGAATCATGAAACAATTATCACAACCAAAATACAACCAAACCACAATAGATTTGTGGAAATCTACATTATTACGTAGAACTTAACTATAAATGGTATCTTTTGTCAGTCGAATGTGAATAGATCACCTTCATCCGACTTAGCCATTTTCTAGAATAATGTACATGTTGAATATATGTTTTACAAGAATCAAATACAAAGAATACATAGAATTGGGTATTTCAGATCCATTTTTGGATCATACCACCCCCAATTTGAGGCTTTTAATTCCCTAAAATCTTCCGGGATTGATGAGGTGAGGATATTCCTTCCCTACATCTTATCTAGAATACCATTCTTTCACTTGGAGGTAGATCTGTTGGATTGTTCCAATGAATATATCATATTTTTGGACTTCCAGTCCCACTTTTTCATTATCTCTGCATGGTAATCTCAAAACAACATTAACTGCACTCCTAGGAAAATAACCAAAACATGTCTCAAAAGGATTTTTACTAGTAGAAGTAGGAACAACCCTGTCATAAGGTTGTGGGATATATGCCAAATCCTCATCCCAAATCCTAGGATCTCTCATAAACTGGACCAAGGTATGGCTTACCACCTCTATCTACTCATCTAGCTCTAGATGACATGTGGTAGACCTCATAGTATCCATCTTCTCCCCCAATATAGACAAAAATCACCAATGAACTATGAGTCCCTGTCTATCATAATAGAATTAGGAAAACCAAAATGAACCCACACATCAGCAACAAATAACTTTGTTGTATCATTGGTCTTCTTGCAAGGAATGTGAATACCCACTTTACAAAATTGATCTATTACCACAAAATTATCATCATACCATTTTCTAGAAGTAGGAAAACTAACCATAAAATCCAAGGAGAAACTTACCCATGGCTGGGAAGAAACTGATAATGGCATACATAACCCCAACATTCCTTCACTACATGAATCAAAAATCCTGACAAAGTTAGCAATTTCTATCTTTATGTTTGGCCAAAACTCATACTGTGTAAGTGCTCAACATTCTCTATCACACTAGAGTGACCAACCACCCTTGAAGTGTGTGCTTTCTCAAACAAATATTATAATTTTTATTTCTTTTTGTAGGCATCCTACATGGACTACTTATGGATCCCAAATTCTAGAAGTGGACCATCGGGTAAAAACTGCATCATATGCTCAATTGGCCTATTCGAGGGCAACCCCATAGGCTCTTCCCTGAACTACTGAATAAACTCTCCCATCTTCTTCTAATCTTTTTTAGTAACTATGCTATGAGTGGTCTCAGATATAACTTCCTCAACTTGTCTATCCCTTAGAAGAAGTAAAGAAAATATCCCACTAGCATTAAGTTTTTGGGCTTTGATGGCACTTACCAAATAAATCTTTGAGTCTTTTGCAAAGGCTAAAATGACGTAGATTTTACCATCCTTCACCAAATAGTATTGGTTGTATCTTCTCATGAAAATGAAATCTTTGATATAAAAATATGGATTGCCAAACACTACGCCACACACATAAGGAGGAACAACATACAAAATAACCTCATCAATGAAATTTTTATCAATACCAAGTGATCTTACATTTCTTAGTAACCTTGATGTCTACACCTTTATTTACCCAACCCAATGAGTATGGACTTGGATGATTGTAAGTTTCCAACATCAGCCTATCAACTAGCTCTTTACTAACCAAATTAGCTTGCGAACAAGTATCAAAAAGAGCATCCAATTTGGTCTTCTTCAACTAAATTTTTATATGAAAGAGATTAGTAAGTTCATTCTCTTGAGAATTACTACTATTACCCAAACATACCTCTCTATAGATGGAGGCACAACACATAGTATCATCCACCTCTTCAATGCAAAACACTTTCTCTCCTTGGAATGCAACCATGGCATTCTTCTTATTTTTCTTATTTTTAAAGGATGTAATTCTAGGTGGAGCTTCCAACATTTTTCCTTGGAATGAGTGTTAACATCACAATGACCACAGTGAACTTTAGTATCCTTAATGGAAGTATCATTCTACTTACCTTTCCCTTTTTCCTTTCCCTTTGGCTTGATAATGTCTTCTTTTTCTAAAGCATGCTGAGAGGTAGATGAACTCTTCTTCTTGTCCATATCTAAGAAGTGAGCTTAAGTACAAGCCTCATCTACATCTGTTAGCTAGACCAAGATAACTGGTCTCGTCAAGTGGCTATGGATTCCACCAATAAGTCCCTGGTTTGCTACATCTTTTCCCATTTGGACAACTTTCTTCCGGAACTCATTGTATACTCCTACACATTTTGGCTTTAATTTTTCTTGAGATACTGCCAATACATGGACCTCCCTTTCTCATAACAAATAGGATAAAAATATTTTTTATTAGCTTTTTAAATTCATCCCACTTATTAAGAGGAGGAAGCTTCTTAAAAACCAAAGAATTAACATAAATTTCAAACCAAGTTAATGCATGCTCGATCAATTTTAATCAAGAAAAGGAAATTTTCCGACTCTCATTAATTTGATGCAACCGAATACACCTCTAGTTGAGCTAGCCAATGGTCTAGCTTCTCAACATTCACATCTCCATCATAAGGATGAATTTCTATCTTGGCCTCTTCTTTGAAAGGTGGAGGTGTGGGAATGGCATGGGGCTTCTCTTCTTCATACTCACGGGCCTTGAGTGTCTCATTTGTAACACAAAGTTTCTCCACAAGCAATCCCATGATGGAATCCAACTTCCTATGGGAAAAAAACTACGCGCCACATCCTTAGAAAACTTGCCACATTTTCATCCAAATTTTAGAAACATTCTTCTCATCTATCATCTGCATTTCTCTATGAGCCATCTCTCAAATTCCTTGCTTCCAATTTCTTGTAGAAATATCTGCTTTAAAAGGAATAAGGATACCTTCACCACTTTCTTTTCCCTTTCGGGTAAGGGGCATCTAACTACAATATCAACACAAGTTAACCACACAAAAACTGAAATCTTAACTTCTCTGATACAAATATGATCCATCAAGTGCTGAATTTTAACAATAAACAGATCACTATGCTTGTGAAAAATGAATTAAATATGTGAGTTCTTTGTTAACCAAGTTAATGTGTAATAACAACACACAATTGTTCTAAAAATTGAGAAAATAAAGACAAAAAGAGACAAGATTTATCCTGGAGAAACCCAATGTGGGAAAAACTCTAGTGGGTGAGTGAATTTGCTCCCCTTCACTATGTAAATCTCCAGTAATACAAATTACTACCAATAATTGGCCTTTAAGAAGGATTTAACACTCCTTCTAATTGTATTTTCCTTCTCACAATTCTCAACAATGAAGAACTCACTCTTAAGTGGGTGAGTGAATTTGCTCCCCTTCACTATGTAAATCTCCAGAAATACAAATTACTACCAATAATTGGCCTTCAAGAAGGATTTAACACTCCTTCTAATTGTATTTTCCTGCTCACAATCCTCAACAATGAAGAACTCACTCTCAATGAACAAAACAAGAAAGAAATACAACTCCTCTTTTCTCACACTTTTTCTCACTCAAAATCACTTGCTAGAATGATTAAATGCACTCATATTTATATTTATCCTACCCCAAGGATGTAAATAAGTGAAATGAATAATTTGATTAGCCTAAAAATTTGCAATCTGTTTGGGTTCTCTGTTTTTGCACTAAAGGGATAAAATCACATGACAGATTACAACAACTAGACCAAAACCAAACCTCAGCTCAACCATAACCAAACCATAGTAGATTTGTGGCAATTCACAGTTAAAATGAAAACTTAACTAGAAATGGTATCTTTTTTCTTTTGAAGGTGTCCAGATCACCTTCAACCCAACTTAGCCATATTTCTAAAATAATGAACATGTTGAGGATATATTTTACAAGAATCAAATATAGAGAATACATAGAATTGGGTATTTTAGATCCATTTTGGATCATAGTCCCCAAAAAAAGTCAAGATGGGTAGCATACACTAAAATAATTCTTCAAGGAAGGGGTATAGTGACTATTCACTTCATGAGTTAGGAGCACAACATAAGAACTCAAAATTTTTTATTTTATAGTAGAGAAATGTGCCATTGACCTAGGGGGATAATGTGTAATATCATCATGGTGTGAGTAGAATTACAAGGCTTGTATAAGTTTGTTTCGAGATATATTGAATGTGTCATTCGAGATCATAGTCCTAAAAGTGAATATGACAGGTTAGAGGTGGCCTTTGTGATCTTAAGTATGCGAATGACCTAGAAAGTAATGTAAAACATTAATGAAGGGAAAATAAGGAGAGCATTAGTCCTGGGGGAGCTTGAGTTGAGCATGGTGAAGTGAGATGGTAGAATATGGAGAAAAGTTTTCCAGGGGGAGCAGTGAGGCTAATTGATGGAGATAACATGACTATAATGCTAATTTAAGGGGGAGCTTCTTGAGGTTTATAAATGATTATATGCTTGTTGTTTTTCATGTGAATGCATGATCCTTTGTCAAAGATTGGAAAGGGGGAGATAATGCTATCAAAAAATAGGAAGGGTGATGTGAGTGTTAGTGTGTATTTTGCCATGAAAGCGTTTTAAGTATATTGCCATCAATGACAAAGGGGAAGATTGTTGAACCCTGGTCATTAGTGTTTTCATTGATTTCAAGTGGAATTTATGGAAAAGGAGTGAATTTTCAAGTGAATCTCTATCGGATGCATGAAGGTTGATTGGTAGTACCTTCTTAGTGGTTTATTGAGCATTTATGATGGTTTTAGTGTGTTGTAGGCTTGATCGGTGAGGTAGAGTCTATTGTAGGTAACAAAATGGTTGATATGCTTGAATTAGATGTTTTACAAGTCAGATATGATGGTGTCAACATGTTAAAGATATATTAGAGTGATTTTTGAATAATCTGTTAGAATTCTCGGTTGAAACTGGCTCATTTAGGACTAATTCTAGATCCTAATGAGGTGTAAGAGCTAAATGCAAGTCATGGCAAGACAAGGTAAGCATGAAGTTTTCCTAAAATTAGTTTCTTAAGGAATGAAAATAGAGAAAATTGGCTTCTTAGCATCCAAAAAAAATGTCGAGCCTTCTTCAAATAAATCATAGAAGAAATTTTTCAAGAGCACTCGAGCCTAAAGTTTTGTAATATTTTTCAAGGAAATTGGTTGAGAAACAAAGAAGTTATGGGTGTTTTTTAACAAGGTTTTTCTCTCTTCATAGCTCCTTCTTGGAGAAGTAGGAACAAAACTAACTATCTTGACTTCAAATGACTTGTGCAAGTTGTGAAAAATCTCGGGGTTGTGGTAAGCCTCTCCTAGACCAAGATGAATTCATTCTTGGTAATTCATGCACATATGCTCTATATATAACTTCTCTTTTTTTGTAATTTATGTGCATACTCGGTCATGCCTTGAAGAGTTGGAAGGTTCTCTAAAATTTATTCATGTGTAGTAAATTGTCTCTTGAAATGAACATGGTTATAACAACCACCTACATATGGATTTTTGAACAAAAGGTAAGTATTAAGGAATCGTCAAGTCATCCCTACCCTGTAAAGTGTCAAGAACAATAATTCTAGTCTCAAATTTGTCATTTATCGTGTCGATATAGCTTCAAGTATTTGATTACAAATTATATAGGAATTTGTCTACTCAAGGTATTCTCTCTATACTTTTGTCTAAGTACAATAATCAATTATATGTTTTAGTAAACCTTTACCATCTTGAACCTGTGGTGATTCCTATATGCTTGACATGTAAAATCTGAAGTTGTTGCTAGAGATTATGAAGATAAATCCTCTTTCAATGGATTAGAAGGTTGAATTAGCTAGAGAAGCATTTGATAAGTATATATTTTACTTTCCCTTGACTAAAACTAATCTTGTGAATCTTTGCAAATCCAAAGAAGGAACTAGGGTTTGGGATTTAAAACCCTAACTCATCTTAACTTGAAGGTCTTGCAAAAAAAAATTCTCAACCTTGAAATGAAGAACCTAAAGAGTTTAATGAATACAATTTCATCTTGATTTTTCTATAAATGTTCTATTAGAGGAAAATGTGATAGTATTAATGCTCAAATATGTTCCAATATAAAGAATAAAAAATTTGTACATAGAACCGAACTTCCTTTGTTTTATTGCTATGTCAAGGTAGAAATGGGTGTTCTCATGCAAAGTCTTGATTTGAGCCTGATTCAAGGTACACAATGTATCTTATTATAAGATTTGAAAAAAATTAGAACATTTTTTTTTAATTAGCAAGTGAATGTGAACATGAGGGTCTAAAAACTAAGTCAATAATATCATGTTCTCCTCCAACTTTTGATTGTTAAGGTCCTCATGCTAAGAAATTTAGTTGATAGAATACTTGACCCTCAATCTCTTTATGATGTGAAGAAGTGAAGTCATTACTCTTCATGTTTTGTCAAATTTCTCCATGACAAAGTTGAAAGTTCACTTAAGATAGTGAACTCTTGATGGTGGAATAAAAATGATAAAATGGGTTCATTCTTCACTATAATTGATTACTAGACCTTAGAAATTTTCTTGTGTGCTTATTTTAAAGTATCAGATGAAAGGTGAAGCATATATGGATAGAATGAGATAAAATTAAATAAATCAGAAGGATTATTTGAAGGATATGCAATGTTCAAGATTTGAAAACAAGGTGATAAGTTAAAAAATAATTCCATATGTTGAAGCATAAATCAAGAATGAGAAAATGTTATTCATTAGAGACAAATAATGATTTTGAATTCATGTTAGTGGAAGTTAGAAAGGTAGGGTGTTCAGAGAAAGCCATATGTAATAATCAGTCTTAAGAGGTTTTGAATAGGTATACAATCTCAAAAAATTAACTGATCAATGTCGAAGTATGATGACATTAGGGGTAGTTTCATTTCAAGAGATTCTCATCTTCCTTATACTGAGACAAGTAAATGACATTTTCAAAAGTATTAATTTGTGAATTTGAAAGGTTGTTTCTATGATGTAGTTTTCAAGGTATATAAAAGGTTATTTGTTTTAACTATAGTGTTATTGATGAAAAATTCTTGGGTGAGCACTATGTGTGAGAACTGAAAAATATAACAATGATAGAGACTTGTAAATATCTGAAATGAAAAAATATGAGGTGGAAATTAAGTTAGAGAAGTTCATCTATATGGATTAAAAATCATTACTCATAGTGGAAAAATATCCCGAAATTATTGAGGTCAAGAATAGGTACATACAAAGAGATAATGTTTGAAGGAGTGGTTCAAAGGAGTCTTATGAAGAGATTGAATATGTGAAGGTAACTTTGTGTGACTAATATGTTGATGTTAAATGTAGTGAGTTGATGAGAAACAATGAAGATGTGGAAATTATCTCGAGAGATGTAAAAACACTAAAGGATGATGAGGAGTACGATAAAAAGCAAGGGAGAAATTGTTTTAGATATGTATATTTCTAATCGAGACATAAGTTTGAGATATCCTTAGATGATCAGAATAAAAAGGAGTTAAGAGTAGAATATGAGAAGTGAGAAAATCTAGAGGTCATCATCAGTTGTGAGAGACAACAAACAAAGTGTGACCAAAACTCAAGAACAAGTCTAAGTAGCAGCTTAGCATATAGGGGGTTAAATCCTCCTTGTAAGTAGTAGCTTATAGAAGATCAGTTGTAGCTAGTTAAATTATAGGGGGTTGAATCCTCCTTATAAGTTGAAGCTTACTAAAGGTCAGTTGTAGCTTAACCAAATTTTGGGATTTGATGCTTCCAAACTAAGTACAAATGTACTTGGTCAAACTTTGGAGTTGCAGCTCCAGGTTGAGTTGAAGCTCAACCATGAAATCATGTAATAATTAAAGGACATTTTTGTCCTAAGTAGAATTCTTGGTTTCAGTGGGTTTTTTCCCAGTTGGGTTTCCCACATTAAATTATGTGTCTCTGTCTATTCTCTCCTGTTATTTGCTTGTGTATGATTTCATGTGTTCATCATAATAATATTAAGGAAATGGAAATGTCTATAAAATTTTAATAATACACTAATTCACCCCCTCTCAGTGTCCTAGTTTACAAAAATTAGTATCGGAGCGAGGTTTTATGGAATCAAGTCTAATGGTTTGGAGTAGGTCCTTCCTAAATCACAAGCATTATCATTGAAGTAATTCCTAGCAGAGTTCGGAAGATAAATATGTCACCGAGGATGAAATATCAAATGAAGAGGAAGTAGAGGTAAATCTTGAAGCGAATCGATAAGTGCTCTGGATGATTCAAAATCCAAAGGAAATAGAATAGAAATTTTAATAACAAAGTGAAAGAGTATGAAGAGTAAATCAAACTTATTGAGGAGAGGAAAAATTAGAAAGATGAAGAGGAAATCAAATATCTTGAGGCACAATTGGAGTTGGTTTTAACATCTCTCAAATAAAAAGAAAAATAGCATCGCAAAATCAATATAGAGATGAAATCCCATGTTGAAACAAAGTGTCAAAATCTCTACATGCCAAAGAAGACACTGCATGAGACATGAAGAAGAACTAGTATATTTGAGAGGTGAATTAGAGGAAGACAAAAACATGTTGCAGATGTATAGAAAGTTAGAAAAGAGTTCTGAGGCTCTAAATGAAATGTTGGACAAACAGAAGGCAACAAATGAAAAAACTAGACTAGGTTTCATTAAAGAGTCTGTAAAGAAGAGTGAAGATAACAAAGCTGGTTCAAGTGGACAGTCAAACATGAAGACAACTAAGTGGAAAAATTCAAGAAGGCCTAAACCTATTAGGTAACCTAATGCTTTCAAGTATGAAAGAATTTTTAATGGATATTGTTATTCATGTTATGGTTTTAGACATAAAGCTAGGGAATTGCATGAAGAATTTTGATCAGAGAACACCCATGGAGAAGCTACAAAATTGAATATGAGTATAGTGTGTTTTATTTTCCAATAAAAAGGACATATTGCAAGACACTGCTTAGAGTAACTAATAAGTCAATATTAGAAAGAAGAAGACTGTGAGGGCATGAACTATGTCGTATGTTTCAATTGTCATAGACAAGGCCATTTTGCAAGACACTGCCATAAGTCTCCCAGATATAATAAGAGGTGGCATAAATTCAAAAGACAAGTTAAGAAGACTCCAAATATAAATACCAATTCTAGAGATGAGACAAAGGTAATTATGCCTAAAGTAACCACTTTGGAAATAATATCATGATGTATGTTTACAAGGTCAAGGAATATTCTTTTAGAGATGAGAAAGTAAAGAATGATAAGAGAATAGTGTGGGAAGATGATGTAAGTTCAAGAAAGACATCAAGAGTTGATGATCAAGAAATGAAGAATGAGAGAAAACCAAGTATCAAATATGAAGAACCCTCAGACAAAGTTAAAGAGAAAACAAGCAAAATAAATTCATCAAGTATGTCTATCAGGAATTCAATCAATAGGTGAGAATTTAGGAGATGAGGTTGTCATATCAATAAGTAAAGCCAAGTAATTTGAGAAGGTATAAAAATTTGGAAAAGGAAAGAGAAATTCATCAAGTTCTTTTGATGACTTTATACTTTTTTGAGATGATATCACAAGTGGTATACCTTCTTTAGGCTTCTATAAGGTATACAATAGTTGTAGGAAGAATGATAATCCTTTAAGAGATGTTCCCTCTCCTATAGATGTTGGTGGAAGATCCTCAATGTTGCAACTAAGTGAAAAATACAAGGTATGTTTGTTGAGATATTTTCTTATATGTGCAAATTAGCTTGAAGGTCATGAGTGGTCATCAAACAAATAAACATTTCATCTTAAAGGAACAATAACCAGATCATGCCAAGCCAAGAACACAAATGCTAATCAAACATCACGATCAATAAGATGAAAGTAATTCACCAGAATAACTTTACATAAACCTTTACAAACAAATGAGTAGCAATATCATATATTATTATGGAACTCAATGCAATACATTGAGAATGGGCCTTTCTTAAATAAGCAAGGAATAACAATCTAAGAACCAGTCAAGGTCGTAGATCAAGCCATAAATCAAGGAAATAACTAGTCATCAAAGAACTAATCAAGACCATAGATTTAGGAGAGAACTAGACATCAAGGATCTAGTCAATACCATAGATCAAGGAAAGAACTAGTCAATATCATAGATCAAGGAAAGAACTATACCTAACAACTAGATAATATCTCCTAATATCTAAATAAGATAAAAGAAATATCCACACACACAAGTGAATGCGGATAAATACAATAAAGGTAAATAAAGTACCTAGGTGAACATGAGCTAATGTAAATACCTACTCTAAATCATCATACCTTTGTATATCTTGACAAGTCTTCGTTAAATCATTCTATCAATTTTTCAGCCAAGTGTGTCTACATAAAAATCTTAGAATTCCTTTTAAAAAGGTGTAAAATAAAATGAGGTTATTAAGATCATGATTTTGGATAAGTTGTTAGGTTGTTCACCAATTAGTCCATTAGGTATGATGTCAAATATGTCCGGTCGCAATCATGTGTTGCTATGAATTTTGTGTGTTAGTACTTTTCATGATAGTATAAAGGTTGTGTTGTACATCTAAATACCCATAACAATTAGTACATGTATGATTTGTTTTGATTTAAATATCTTATTGCTCTCTATTAGTTTTCAAGATGTTGAAGATTTTCTAACAAATAATAAGGTTGTTAAGGTTCTAACAAGTCTAATTCAAGTGCTCAAAATCACAAGTGGGTAAGGTATTGAGAAAAATAATCTCTTTACCAAATAATGACACCTGTTGCAAGAGATTAATAACCAATAAAATTTTATTGTTCATGAATGGAACCTCAAATTTATGTTTGGAATTGGATAAAAGAGACCCATAAAATCTTGAAGGTTTGAGATATAAGTGGAGGCATCAAGGAAAGTGAGTAAGGTCATGTCGGGTATGATTGTGCAAGAAATTATTTTCTAGAACCTTGACAACCCGCTTGAGGGGCTTGTGGTAGAAATTCATTTTTTTACTAAAGAAATCCATCTAGAACCCATTACAATTTATGTGGAAAGTTTTCAAGATGATAACAAGTGATGGTGAGAGTTCCAAATCAAGAGATAAGGAAAAAAAAATCTCTCAATTGCTAAACTCTATAAAGAACTATATAGAGCCAAAGTTAGAGAACTTAAAGAGGAAGAAGACACCTTAAGAAATAATCAAATACACATTTAGAATATGTTGGAGAAATACTTGTAGCTATGCTTGGTTTATGTGAATTATGAGATGTTAATGAAGACAAATATCAGTGGTACAAAGTTAAGTAAAAAGAATTGGTTGTTCTCTAGTCGGTAATAATAAAGTACAGGAGATTCGGTTGAGGATTTGAAGACTAAAGTTAGACTCAAATTGGTTTTTACATGAACATAGGCTCTCATTAGATAGATAAGATAAGGATGAAAGTTAGAAGAAGAGTAAAGATGTTTCAAGTCATGTCAAAAGTTGATGGTCAATGAATGTGACCTACGGGAAGATGTGAGATCAAGAGGATTTTTATGGTTACATGAAGCTTGGAGGAGGTATATCAAAAGAAACAGAGGGTCTACTTAAATTAGTGTTAGAAGAAATAGAAAATGAAAAAAATATTGTTAGGGAAATCTAGGAGATATGAATGATAAGTGGTAAAGTGTTCTTGAGGATCCGTGAGCACCAAAAAGAGGTAAGAAAGGTAATCAAGTTACACGGTGTTTTAGGTCATGAAAAGTTCATTCAAATTCATCACGAGAAGGACTAAAATGGTATTATATTTCATAATGCACCAACCTATATTGTTAAGATCTGTGAATCTCCTAAAAGTGAAAGAACATGTTTGAGTTCCATGGAGGGTAACAAGTATCTTGTGTTCTACTAGCAACTTTAGTTAGTTGATGTTGATCTTCAAACTATGCCTAAAGTTCCTTGGGGTATATAATGAAAAATGGGTTTTTCAACATAAATGTTTATTCCAAAGGTTATGAAATGATGATATAAACTTTGTGTGTGTTCTATAAAGTGTGTTGTGTTTGATATTTCATCTCGGTGGCGAGTTAGTATGATCCATAAAATGTAGATTTTAAACAATAAATAGATCACTATAATCATTAAAAATGAATGAAATACGTGAGTTCTTTGTTAACCAAGTTAATGTGTAATAACAACACACAATTATACTGAAAATTGAGAAAAGAGAGACAAAAGGAGACAAGATTTATCCTGGAGAAACCCAATGTGGGAAAAACTCCAGTGGGTGAGTGAATTTTCTCCCCTTCACTATGTAAATCTCCAAAAATACAAATTAATGCCAATAATTTTCCTTCAAGAAGGATTTAACAATCATAATTGCATTTTCCTACTCACAATCCTCAATAATGAAGAACTCACTCTCAATGAACAAAACAAGAAAGAAATACAAATCCTCTTTTCTCACAGTTTTTCTCACTCAAAATCACTTGCTAGAATGATTAACTTCACTCATATTTATAGGTATTCTACCCCAAGGATGGAAAGAAGGTGAGAAAAATCATTTGAGAAGCCTAAACATTTAAAATTGTTTGGATTTTCCATTTTATTGCCAAAGGGACAAAATCATGCAACAATTATCACAACCAGACTATAGCCAAACCACAAAAATTTGTGAGTTCACGATTAATATGTAGAAATTAACTAGACATGGTATATTTTTTCGTTCAAAGGTGTCTATATCACCTTCACATCCATTTTTGGATCATACCCAACCAATTTAAGGCTTTTAATTCCCTAAAATATTCCAAGACTCGATGAGGTGAGGATATTCCTTCCCCACATCTTCTCTAGAATACCATTCCTACACCTGGAGGTAGATCTGTTGGATTGTTCCAATGAATATATCATATTTTTGGACTTCCAATCCCACTTTTCTCTATCTCTACATGGTAATCTCAAAAAAACATTAATGCACTCCTAGGAAAATAACCAAAACATGTCTCAAAAAGAGTTTTACTAGTAGAAGTAGGAACAACCCTGTCATAAGGTCTGCAGGATATATGCCAAATCCTCATCCCAAATCCTAGGATCTCTCATAAACTGGACCAAGGTACGGCTTACCACCTCTATCTTCTCATCTGGCTCTGGATGACATGTGGTAGACCTCATAGTATCCATCTTCTCCCCTAATATAGACCAAAAATCACCAATGAACTGTGAGTCCATGTCTATCATAATAGAATTAGGCAAACCAAAATGAACCCACACATCAGCAACAAATAACTTCATTGTATCACTGGTCTTCTTGCAAGGAATGTGAATACCCACTTTACAAAATTGATTTATTACCACAAAATTATCATTATACCATTCTCTAGAACTAGGCAAACTAACCATAAAATCCAAGGAGAAACTTACCCATGGATGGGAAGAAACTGATAATGGCATACATATCCCTAATATTTCTTCACTACATGAAAGAAAAATACTGACAAAGTTAGCAACTGATATCTTTATGTTTGGCCAAAACTCATACCTATGTAAGTGCTCAACATTCTCTATCACACCAAAGTGACCAGCCACCCTTGAAGTGTGTGCTTTCTCAAACAAATATTGTAATTGTTGTTTCTTTTCATAGGCATCCTACATGGATTGCTTATGGATCCCAAGTCTAGAAGCGGACCATCGGGTAACAACTGCATCATATGCTCAATTGGCCTATCCAGGGGGCAGCCCCATAGGATCTTCCTTGAGCAAATTGAATAAAATCTCCCATATTATTCTTCTCCTTTTTAGTAACTATGCTATGAGTGGTCTTAGAGATAACTTCCTCAGCTTGTCTATCCCTTAGAAGAAGTAAATAAAATCTCCCACTAGCATTAATTTTTCGAGCTTCGGTGGCACTTACCAAATAAATATTCAAGTCTCCTGTAAAGGCTGAAATGCCCTAGCTTTTACCATCCTTCACCAAACAGTATTGGTTGTCTCTTCTCATGAAGATGGCATCTTTTATATAAAAATATGGATTGCCAACACTACACACACACACATAAGGAGGAACAACATACAAAATAACCTCCTCAATGAATTTTTATCAATACAAAAAGTGATCTTACATTGCTTAGTATGAACTTGGATGATTGTAAGTTCCAACATCAACCTATCAACTAGCTCTTTACTAACCAAATTAGCTTGTGAACAAGTATAAAAAGAGCATCCACTTTGGTCTTCTTCAATTGAATTTTTATATGAAAGAGCTTAGTAAGTTCATTCTCTTGAGCATTACTACTATTACCCAAACATACCTCTCTACGGATGGAGGAACAACACATAGTCTCATCCACCTCTTCACTGCAAAACACTTCCTCTCCTTAGAGGGAAGCCATGGCATTCTTCTTATTTTTCTTATTTTTGAAGGGATGTAATTCTAGGTGGAGCTTCCAACATTTTTCCTTAGATTAAGTGTTAATATCATAATGACCACACTTGAACTTTATTATCATTAATAGAAGTAGCATTCTACTTACCTTTTCCTTTTCCTATCCCTTTGTCTTGATGTCATCTTCTTTTTTCGAAGTATCTTTGAGAGGTAGATGAACTCTTCTTCTTGTCCATATCTAAGTAGTGAGCTTGCGTACAAGCCTCATGTACGCTCTGTTGGCTAGGACGAGATAACTGGTCTCCTCAAGTGGCTATGGAATCCACCAATATACTTCATCAATAAGTCCTAGTCTGCTACATATTTTCCCATATAGACAAATTTCTTCTGGAACTCACTGGTATACTCCTGCACATTTTGGCCTTAATTTTTCTTGAGATACTGCCAATACATAGACCTCCCTTTCTCATAACAAATAGGATAAAACTATTTTTAATTATCTTTTTAAATTCATCCCACTTAGTATGAGGAGGAAACTTATTAATAACCAAAGATTGAACATAACTTTTAAACCAAGTTAAAGCATGATTGGTCAATTTTAATTGAGAAAAGGAAATTTACTAAATCTCATTAATTTTATGCAACCTGAAATATACCACCGGTTGATCTATCCAATGGTCTAGATTATCAACATTCACATCTCCGTCATAAGGATGAATTTCTATCTTGGCATCTTCTTTAAAAGGTGGAGGTGTGAGAATGACACGAGGCTTCTCTTATTCATACTCATGGGCCTTCAATGTCTCATTTGTTACACCAAGGTTCTCCATGAGAAATCCCATGATGGAATCCAACTTCCCTATGGAAAAGAAAATCGCCCACATCCTTGGACAAACTTGCCACATTTTCATCCAAATTTTAGAAACATTCTTCTCATCTATCATCTGCATCTTCTCTACAAGCCATCTCAAATTCCTTGCTTCCAATTACTTGTAGAAATATATGCTTCAAAAGGAATAAGCATACCTTCACCACTTTATTTTCCCTTTGGGTAAGGTTCATCTAATCGCTTGCAATATCAACACAAGTGAACCACAAAAACTGAAATCTTAACTTCTCTCGATATAAATTTGATCCGTAAAGTGTTGAATTTTACAATAAAAAAATCACTATGCTCATGAAAAATGAATGAAATAAGTGAGTTCTTTGTTAACCAAGTTAATGTGCAATAACAACACACAATTGTACTAAAATTTGAGAAAAGAAAGACAAAAGCAGACAAGATTTATCTGGATAAATCCAATGTGGGAAAAACTCTAGTGGGTGAGTGAATTTTCTCCCCTTCACTATGTAAATCTCTAGAAAAACAAATTAATACCAATAATTGGCCTTTAATAAGGATTGAACACTCCTTCTAATTGTATATTCTTGCTCACAATCCTCAACAATGAAGAACTCACTCTCAATGAAGAAAACAAGAAACAAATATAACTCCTCTTTTCTCACACTTGTTCTCACTCAAAATCACTTGCTAGAATGATTAACGCAATCATATTTATAGTTATTCTTCCCCAAGGATGTAAATAAGTTAAATGTATCATTTGAGTAGCCTAAACATTTACAAGCTGTTGGGATTCTCCATTTTAGCACTAAAGGGATAAAATCACATGACATTTTACAACAACTAGACCCAAACCGAACCTCGGCTCAACCGTAGCTAAACCACAACAGATCTATGGAAATGCACAGTTAATACACAAAACTTAACTATAAATGGTATATTTTTTCATTCGAAGGTGTCTGGATCACCTTCTACCCGACTTAACCATTTTTCTAGAATAATGAACATTTTGAGGATATGTTTTAGAAGAATCAAATATGAAGAAGACATAGAATTGGGTATTTTAGATTCAATTTTTGATCATAGTCCCAAAAAAATCAAGATAGGTAGCATACACTAAAATAATTCTTTAGGAAAGGGGTATAGTGATTGTTCACTTCACGAGTTAAGAGCACAAGGTAAGAACTCAAACTTTTTAATTTTCTAGTAGAGAAAGGTGTCATTGACCTAGGGGAAATGATGTGTATGATCTTCATGGTGTAAGTATAATTCCAAGGCTTGTAGAAGTTTGTTTCAGATATAATGAAGGTTTCATTCAGTGATCATGGTCCTAAATGTGAATATGACAAGGTTAGAGGTAGCCTTTGTGATCTTAAGTATGAGAATGGCCTAGAAAGTAATGTAAGACATTAATGAAGGGAAAATAAGGAGAGCATTAGTCAGGGGGGGGGCAATTGAGCATGGTGAAGTGAGATGATAGAATATGGATAAAATTTTTCTAGGGGGAGTAGTGAGGCTGATTGGTGGAGATAGCAAGATAGTAATGTTAATGCAAGGGGAGCTTTTTGAGGTTTTTCTCTTGAGACCTCCTTCTTGGGTCATTAGGAAAAAAACTAACCTTCTTGACTTTAATTGACTTCCGAAAGTTTTGGAAACTCTCAAGGTTGTGGTAAGCCTCTCCTAGACCAAGATGGAGGCATTCTTGGTAATCCATACACATCTACTCTATATGGAACTGCCTGCTTTTGTAATTTATGTGCATACATAGTCGTGCTTTAAAGATTTGGAAGGTGCTTTGAAAGTTATTTATGTGTAGTAATCTATGTCTTGAAATGAACATGGTTAAAACAACCACCTAGAGATATATTCGTGAGAAAATATAAGTACCAAGTAATCTTCAAGTCATCTCTACCCTATAAAGTGTCAAGAACAATGATTCTAGTCTCAAGTTTGTCATTTCTTAGGTCAAGATAACTTCAAGTCTGTGATTACAACTTATATAGTAAGTTGTCTACTCAAGGTATTGTCTTTATACTTTGGTCTACTCACAAAAATCAATGATATGTTTTGGCAAACCCTTACCATCTTGAAGACTATGGTGATTCCTTTATGCTTGACATGTAAAATCTGAAGTTGTTGATAGAGATTATAAAGACAAATCCTCTTTTAGTGGATTAGAAGATTTAATTAGGTATAGAACCATCTGATAAGTATATATTTTACTTTCCCTAGAGTAAAAATAAGCTTGTGAAGCTTTGGAAATCTAAAATAAGGAACTAGTGTTTGAGATTTAAAACCCTAACTCATCTTAACTTGAAGGTCTTACAAATTCTACTTTCTCAACCCTAAAATGAAGCACCTAAAGAGTTGAATGGATATAATATCATCTTACTCTTCCTCTAAATGTGATCTTGGAGAAAAACATGAAAATATTAATGCAAAAATTTGTTCCAATATGGAGAATACAAAATTTATGCACATAATTGAACTTACTATGTTCTATTATTATTCCAAGGTAGAAATGGGTGTTCTCTACAAAGTCTTGGTTTGAACCTGATTCAAGGTACACAATATATCTTCTTATAAGCTCTAAAAACTTTTTAGAACATGTTTTTTTCTAATTAGCATGTGAATATGAACATGAGGGTCTGAAAAATAAATGAATAATATCATGTTCTCCTATAAATTTTGATTTTTGAGGTGTTCTATTGAGAACGGTATTTGATAGAATACTTGACCCTAAATATCTTTATGATGTGAAGAAGTGAAGTCCTTGATTTTCATGTTTTGTCAAATCTATTCATGATAGAGTTGAAAGTTCACTCAAGATAGTGAACTTGATGTTGGAATAAAAATGATAAAATGGGTTCGATCTTCACTCTAATTGATTACGGACCTTAGGCATTTTATTATGTGCTTATTTTAAAGTCTTAGATGAAATGTGAAGCAAATATGGATAAAATGAGATAAAATTAAGAAGTCGGAAGGATTATTTGAAGGATATGTAATGTTCAAGCTCGACGGCAATAAAGTGATGAGTTACAAAATAATTTCCATATGTTGAAGCATAAATCAAGACCGAGAAAATGTTACTCATTAGAGACAAAGAATGATTTTGAATTCTGTCAGTAGAAGTAAAAAAGGAAGGGTTTTCAAAGAAGGACAAATGTAATAACCAATCTTAAGAGGTTTTGAAATAGGTTTGCAATCTTAGAAAACTTAACTAATCAATGTCAGAAGTATGAATGACATTAGGGGTAGTTTCATTTCAAGATCTTCTCATCTTCCTTGTATGGACAAGTAAATGAAAAGTCTTAAGTTGTGAAGTTTAAAGGTCATTTCGTGATGGATTTTTCAAGTTATATAAAAGGTTATTTGTTTTAAGTGTAGTGTTGTTGATGAAAAATGCTTAGTGAGCACTATGTGTGAGAAATGAAAAATATAGCAATGATAGAGATTTGTAAAATGGGATATCTGAAATAAAAAAATATGAGGCAAAATTTGAGTTAGAGAAGGTCATCTACATGGAGTAAAAACTAGGACTTAGAGTGGAAAAATATCCTGAAATTCTTGAGCTCAAGAGTAGGTACATGCATAGAGAGAATGTTTGAAGGAGTGGTTCAAAGGAGTCTTATGAAGATATTGAATATATGAAGGTAGATTTATGTGACTAAGAATTTGATGTTGAATGCGGTGATTTGATGACAAATAATGAAGATGTGCAAATTCTCTAAGAGATGTAAAAACACTAAAGGATGATGAGGAGTATAGTCTAAAGAGCAAGGGAGAAATTCTTTTAGATATGTGTATCTCTGACTAAGACAAATTTTTTTGAGAGATCCTTAAATCTAAATGCAAGGTTTGTGAACACATATGAATGTATTAGTAAAGAAAGAGTGGGGTATTGTCTTTATATTCTAGAACTAGATAAAGAAAACTTAAAGAAATCAGAGAGTAAGTAAGATGTGAGTAGATGGTTGAGTTTTTATAAAATTGTAGAAGTAACAAGGAAGTTGGTGAGAAAATTTAGGGTCACAATTATGGTGTATGTAGAAAGTTGAAGGTCTAAGATCGATAAGAATTTGTTTGCAAAAATAGCTTTGTATGATAGATACCGAATGTGATTAGGTGATTGGAAGAAAGGGAGTTAGGAGTAGAACATGAGAAGTGAGAAAATATAGATGTCATCATCAGTTATGAGAGACAAAAACAAAGTGTGACAAAAACTCAAGAAAAATTCTAAGTAGTAACTTATCATATAGGGGTTAAAGCCTCCTTGTAATTAATAGCTTACGAGAAGATCAATTGTAGATGGTTAAAATATAGGGGTTAAAGCCTCCTTATAAGTTGAAGCTTCTTGAAGGTTAGGTATAGCTGAACCAAATTTTGGGAGTTGATGCTTCTAGAATTAGTAGAATATTGGTGCAAATTTGGAGTTGTAGCTCTGGTTGAGGTTAAGTTTAGCCATGAAATCATGTAACAATTAAAGGACATTTTTGTCCTAAACAAAGTTCTTGGTTTCAGTGGGTTTTTTCCCAGTTGGGTTTCCCACATTAAATTGTGTCTTTGCGTGTTATCTCCTATTATTTTCTTGTTTATGATTTAATTTTTTCATCATGGAAAGATTAAGGAAATGGAAATGTCTGTAAAAGTTTAATAACACATTGATTCACCCCACTCTCAATGTCCTAGTTTCTAATAGCCTACTACTAAAGAACTATACTAAAATTGTTGAAAATTTTGCTTGAAATGAGAAATTGGCCATTTCCCCCCACGAAACAAGCATCCGGGGGGACACAAACATTGATTGCTACTATACAAGACTTAGTGCTAGTGTCTCAGCTATGTGCTTTAGGTCCAAGTCGATTACGGATCAAAGCTGTAGAATCGTGTGTTCCTATGCCAATTCTATATATTTTGATCTGTTCTAGATCTTTGAGCTGTTATAGGGGTGATTATTTTATCACTATATTCCCCCTTAATTTTTGGTGAATTCAATGAATTTAAGAGAATGGGGTCAAAGGAGAGGACCCGATATTGATATGCATATTCGAGAGTGGATACTATAGGGGGTAGGGTATGTGTGTTGGAATGTGGTCCTATACATGTTGTCATTGATGTAAAACCACATTAATGAAATATTGGATGATGGATTAGGGTCTGATGATTATGTGGATGGTGTTTTCATGACGATTCATATGTGTACTTGATGATATAATGAGATTAAGTGAGGATTGCTTACTCTTGCAAGCCCATTTAAGTGCCTAGGTGATGTTACTTGGTGGTATGAGATTCTTTGTTTCTTGAGAACACTTTTGGCATGATGAATAACAGGTTTGGAGAGTGTTTAGGCACTCATATCAGTTGCATGATGCATATACATGTGATTTCCTTTGTTTGGTGTTCATCCGGAACATACATGGTTGCTAAAAGGTGTGATATTGAGCCTTAGAGATATATGGGCTCATTTTTTATTTCATTTAGGTATATCATGTGTATCATGTATGTTTGGGTCATTTTTAGTGATTTCATGATGAGTTATAGCATTCTTTTAGTTGACCCTAGCTTCTATAGTGTGAAACCTTAAGGAGTTACTATGTAAGTCTCAGTGTCTAGAGAGTTTGAGGTATGGTGATGAAATTATGATTATTTGATAATTTTTTAGGATGTGTTATGGTTCTTTGGGGAAATATTAGGTTTCCATGAGGTGTATTTTGCATGTTATGTCAGTTTTTGTGAGACAAGGTCAAAATCTAGTGCAAATCTAGCTCGAGTTAGAACTTCTTATGCTCACCTTGAATTGTGTTATTTACATGGGACATTTGGCTTTCAAGGATGTTTTATGGATATTTTACAAGGTTTCAAAAATAATGAGGTCATTTCATCGTCAGGGTTTTATGAACGAATGTTAAGAAGATAAAGTGGTCTAAAACCCTAGTTAAACCCTAGCTAGGAGTAGCTTGCAGAAGAAGAGGTATAGTGAGAAATTTTTGATTTATTATGAAAATTTGTGATTATATGTTGGACTCTTATATATTTCCATAAATGTATGGTAGAGGTCATGGTGATGAGTGGGCCCTATCAAGCATGTCTCAAGAAGGTTTACGAAGAAGGTTGTACAAAAGAGTTCCATGCTAAGTTGATGTTATGGAATTTATGTGAGATGATATTTATTTCCATGGATGTTTTAGGAAATTTTATTTCAGGTACATGGTCAAATGAGCTCCATTCAGGTTGATTGGTCAAAAGGTGGTTTTGAGGCTTTAAAAAATAGTCTTGATAAAGTAAGCATAAATGGAGCTACAGGTGGAATTTTGAGATGATTAAAAATGTTTTGGAAAGAGGATTCAAAGATATTTACAGTTATATGACATTTTTATCATGATTATGATATTTTATGTGGTTTCTAGGAAAATATTTAGATAAGAAGGTATTTTCCAAAGTGGAGGATAGGACATGATCTCTTTGTAAATTTTGAGTTATTTGAGGAATGAGATGGATTAGGTGATGCTTGATATAACCTTTAATGTGAATAGGTATGAATTGGGCATCAATGAATCCATTTATAGGTATTTAATATTTCTATAAATGTTGTTATGAACTAATATTTGAAAACATCATTTTGGATAGGTTGATTTAGTAAAGACAAAAGTGACTGTGGTTTGATCAAGTGAGTGTTTCAAGGCTTATAACTTGATTAGAAGTGTTCTACAGGATATTTAATTTCCATAAAGTTGTTACATAGCATGTTTTTTTATTTGGTGACATAATGAAGTTTCTAGGGTCCTAAAGGGTGTAGGAAACAACAATTTTGAGATGAACAAAGAGTATTGGGCCCATTAAATGAAATAATTTTATTGGTTGAGATAAATTGTGACCATTTATGAATGTTAAATTTTATTTTAAGCATGTGTAAGGGTTTATGGGTCATGACTAATTATGGTTTTTATGTAAGGGAATTTTTATCTTTGTGCCCATGGGGTTTTGAGTCATTTTTGGCACATGTAATGGGCTTTTTATACCTAGGAAAACCTACTTGGGTCACTTGTGACTATTGTAATTAAAATTTGGGATGTTTTTATGATGCATGGTTTATGAAAAATGAGGTAAAAGTTTTGTGTTTTAATTTGAAATCAAGAGGAGCTTATAAAAGCATTGTTTTGGGTGCTTTTGCAAGCTAGTTGTGTGTGTGCAAGGTGTGTGACCTAGGTGAAGTTGTTTTGTAGGTGTGTGAGAATTAATTGAGGTTGGATTAGGTGTGTGATAGGTCAAGGAATATCAGAAAGTATGTGTGCAAGTGTTTGAAGGTTTGAGAAGTGAAGAAAGTGATTTTTGTGAAGGGTTTGATCACCTAGGGTTTGTGTGAAGAATTGAATAAGTGTGAGCTGAATATTTGGTCAAAATCACTTGTGGCAGAAAAAAAAATAGAGTTAAGATATTCATAAGGTGGTTGATTTTGTGATTAATAGTCTTAGGGGGGTTGTAGCCTCCTTATGGAGTTGGTGTTTCACAAAATTAGGGTTTGGTGCTCTTTGTAGGGTTAGTGCTCTAATAAAATAGAGGTTGGTGCTCCTTGTGTGTTGGTGCCTCACTAAAATTTGAAACATATCAATATAAGATTGTGTTTCAGTGGGATTTCTTCCCCTTGAGGGTTTCCACTTATATCTTGTGTCTTGTGTTGATATTTTGCTTATGGTTCTTGCACATGTGATGATTTATTGTATGCACACATTAATGGATGGTTGAATGTTTATGATTTTTGATTAAGAAAATATGAAATCTGAATTTAAATTATTGTAAGGAGTGATTAACCCCCTCTCAGTCCATTATGCTTTTGAAAATTGGTATCGAGCTTGTCCTTTTGGATAAGTTTAACCAATTGAAAGGAGATCTTCTGAAGAACAATTATGGAGTATTCTAAAGAGAAATTTGGTATGTTTCCATTGATAAACATGAGGGATTACTTAAATCCATTAGGTTTTTATATATGGTATGAAATCTATGGGATTTTTTCATCTTATTTACAACAAAATGAAGTATGTGGTATTGCTAAAACTTCTTTTCATAGTCAAGATGAGAATCTGATTTGGTATATTGACAATGGTTGTTCAGCTCATATGATAGGTGATAAGAGTAAGTTCATAACTCTAAAGAAACATACTTCAGGGTCTGTGAGATTTGGAGACAATTCTACCATAAATATTCTAGGAAGAGGTACTTTGAGCTTGGACAATGGGAAAACTATCACCAAGGATGTCTTATATACTTAATGAAATTCAAATGGTTAATGTAACAATATGTTCTTACCTTTGATGTGAAAGGTTGCAAGATAAGGAAAGGAGAATCAGGTAAGCTTGTTGCAAAGGAAAAAATAAATGATAATAACATGTTTATTCTTAAATAAATCAACAAAGAAAAATGTTTTATGAGCAAGATGGATGATTTTTAGTTATGGAATAAAAGGTTAGGTCATGTGAACTTTGATAATCTTGTCAAAATCAGCTCTAACAATTATGTAAGGAACATGCCTAAACTCAACAAACCATAAGATACATTGTGCAAGGCATGTTTGCATGGGAATAAAAATAGAAGGAGATTCAAGAATAATGAACATGAGTCTACCATAAGTCCACTTTAGCTAATTCATATTGATCTATGTGGGCCTATGAGGACTGAAATTACTTCAGGTGATTACTATTTTATGTTTCTTATTGATGATTTCACTAGATACACTTGGGTTGCATGTTTGAGAAACAAATTTGATGCATTGGATGTTTTTAAATCCTTTAAGGATCTTATTGAGAATGAAAAGAATGGAAAAATAAAATGTATTAGATCTGATAATGGAGGAGAATTTTGGTCTGATTCATTTGATGAGTTTTGTAGTGTTCATGGCATTAAGAGGTAAGTTTTCAGTTTCTAGAAATCCTCAACAAAATGGAGTTTTGAAAGAAAGAATATAAATATTCAAGAGATGGAAAGGACCATTCTTAATGAGTCTAAATTATCTTATGGTTATTGGAAAGAAGAAATTTTTACTATTGTTTATATTCTTAATAGGTGTCAGCTAAGGGTGAATAGTGACAAGACTCCTTATGAGCTATGGAAAGGAAGACCAACCAATGTGGAGCATTTTAGAGTATTTGGGTGTAGATGCTTCATCAAAGAGGACTAAATACAATCTTGGTAAGTTTTATTCCAAATTTGATGAAGGTATATTTTTGGGTTATTCATCAAGAAGCACAACTTACATTTTTTATAACAAGAGATTGAAGTCTATTGTTGAAAGTGCTAGTGTAAAATTTGATGAATCTTATCCTATGAGATATTTTTCTAAGGCAAGTGAAACACTTCATGAGGATAATTATAAGGAAGAATAGGATGAGGTTGTTCAAGAAAACAAAGAAGAATATGATGAGGAAGAAAGGAAAGATACCAAGGCTCCTTCTAGACAAATTAGGAGAGATCATCCTAAAAATCAGATTTTGGGGAAGAAAGATGTTGGAGTCACTACAAGAAGGAAATTGGTAAGTATTCAAAATCAAGAGAACTCATATTTTATTTCAAAAAATTGAACCTAAGAATGTAGTAGAAGCTAACAAAGATGAATGTTGGGTTAAGGATATGAATGAAGAGCTAGATCAGATTGAAAAGAACAAAACTTGGGAACTTGTACCTAGACCAAAAGGTAAGAATGTAATTGGATCTAAATGGGTGTTTAGAAATAAAATAAATGATAATGAGATAATTCATAAGAAACAAATAAAGATTGGTTTGCAAGGGATATACTCAAGTCGAGGGAATATACTTTGATGAAACATTTGATCTTGTAGCTAGAATGGAAGCAATCAAATTGTTCTTAGCATATGTAGGTTTCAAAGGGTTTAAATTTTATCAAATGGATGTAAAATCAGCCTTCTTGAATGGATATCTCAATGAGGAAGTTTATATGGAGCATCTGATGGTTTTTCATTGACTGATAAAGTTGATTATGTGTGCAAACTAAATAAGGCTCTTTATGGCTTAAAACAAGCCCCTAGAGCTTGGTATGAAAGGCTTGATAAATACTTGATTGAGAAAGGTGTAGTTGATAGTAACTTGTATATCAAAAGTGAAGGAGATCATCTATTGATTGTTGTAGTCTATGTGGATGATATTATATTTAGTGGAGGTAGTGATCAAATGACTCACAATTTTTTGAAGCTATGAAGAAAGAGTTTGAGATGTCTATGTTAGGAGAGCTTTCATTCTTCATTGAAATTCATGTAAGTCAACATGAAAAGGTATATTCATATTCCAATCTAGGTATATCAAGGAAATGATTAAGAAATTTAAAATGTATGATTTCAGATCTGTTGATACTCCTATGATTACAGAATGTAAAAATTACAAGGAATATGATACTCCCAAGGTAAATCAATCTGAATATAGGTATATGATTGACAACCTACTTTATGCTACTACTGCTTCAAGACCTAACATTGTGCAAGCTGTTAGTTTGGCTAGAATATTTCAAGAGGATCCTAGAGAGTCACATCTACAAGAAGTGAAAAGAATCTTTAGATACCTTAAAGGCACTACTGAGTTTGGTTTGTGGTATCCAAGAAGTGAAAACTTTGAATTGAGGGATTATTTTGATGTTGATTGGGAAGGCAACATGGATGATAGGAAGAGTACTAGTGGTGGTGCATATTTTTTTTGGATAATGTCTTGTTTCATGGTCAAGTAAAAACAATCTCTTGTAGAACTCTCAACATGTGAAGTTGAATATGTTGTTGTTGCTCATTGTTTCTCTCAAGTTGTGTGGATGAGGCAGACCTTGGAAGATTACAAGATCAAGAATGATGGACCTACACCTATTTTTGTGATAACACTAGTGCAATCAGTGTATCAAAGAATCTAGTTTTACATTCTAAGACAAATCACATTCCTATTAAGTATCACTATCTAAGAGATCTTGTGAGAAAAGGTTGCATCAAGTTGGAGCATGTGTCTACAAAGGAGGAAGTGGTTGATATACTAACAAAAACTCTTCCAAAGCCTACATTTGAGTACTTAAGAAGTATGTTGGGAGTGATCTCAACTCATAATAAATATTTATTGACCTTAAAATGTATGTAAGGGAGAAAGAAAAGTGATAAATTTTCTCAACCAAGTTGGTAGCTTGTTGATTGTTTATTAGTTGTCTTAATCTTAATATAAGAAGTATGTGTTACATCATGATTCAAGGTCAAATTTGTGTCATTTGTGATTGGTTATGATTGGAGTACCTTTTGAGTCAACTTAATATGTGTAATAAATGTGTATGTGGTCTGTGATGTCCCTTAATGTCATGTACCATATCTCATGAAGTGTCATGTGTGATGAAGCAATTATTTAGCATGATTGTATGTATCCATGTAGTGTGAAGTGTCTTTGTCATTCATTCATCTTCTCAAAGGTATAAGTTTATCTCTATAAGTGAGTCTGTGTGTCTCATTGAATCATGTTTCATGAGTCCTAAATGATATATATGGATCCATGAATGTGTTTTAAATTATTCATGTGACATTATGTATATTGTTTTGATCAATCAAGTATGAAGGTGAAGTTAATGCAGAGCTTTCAAAAGTATATGAGATAAAATCAAAAAGATTTCTAGTAAGATGGTGACACTATTTGACTCCAAATCATGGTAAAAGGTTATCAGATAATTTGAAGGGTAAAATTAAGAATGAATATTCATTTTTTTGTCTCAAGAGAAAGTTAGTGTACTTTGATCACTTCTCTGCCCTCAACTGGGTTACCTTGTGCACAAAGTGAATGGTATAGATGGAAACTAAGATTTTGAGGACCAAATGATGATGTTTAAGGCTAAAATTTGGTACAAATATTCTAGAAATGATGGAATAAAATATTTAATATTCTTTAGGCCCCACGTTTGTCTTCACTCCATGGATTTTTGACAATGTTTAGATTTGGCAAGTGGTAGTGCCAAGATGTCTAATTTGAGGTATGCATCTTGCTAGCTTTGATGGGTAAGTTATTTGTTGGAATTGGTAATCAAGGTATTTAAATAAGATGCCATGGATAAATGGGTATTTGAATCAAGCTTGATATCATCATATAGTTCTATAGATCAAAATATGGTTGTGATTTCTTCTAGAGCTAGGGCTAGAAGACCGTGACAATAAATTTATTGATGCAAAGAATACATTGAAAATTTCTTGTCTGGTATAGATCCGAGTGTAATTCTATGTGTACTCAAAATATCAAAATATTTGTACATAATACCAAATTGAATCAAGTTTTTATTCTGAGGTAAATCAAATAGATCTTCATGAGTCTTACAAAGAAGGAGTGATTCTTTGGTGAGTCTTTTACAAAGTGACCATGTATGAGAAGATCCATGTCTATTCGAGTGATTGAGAGATGATTCATATAGGTAAGAAGGTAAGTTTTCTATATCCTTTGATGTAACTGAGCCTTTAGATTCTAAAGTATGCATATAGAAAGATGTTATGTGCCTAAAATAATTGTTATTAGAATTAGTAAGTGTAGTTTTTCACACTTGTGATTCCATGCACAAGATGGATTGCTATAGGATCAAGACTTTAAGGAAGAGGTAGAGGATGGTTTTCTTAAGAGGTAAAGAAGTATTTATTAAGGATATTCATGATAAGTAAATTAGTATAGATACCTATTTACATGTTTCAAGAAGTATTTATTGCATGTGAGTGTATTATGTACTTTCCCAAGACTATGCATGATCATTTTTGCTCAAAAAAACAAGCTACAAGCTTGTAGTTGTTATAATAGGTATAATGGAAATGTATGAGGAGGAATACAATGCTCTCTCAACTCCATTTGATGAAATGTGGTAGTAAAAGTGAAGAAATGTTTTTGAGTTGGTCCTTTAAATCATGATGATCTTAATAGGTTGGCTAACAAGTGCTACTGATGTAGCAAAAGAAGTGCATCTACAAGTGAGAGAAGGATTTGAGTCTATTAGGACATGGGAGTGTATATGATTACTTTGAAATGATGTTGCAGGTTATCATTTGTGTTAAAAAGAAATCTTGTTGGAAATTTGATGCTTGGCTTAGTGGTATCTTTGATGTTTTGAGATGATGTCGGTGAAAAGAGACAAGAAACATGTTGCTCCTACATGAGTGTATGAGATATTCATGTCAAGGGGAGCTTGAGAGTATGCTTAAAGATGGGGACATAGAGTTCTCAAGGAAATAGAGGTATGTGTTGGAGGTCTACACTATGCATTGTAAAATTTTCCCCTTGTATGCATGATCTTAGTCAATTATGAGTTATATGGTTGAGAAAATGGTTTAGGACTA
Source organism: Taxus wallichiana var. yunnanensis (assembly GCA_018340775.1). Lineage (NCBI taxonomy): Eukaryota > Viridiplantae > Streptophyta > Pinopsida > Cupressales > Taxaceae > Taxus > Taxus wallichiana. The sequence continues at coordinate 730,526,606 of CM031240.1, forward strand.
GTGAAAGTTGCTCAACATGATTTCATGACAAGTTTGCAAGGTAATTTATTTTTTCTTAATTCTCTCTTATAGAAATAATGATCTTTAGTCTAGGGGGAGTGATAATTTTCTAAATTATGAGATGAGTGAATATGGGGAGAGCCTCAAAATTGGTCCTGAATACTCTGAAAGGTCTACTTAGGGACTTATGTTCTTGTGTCAGTTTGCATAGTAAGAAGGTGCATTGAAATGCTAATTCTTTGCTTTAAAAAATTGATTTGAGGTCAATAAAGGTGGTTTGATAGTGTAATGCCCCCCAGAGGCACCGAGAAACCAAACCAAGGTCACTAAGATTCAACTAGAAATTTTTGGGTAAATTTTTTTGAAGTGATTAATTAAAATTAGTCTCTTTTGAACCATATCCCATTAATAATTTAATTTATACAACTTTAGTTTTCTCAGCCCTAATAAAATCCCAAAACAAACTATTTTTTTATTCTATTGAGCTTACTAAGGTCACTTTAAAAGTTACTACACCCCTTTAATATTTATTAATTTTCCCTTCTATTTAATTATTTACCCACACACACCACAAAAGTTATTTTACCATTCCCATGAAATGATCATGACTTAAAAGAAATGTAGGGTTAAATGAGAGCCCTAGGATGGAACAAATCTTGACCTTTGATTTCAAATTTCCCTAAGTTTGCCCTAATGCATCTTTATCTCTCTTTTCTTTTCTTTTCCATATCATTTCCTCTCTTTTTTTTTGTTTCTTCTTGTAGGTGGAGAAGCTGTGGATGCTTTATTCATGGTTAGAAGGGACCTTATCCTCATGGTATTTGTTTATGCAATCTATAACAACAATCCATTATTATATATATATATATATATATATATATATTGTATCAAGAGTGGCCGCGGTAAATGGAGGAGGTGAGGGCCTGCGTGAAGAAGGAGAAGGGTGTGAGGCGGGGTGGAGGATGGTGGGAGTGGGGATGACTATGTGGGAGGAGGGGCGTGTGGAGTGGGTCTTGGCTAAGGGTAGGGGTGCGGTTTTAGGGGTGTGGTTGTGTGGAGGCGGTGGGGGGTATCCTTGTGTAGGATAGGGAGAAGTGGATGGTGGAGCAGGTGTGGAGGCTAATGGGCGAGGCACGTGGGTTTAGGGATAGGCCACACCAGGTGGAAGGAGGATGGGAGGGCTCGGCCCCTCCTTGTCACTTTTTATTTTTATTTTTTTGTCTTATTTTAAATAAAAATTTATTTATTTAAAGCTTTTTGTTTTAAGTAAAGTAAATTATATTTTTAATATATATATATATATTTATAGTTGTAAATATATATATATATATATATATATATATATATATATATATATGACATGTAAAAATACATTTGTAATACTATAACAATTTTAAACAGAAATCTATTATTGAGTAAAATATATCTACCGTATAAAACTAAAAACTGTATTAGGTACGTAAATATTGTTGAAAGTTATTTTACATACATTGTGAGAGAATAAACCCTTCAAACTATAAATTTTCATATTTTAATCTGTAAATTTGGTAATGTATGGGAAAACTTAAAAATTTCAATAACTATGTACATTAAGATGATTTTCCCTATTTGATATTTTAAATAATGAAACCAGTAATTTGAAAAAGAAGATATTTGACTAAGCTAACACTTAGTGAGAGAGGTAGGAACATACAATCTACTTATTTCATCCATTCAAATAAATTAATCAAGAAGGAAAGTAAAGACTAATTTTATTCTATTTTCTAAATTGTAACATTTATAAGGAGAGATGTGTTGCAAAAATGATACTTTATATTATTTATTATTATTTTTCTCATACAATCTTATTACATGATTTAACAAGAGGGATATCAACAACAAGAATAATAATTTTTCCAATAACTCACTTTCCTTCAAAATGGAGTCCCAACAATTCATATTAAGAAATTTTCACTATCTTACAAGCCTTTATTTCAAAGGTTTAAGTTTCCAAAAGGCATAACATAGTTCCATAACATTCCAAATATTCAAAGGAAAACAATACAAGGTAACATGCAAATATTAAGGGTAGATTTATCAACAAATGTGATGCTAGTTTACATGTAACTCCAAATACAAAGAGGGTTTTCAAGACAATGAAAGCTTCCACAAGCCATTCTTTTCAAGATATAATGAAAATGAAGTCCATAAAATGGTGAAGGATACGGAGAAACTTCCAAATTGACAAGTGTCTTCATATGTCCTCCAATAGCTTTCCAACTCCAAAATTTTCCAAAGGACCAACACAAGGAGAAAGAGCTTGTTTAACCACCCAACCTTTAGGCATCATTACATGCCTTTCCAAGGTTGGAAGGCATGCTAGCCTCCCCCAAGCCCATGGGAAAGAGGACTACTATCCACAACTTTGCACAAGAGTAAGGGAGAACAATCCAATATTATATTCACATACAATCTAAGACCATGCACAAAGAAATAATCACAAAAAAATGCAAATAAGGGAAAAGAGGAGAAGCCATATTCTACCTCCAAAATGGGGAAGAGAAGAAAGAGATCTCCAAGTGTCAAGAGTGTAGCCAATATTGGTTGCACATAAAAAATAATTCTCCACAACCTCCTTATTCCTCCAAAGTCATCACACCCTCCTTATTTCTCCATCCATTCACCAAAATCCTTCTTGGGAGGATTTTCAAACCCAAAAGGGTTTCCTCTCCAAGAATGGGGAAGGGGGTTCAAACCATATGAACCACCTTCCCCACCTCAAACCATTTGAGGGGAGTAACTAAAATCCTACATGGCTTTCCCATCAAGCCATGAGGATTGGGAGGGAAAAATCCCCCTCTCTTCCCCCACAAAATCCAAAAATCCATCATGCCATATGATGGATGGAGGAAAGAAGAAAACAAAACCATAACAATAAATGGTAACACAAAAGTGGTAACACACATTTTAAAAAAAAAAAGACTAATATCTAACATGAAATAAAACACAAAAATGAACTCAAGGAGCCTACCTTCAAAAGCTCTCCAACTTCTAACTTTCCCACTTTTTATCCAAGAAAGCTCTAATTCCAAAATCCTTAAGCCTCAAGCAAAATCTCTTAAAAAAGTTCTCTTCTTTACCCATGAGGAGAATTTGAAGAGGATCCTGTTGTTGCAAATCAGCAACACCCCTAGATGTTGATCAGACTTCTAGTTTGACATCTTGGACATCCAGTGTGATTGCACAACATTGAATCCTTTCCCCAAGTGTGGGACTTGTAAAATGGGAAAGGAATCTCCAGATTAGAGGTTGGTTCCTCAACTCCTCTGATCAGATATGTCACTTTCAAGTTATACAGAGGTTTCAAACTCAAAATCCTACTCTAAATTCCAAAGTGGACAGAGATGGAGAATACAAAAAAAAAAAACTGAAACTAGTGCTAATAAGGTGATACACCAAAGGAGTGGTGAGCATTTTTTACTTCTGCAAATTGACACAGTTCATAAAAATGCAACAAAAACTTCATGCACAAATTGATAACTATAATGGAGGGTTAGAAATGAATCAAAAAACACAAACAAAGGATTAAAACTCATTCACAGCACTGTATTGTCATTTTTACATCAAAAACCACTTGCATTACAACACCTGAGAGGAAAAATAGGTTTCCATCTTGGAAAAGGTCTGGTTTTCCACAAAATCACTTTTTTGAGTGATGAGAGGAGCTGCCATACATGGAAAAAGGTTCAACCCTTTAAAAATGAGCCAAATCGGCTTTTTACGGTGCAACCACGACCCCTGGGAGAGAGAAACATGGGAAAACATGGGGAAGATTCAACCATTGACCAAAACACAATCAAAATAGCATGGGCATCCTTACATACCCATCCCCTGACATTTTTAGCCATGCTGGGAGAGAATGCGAGCCATTCTTCATTAAAAATGGTGGTTGAAACATCATTTCTGTCCATGACCACGTGCCAGAGGAATTTTTTAATTTTCTCTCCAAAATCTATAAAAATAAAAAATGACCTGGAATCTTGTAGATAATTTCACCATCTTTCCATTGATATAAAGAACATGAAAAAACTGAGCTCTGGATCGAAAGATATGGCCGTTTGAAGTTTTAGGGCAAAACAGGGCCAAATCGGATTGGCGGGCAAAAATTTGAATTTTTCACCTTTTTTGCATTTGGGAAAATTTCCCAAAAAATCCCCACGCTCCACCATTCCGGGACACATGGCATGCTTTGATTGGGCGCAGGCCTATCCTGCTTCATTTTCCTTTGTTTTCCCTTTGGAAAATTTTCTAAAAATTCCCCGGGCCGATGAGTTGAGGCCACGTGGCGTGTGCTGATTGGACGCGGGCCTGTTCTTTTAAATTTTCCATCGGTGCTTGATCCATATTTTGACCCGGACACGTGTCGAAACATGATTCACTGCGGGCCTTTCCTTTCAAATTTTCTATGCGGGCTTGTCTTGAGTTTTTTGCCGCCACCTGACACGTGGCAAGATGTGATTGGTCCGCATTTGGGGGGGGTGTTTTCCTTTGAAATTTACTTCCTTTTTGCTTGGGAAAATTTCCCAAATTCTCCCCGCCTTCTGCTGGCCCAAGACACGTGGCACAATTTCATTTGCCGTGGGCCCTCCACAAACATTTTTACCTTTATGTGTGCCCAAATTTTGGGAAAAAATCCCAATCTCCTCCCGCGCTCCGCCATTCCGGGTGCCCATGGACACGTGGTGCAATTTCATTGGTCACGGGGGCCGCAGGCCAAAACCCTTTTTCATTACCTTTTACCAAAACACTTTTCCAAAATTCTAAATTCACCTCCACCCTCCACTTTTCCGGCCTCCGGTGACATGTGGCACAATACGATTGGGCGCGGGCCTTCTTCATAAAAATTCTCCCTGCGCCAACACTTAGTCATTTTTTCAATTTTTTCCCATGGACACGTGGCGCAATTCTATTCGCCGGCGGGCCTATGGGGAAAACCTTCCTTTTGAAAACTTTTTCCAAACACTTGGTGAAAATTCCAAGTTTTCCTCCAACCCCACCACTTCCTTGGGCACGTGGCGGCATCTCATTGGCTGCGGGCCTTTCAGGGAAAATTTCCCACAAAAACTCCGCTGAGCCATAACTTCAAAAATACATGGAGTTAGGAGGAAAACTTTACCTTTCTAGGGAAAGCTAAGAAAGAGCTCTATCAATGGTGCCATTTCAAAAAGTTTTGAGTCCTTGAAAAGCAAAAATTTATGATTGAGGCACAAGAGAGGGAAGAATGAAAGGAGTTAGCCACAAAATGAGCAAGGGGCACATTTAGATAACAATTTTGGCGACTCAGAGGGGTCATCTACCTGCTGGATGAAGTTACAGGTTCTGAAGCAATCCATTGGGCATGGAGTCATCAAATTCTCTATTTGATACTCAATTGACTAGAACACTCTGCAAGGAGGGAGATGGAATATCATCTGATGGAGCAAGGCCTGTAACACACATTCCCAGGAACAACAAGCATGTGCCAAAGCACTTAGGGAAAACAAAACTAAACTATAGCAAAACAATGTGCACAAGCACTTGGAGGAATGGAGACCTAAGATAATATGTACAAGATGGAGAGTTCCTTCAATACAATGCTTTAGATGGATTCCATTGACTGGAATCTATAGTTCTTCACCATCCAATGAAGACAATTGGAAAGCATTGTTGTCCTTACACCTTGTGACCATGTATGGGCCACTCCAAATGGTATCAAATTTTGAATGCCTTCCCGGTTTGCTCTATCTGCATCCCATTTTAACACTAGATCTCCAACTTGGAAGGATCTATTCTTGGCCTTTCTATCAAAGGTCTTCTTTATCAAAGCTTGATCCTTCTCCATTACTTGGGATGCTTGATTTCTGATTTCTTGGAGCTCCATCAATTCTACATATCTGACTTCCATGGGCTCAAACTCCAACAACTCCAACTGTTTCATGAGTTCCAATGTTGGCAACTCAAGTGACATGGGCAAAATTACCTCTCTCCCATAAACAAGCTTAAATGGAGAGTTACCTATAGATCTCTTGGGAGTTATCCTATCAGCCCATAAGGCTGATTTCAACTTAGTATGCCAAGATCTCTGATTTTCATCAAGAGTCCTAATGATCCTCAACAAGTTCTTATTTGTAGATTTAGCCTGGTCATTACCCTCGAGGGTAATAGTTTGATGAAGTGCTTAGGTAGATCCCATTCTTGACAGCCCATTAGTCACCTTGGACCCGATGAATGCTAATGCATTATACGATATTATTGTAGTGGGTATGCCAAATTGGTTGTTATTCCCTCATAGAAGTCTAGGATGCTAGATTCATTTGCTTCCTTGAGTGTTCTTGCTTGATCCACTTGGTGAAATAATATGTTGCTTTGTTAGAATCCATTTGTGTCCTTGGCTTGAATTGGGATTAATGACTCTAATGAAGTCCAAGCCCCATTGCATGAATGGCTGGTAAACTGAAATTGGATGCAATGGAAGGGCAGTTAGCCTCTCTTTACCTGTGAAGAACACATAGTTCTTGCACCTCTTGATCCATGCATAACAATCACTGAAAATCTTGGGCCAATAATAGCCAGCCCTCATGATCTTTAGAGCTGTCACTCTTGGTGCAAAATGACCACCAGCTGGTCCACCATGGAACTCTTCCAACACCCTATGAATCTAATTTGTACCAATGCATCTCAGCAGTACTCCATTCACATCCCTTTTGAACAAAACACCATCAACAAGGGCATATGGGACAACATGCAATCTGAAGTGTCTTCTTTTGGTCTTGTTCATCTCTAAAGGGCATAGACTTGTGCTTAGGAAGTGCATTATGTCTTGGGTCTAGCAAGGAATGGGAACACCATTATTTTCCTCTTGAGTGCTTCCTTGCTCATGGCTGTCTTGCAATGCCAAAACAACCTCCTTCTCATTGCATGCTTCCTTTTGTTTGCTCAAAATCAGTTTCTCACACAATCCTTTTCCTCTTACCAACTTGGTGAATTTGATCTCAATGTCATACTCCATGACACGAGTAATCCAACCTGCCCTTTTTCATTCAGGTCTTTGTTGAGGAGGAAGTCCTTAACTCCCGCATGAGAAACCAACAACTGAACCTTGTTGTTTGAGACTAGATGCTTGAATTTCTTCAAGCTCCTGATTACTGCAAGAACATGCTTCTCAATGAAGGAATACTTCACCTCATAGTCCTCTAGGATTTGGCTGAAGAAAGCAATTGGCTGCTCATCATTGTCTTTGTTCTGTTGTACCAAAATTGTAGAAATAGTATCATCACCCCCAAATGCATAGAGGATAAAATCCTTAGAGAAATCCGGGTTGATGAGAGTTGGGGCTTGAGAGATGGATTCTTTTATTGCTTCAAAAATTTCCTTGCCTTCTATTGTCCATTTGAAAGCCATGCTTTTCTTTAACATCTTGGTGATAGGCTTGACAAGGGCTGCAAAATTTGGGATGAACCTCCACACAAAATTTATTCTCCCCAAGAAGCTTTGAAGGGCCTTCTTATGGCTTGGCAATGGTAGTGTTCTTATGGCTTCAACTCTTTTTGGATCAATTGCTAATCCTTCTTTGGAGACAATGTGGCCAAGGAGTTTTCCTTCATGGGCTAGAAAAATACACTTTTTAGGATTCAAGGATACTCCAAATCTTCTGCACCTTTGGAACACTTGTCTCAAATGGAAGAGGTGGTTCTGCTTTGCATTTTTGAAAAACAAGTGATATCATCAAGATATATTAGCACTATGTTGTTAATCAAATCCTTGAATGCCATGTCCATTTCTCTTTGGAAAGTAGCTCCAGCGTTGGACAACCCAAATGGCATTTTCTTGTATGCATAAGTTCCCCATTTGGTTGTAAAGGTTGTCTTGAACTGATCCTCTTCTTTCACCATAATCTGATTGTACCCCAAATAGCCATCAAGTAATGAAAACCTCTCAGAGCCAGCAACAACTTGCAAAATCTGCTCCATGGAAGGAAGTGGGTAATGATCCTTGAGAGATGCTCTATTCAAATCTTTGAAGTCAACACACAATCTGATTTCCCCACTCTTCTTTCTAACTGGTACTAAGTTGGCCACCCAACTAGAATGCTTGATAGGAAAAATGATTCTTGATTCTATCAACTTATTCAATTCTTTCCTCATGAGAGGCTCCATGTGTGGATTGACTGGCCTTTGTTTTTGCCTGATGGGCTTAGTACTTGGATCCAATTTAATGGTGTGTTGAGCTAACTCAGGATTGAAACCTTTCAAATATTCATAGCTCCAAGCAAACACATCAGGGAATTCTTGACAAAGTTGTATGAACTCATACCTTTCTTGTTCAGTTGTCATCTTACCAATTTGGAGTGATTTGCCTTCTTCCACCGAGATGGACATTGAATCTTCTCCCTTGACTTGGATGTTTGCTTTCTCCTTCCTAAACTGATCATTAGGATTGAAAATGGACTCCAAAGTAATAAGTCCCTTGGGTAGCTTTTGGTTCTGTCTGTACCACTTGGTCACCATCTTTGCTGCTCCAACTTTTCCTAATTTTTAGTGAGAACTCAGCCTCTTCTTGCAAGAAATGAATGATTTCTTGATCATTTTCAAACACTTGCCAACTTACATTGTTTTGCAGTACTAAAGGCCTCACAATCATGTGGATGTTTGGTTGTACCTTGTCTTTTTGAATGCTTTCAACAACGTCAAAGGCTGCCCCAACTGCTGCAAGCCTGTCAGTAGCTTGGTTCTCTTTTCTAGGAATGGATTTTATGCCAAAACCCTTAAAATATTCAATGAGGTCCCACACCCTGTTTTTGTAGCACTTGAGTAGATCATTCTTGACAACATGCTGCCCCTTAACTTGGTTGACAATCAACTCACTGTCACCAAGGACTTGCAAGTTCTTTATCCCTTTCTTGATTGACCAATGTAATCCTTGTATCAAAGCTTCATATTCAACAGTGTTATTAGAGCATGCAAACTGAAATCTAAAAGTTGAATAATACTTAAATCCTTGAGGAAACCAACATAGCTCCCCCTCCTGCACCTTGTCTATTCCTTGATCCATCAAAAACAACCGCCATACCTCATTGGTCATCCTTGTGGTCTACGGCTTGGTGATGCTAGGAATAGGCTGATTTTATTCATGCATGCAATAGACTCCTAACTCAGATTCTTCTATCTCTTGATAAGGATCAAAAGCATGTACCTTGTTTGCCCATTCATCAAGAGTTAGATCTAGGATACTTCCAACCTTGGTGTCAGCTTCATTAGTGCTTGGATAATCCTCTTGATCAAACGCTAAACAATTGGTATTGATCGACTTGGAGTGTGAGGCTCAATGTGAAAGTTTGCAATAGGCTCAGATTTGATTGTGGCTTTAGTTCCATATCTTGTCCCGAAAAACATGTGTGACCAATCAGCGAGATAAGTAACCTCCAATCTTGGTGTGAAATCCCTTGTGAGACATAGAGCAAAGAGTGGTGGAAGGTTTATTACCGAGACATCTTGTAAAACAACAATGTTGGGGCAGGAATGTAAGGTAAGACTCAAGTTTTTATCACTCCAACTATTTTTATTGCTTGTCACATCCAATTGCACTACTCCTTTGGATATGACTTCATCTTGAATTCCCAACGATCAGCTATTTGCTTGGGCATTACCGAACTACTTGCCCGGAATCAATCATGCAATTGTGTACTAATTGATCTCAATGATCAATAAAACATAGAATGGATGGGGCTTCAACATTTTACCTTTTGTTCTCCATGATTCCCCTCGGGTGGGCAAGCATTTATGAGCACCTTCTCTTGCATTTGGAATTGCTGATTTGAAGTTGATAGTCCTTCATGGCAGCTTGTAGCAAATCTCTTTGGCACAGGATAGATAGTGATTCCCACATTGATATGTTTACATTCATCTTCTTCATCTGATCAATGATGTTGAATGGAGATGAAGCATCTCTTTACTGTCCCCTAGCCTGCACATTTCCTTGCACATGGGCAGCAGCAACAATGGCATTTGAGTTGGCCTAGGAGCTGTCTTAGGCAGTCCTTGCGTGTTTGGGATTGGATTTTGTTTTCCAATAGTTTGTGGAGTGATAGAAGATTGAGGATTGCTTGGGGCTAATGGTTGTTCTTCACCCAAATTTCTCCTTTTTGACCTTGTGTTGGCTGCAACACTTTGGGGAATTGTTTGATTCATGCCACAAAAATCTTCTACCTGCCAGTTTACAAATGTGGCATCATTTGGAGCTGATTGTTGTTGGAATGTTTCTTGTTGTTGGTTACTTCCTTGGCTACCTTCACCTTCCACACCAGTAGTTGTCACCATTAATGCTTGATTCAAGGCACCATTGAAGCACATGGACTGGTTATGAGGTTCATTGCATGGGAAACACCAATCATACTCTTGAGCTATATTGTTTTGTACTAGCACTAATGCTTTAGAGGTAGATGTAGCATTGGGATTATAGGGCTGAAATGGTCTGTTCGCAGGAGGTATTGCTTGGTTTAAATTTACAACTGGATTGGGTGGTCTTTGGGGTTGATATGGCTTCCTGTTAGGCTGAGCTTGGGGCTGGAAAGAAGGTCTAAAGCTTTGGGCTTGCTGCCTTTTGAGTGTAACCAGCTCATTACCTAAATTTTGTAATTGCTTCATGACTTCTTGAAGTTCATTTGAGGCACTAGAAGATGAAGTAGAAGCTTCACTTGAATTCTGATTTCTAGGAGTGGGAATAGGAGCTAAATTAGGCATTTGATTAGTGTTTGGGCTCTCTAAACTTGGAAATAATGGCATTGGAGGCCTAGGAGCTAGCTTGCCAGCTTGAATCAAACAATTTTCAGCTCTAATAACAATGCTATAAGCAATGGGGATAGTTGTGCCTCCCATGGATTGAATTAACATAGAAATATCAAAATTTAAAGCTTTAAGGTAATAAAGGAAAGCACCTTGTTGTTGGCCTGACTGTCATTGGAATTCTCTCCCAAGTCCTTTGAAATCTGAAATTAAAATCAGTCAGCTGCTCATTGGGAGCTCTCTTGATGGTTGTCAACTGCTCCAAAAGGGACAAGTTATCTCCCTTTTCTCCAAACTGCTCATGGAGGGCTATACATAACTGGTTCCAATTTTGGATAGAACCTGAGGCAAGACTCCTAAACCATTACAAAGCTTTCCATTTGAATGAAGATGCCATCAGTTTGACAGCAACTTACATCTCATTGATTTCATGGATTGCACAAATATTAGCAATATCCTTAACATGATCACCGGGAGTAGTCTAATTCTCTCCAGTAAAGTATGGAATGTTCTTTAATGCTACAACTAGAATTGGATTTTTGCATTGAGAGCAAGTGGGCTCTTTGCCAGTGAAATTGACATAGGGGTTGTTTTGTGCCATTCTGATTGGCCTTAGAACCCTTGTTGATTGAATGAAAGGCCTACCAAGTGGAGGAGTTGAGAGAGTTCTGTTTGGTGGAGATGGAGACCTTTGAATCCTCCTCCCTCTTTGCCTTCTTCTTGGAGATAACTGCAGATACTCAAACAACACTTCTTCTTCTCCAACTCTTGACCTTGTGGTGATTCTTCTCATGAGTTTTCAAGTCTACACTACTAAAACCAGTTGATTCTTCTTCCTTGGAGTCACCAGATGTGCAATTTAGGGCTATTTTAAGCAAGAAACTTGCAAAAAATGCACATCAATTTTTTTGCAATGAAGATGAAGACCTCTTAGCCTCCCACCAGGCATGCAAAATTGTTGTTGCAAATCAGCAGCACCCCTGGATGTTGATCAGACTTCTAGTTTGACATCTTGGACATCCAGTGTGATTGCACAACATTGAATCCTTTCCCCAAGTGTGGGACTTGTAAAATGGGAAAGGAATCTCCAGATTAGAGGTTGGTTCCTCAACTCCTCTGATCAGATATGTCACTTGTAAGTTATACAGAGGTTTCAAACTCAAAATCCTACTCTAAATTCCAAAGTGGGCAGAGATGGAGAATGCAAAAAAACTGAAACTAGTGCTAATAAGGTGATACACCAAAGGAGTGGTGAGCATTTTTTACTTCTGCAAATTGACACAGTTCATAAAAATGTAACAAAACTTCATGCACAAACTGATAACTATAATGGAGGGTTAGAAATGAATCAAACAACACAGACAAAGGATTAAAACTCATTCACAGAGCCTGTATTGTCATTTTTACATCAAAAACCACTTGCATTACAACACCTGAGAGGCAAAATAGGTTGCAGTCTTGGAAAAGGTCTAGTTTTCCACAAAATCAGTGACAGGGAGGAAATACATGGAAAAAATGTTCAACCCTTTGAAAATGAGCCAAATCTGGCTTTTATAGTGCAAGCCATGACCCCAGGAGAGAGAAACATGGGAAAACATGGGGAAGATTCAACCATTGACCAAAACACAATCAAAACAGCATGGGCATCCTTACAGGCCCATCCCCTGACATTTTTAGCCATGCTGGGAGAGAATGCGAGCCATTCTTCATTAAAAATGGTGGTTGAAACGTCATTTTATCCATGACCATGCGGAGGTATTTTTCAATTTTATCTCTCAAACTCCATAAAAATACAAAAATTACCCCAGAATCTTGTAGATAATTTCACCAACTTTCCATTGATATAAAGAATGTGAAAACCGAGCTCTGGATCGAAAGATATGGCCGTTTGAAGTTTTAGGGCAAAACAGGGCCAAATCAGATTGGCGGGTGAAAATTTGAATTTTTTCACCTTTTTGCATTTGGGAAAATTTCCCAAAAAATCCTGCGCTTCACCATTCCCGAGACACATGGCATGTTTGATTGGGCGTGGGCCTATCTGCTTCATTTTCCTTTGTTTTCCCTTTGGAAAATTTTCTAAAAATTCCCCAGGGCCGATGAGTTGAGGCCACGTGGTGTGTGCTGATTGGACGCGGGCCTATTCTTTTAAATTTTCCATCGGTGCTTGATCCATATTTTGACCCAGACACGTGTTAAAACATGATTTTCTATGGGCCTTTCCTTTCAAATTTTCTATGTAGGCTTGTCTTGAGTTTTTTGCCGCCACCTGACACGTGGCAAGATGTGATTGGTCCGCATTTGGGGGGTGTTTTTCCTTTGAAATTTACTTCCTTTTTGCTTGGGAAAATTTCCCAAATTCTCCCTGCCTTCCACCGGTCCAAGACACGTGGCATCATTACATTAGCTGCATGGGCCCTCTGCAAACATTTTTACCTTTGTGCATAAACTTTTGGGAAAAAATCCCAATCTCCTCCCGCGCTCCGCCATTCCGGTGCCATGGACACGTGGCACGATTTCATTGGTCACGGGCCACGGGCCAAAACCCTTTTTCATTACCTTTTACCAAAACACTTTGCCAAAATTCTAAATTCACCTCCGCCCTCCACTTTTCGGCCTCCGGTGACATGTGGCACAATACGATTGGGCGTGGGCCTTCTTCATAAAAATTCTCCTGTCTGCCAACACTTAGTCATTTTTTCAAATTTTCCCATGGACACGTGGCGCAATTCTATTCACCGGCGGGCCTATGGGGAAAACCTTCCTTTTGAAAAATTTTGCCAAACACTTGGTGAAAATTCCAAGTTTTCCTCCGACCCCCGCCACTTCCTTGGGCACGTGGCGGCATCTCATTGGCTGCGGGCCTTTCGGGGAAAATTTCCCACAAAAACTCCGCCAGAGCCATAACTTCAAAAATACATGGAGTTAGGAGGAAAACTTTACCTTTCTGGAAAGATGAGAAAGAGCTCTATCCAATGGTGCCATTTCCAGAAATTTTGAGTCCTGAAAAGAAAAATTTATGGTGAGGCACAAGAGAGGGAAGAATGAAAGGAGTTAGCCACAAAATGAGCAAGGGGCACATTTGGATAACAGAGCCATGGTGTCCCCAAATTTTACCATGAAATATGAGACTACCCCAGTTAAAATTTTCATACTTTTAAAATAATGGGTTGTTTTGGGTTTTTATTCCCGGAAAGTTCTGTAATGTGTCAAGATATTCCCGAGGATCCATATGAACATTTTTGCCAAATACCCGGATGCCCAAAATTGTTTTATTCTATCATTTGGGGTTTTGCTTGGAAATTTGTATTTAATTATTTTGAGCCCGTTTGAGGAAATTTGTGCTCCTAGTTTAACTCTGTTGTGATCGTACATATTGTTATTCCCATAGACCAGTAGGATTTTAACCAAGAATGAATCTTGAGCTTTATTTGTGACTTGCAACTTTTTGTGTTTTTGTGTTTTCCGTTTCATTTTTGTGAAATTTCTCTAGATCAATTCCTTTGAATTAGCTTGATCCTTGGCTTGGAGAATCTGGAGATCACATATACACATTATGCCAGAATGAATTCACCATAGGACATCGGTTCTTTGGAAAAAGATGAAGTTATGCACCTGAAAAAGCCTCTTTTGGGCTCACCGCATTTTTAGAAAAAGAGGGTTTGAAGTGGATCATGAGATTTTGAAAGTAGTAGGTAGGTGGGAATTTTGTACCTACCTAGCAGGGTACTTTTTCTCATGGAAGCAATGCCACTTACATCACAATGGAAAAATTAGAGGCAACAGGCAGGCGGGAATTTCTTACCTTCCTTGCAAGGTAAAAATTCTCATTGTGGAATAAAGAAAAATCACTAAAGTGAATCATGGGATTTTATTTCCTACCTTACAGGGTAAATAATCTCATTGTCATCTAACTTTTAAAAATAGAAATTACTTATTCCAAAAAGTGCGACCCACCTTGGGTGAATAATAATGCATTAAATAAATATTTGTTAATATTTATTCACTAATTTTAGTGCCAGGGCTTGTGGAGAAGTCAACAAAGGGAAGAGGACAAAAGGAAGTTGGAAATAGACAGTTCTAAAATTAAATAAATATTATTTATTTAATGCAGCCCCTTCATGTCAAAAAGTGCGCCCCATTTGGGAGAGAAATAATACTTTTAAAGTATTAAATGATTAAATTAATTCTTATTTTTAGTAGTTAAGGTCAAAGCATCTTTTGTGAGGCTTGAGTTAGCTGGAAGGCAGAAGTCTAAAATTAAATAAATTTAATTTATTTAATGGTATGAGCATGCACAAAATAGGTGCCCCATTTGAAGATTGAAGCTTATTAATTAATTAATTAATTAATTGTCGGGAATAGAAAAGACATTAATTAATTATAGAATTATGAGAATTATATAGCGAGGGCTGCCATAAGGATGAATTAATTAATTCAAAGGCGAGAGAAGTGCAGCCCAAAGGAAAAGTATGCCCCATTTGGAGAGGATTTTTGCTTAGAAGAAGGTGAAATTAATGCTCAAAGCTTCGATTTTGGCGCACGAGTTGAAGGAGGTTGATTTGTTTACGAATAATTGTTTGCATAAGTGATGCATGTGCTTAGGTGAAGTTGGTAAAATTCATGTTTGTTTTGCATGTAAATAAAACATCAAATTTTGGAGGATGGCTTGAATTATTCAGATTTTATGATTAAAATCCATTGTTCATGTTCGGTTAACATCTTTATGAATTAATTACGAGGAAAGATTACGGTGCTTTTACAAAAGAAAAGGAGCTTAAATAAATGTCAATACATTGAATATATCCTCCGAATTAAAGAATTATCCAAATCTACACCAATTTTGAATAATTGCAGGCGAAGTAAAAGAAAAAGAATTGTTTAGACAAAGATTGATCCAGCCATGGCAAAGCGGGATGAAAAAGAAATTTCAGCAGCATCATACATTACTTCCAAATGTGTTGACATCATAGGCCCAGATCCAGATCTAGATCTCATAATTGAAAAAGCTTCCGACACAAAGGCTTCATCGTCTTGTTTGAATGCACCTGTGAAGAAGTCGGTCGTGGAAAATTCCTTCGAGGATCTTGCGCATGTGCTTCCCGATCTTCTAGTTGAAGTCTTCATTGAAGTTACATTCACCGAGTGCTTTAGAATTTTTAATTGCTCATATGTAATTAAAAATAAAAATGATGAGTTATTACGGCGAACATTGCAGCGATGCATGTACTTAGAGAAGAAGCTGCCAAAAAGCTTTAAGGATAAGAAGGAAGACATGTCAAAGGTAATACCCTGCAAGAAAATCATGGTCACTTCAGGTCACTTCGAGATCAATTGCTTCGACTTTTCCAGATCAACTTTTAGATCCGGTGGCTCCCGAGGTCAATTTGGTGAGAATCAAAGCAAAAGAATTAGTTTGTATGTAGAATATGAAAAAGAACAAGTTTGCTCCTAGCTTTCCTCTTCCTTCTTCTTTCCTCGACAAAGTAATTGAGCGATCAATTAAATTATAAAACTTAAGTGATTTGTTTAATAGCCATTACTTTAAGAAGTAAACTACTTGAAGATAGGTGGTAGACATGCAAAATAGAAGGTTCTATTTTCAGTTCAAATCATGCATGTTATGCAAGAGAATTCGGGAGGGATATTGCCATGTGTTTCCTTTCCTACTTCCCATGTGTGATTGACTAAAGATTCGACTTGTAATTGCCCCTACATATTCTATAAGTAGAGGAAGAACCTATGGGTTAAAGATCGAGTTTGTAAGTGCATTCTTGTGTTCAGGACTTTGTCTTTGAAACCCTTGAGAGCCACTTGAAGCAAAGGAATATACAAAAGCATATTTTCATAGAACTTTGTGTCATGGTTTATTTTGTTTCTAGCTTTCATCTTAGATATTTGAATAAACTTTGTGTTATTTTAGATCTAGATCTAGAGCTACCTTTGCTTATAATTTTGTGTGTTGATATCTATTAGTTTCTTCTATGTGTAGGAAATCAACTCATTATCTATTAATTGGGATGCATGTCTTCCCCATTTATTTCTGTGTTTATATAATTCCCTTCTTATAAATATTTCCTTTCTTAAAATTTGCTTACTTTGATGAAGCTGTATCTGGCTATGGTTCATGAATTTGAGCAGGTTAAAGTAAAACCTCATATAGATACTAGCATATTTTAAGCGTGACAAATATGACACGGGAGCCTCACCGGTAAATGAGTAGATATATCTCATGGTAGCTAGGTTTTGCTTTATGCGAGAGAAAATCTAGCCAATAGTTTTAGCGACTCATGAGGAGCAAACTATCTTTGCGAGATCAATGATTATCTCTTGAAGATCGAGTGCTTTCTATCGAGATCTCAAGCGGTTGAACGTCCATTCACCCGATCCATGAAGGCCTGGAAGGACTGATTAAGAATGTAGGAGCAATTCAATGTCATCCTCCTCCTCAAGTTAGAAACCCATGAGATATAGTCTCTCACGAAGAATTGCACACACAAGATCGAGATCATTTTGGAATAATTTCAGATGGAATTATTCATCAAGTCTATTCTCGAAGAAGATGTGCTCCTTTCATGATGCAGAATCAACCACTTGCCCTGCAAACACCTGTTCCATGGGGTGCAGCCTTTGGACCTCTAAATCTAACTCCTCTTATGCATGATCTACCTAAAGGGATGAGAAAGAATTTTCTAAAATTCTTTGGAGATGGCAAGTAGAATCCAGATGACCAATTGGCTACGTTTTCATATCCTATGGAGTGCTTGCAGTCGAACATGAAAATGTATCTATCAGACTCTTCATAGAGACTCTACATGACTTGGCTAGAGAATGGTTCTAAGTAGCTCTGGCACCATAACATTGCCCAGGATCTTATGTGGGATGTGTTCCTGAAAAGATTCAAACCAGCTGAAGATTCCAGCACCTTGATAACCCAACTAACTCGGCTAAAGAAGGAGCCACATGAGCACATCTTGGGGATTTTATTACAAAATTAAGATTACTTTACAAAATTCTAGATTTTGCTTCTACGAATGATGAGAATCAAAAAGTAATGAAGTAAGCTATCAACTACAAAACACGTCTTGTTGATTTGTTAACATCTCAAAACATGGCGATTGAAATTGAAGATGACCTCATCATAGCATTTGGAAAGATAAAGAGCAACACTTTTAGAGCTGAAAGTTCATCCTCTGCTATTATACGATTCCTCTTGCGAAAATTTAGAAAATGAAATGTCCAAATGAAGAAACAAATGGATCAAATGGCTCAAGGCAACAACATTGTCCTGTTTGGAATTTCAACAACAAGGAACCACGTTTGTAACAAAGCTGTTGTTACTTTCTCCTGAGCATACAAGTGTTGATATGTGATTTCTTGTAAAAGGATGTGTTCCTCGATTGAGAAATCATGCTTGATATGTACTGTATTTCTTTGCAGATCTTTGACTGAGTCAGAATATGATTAGACTCTTTTATCTATTTCATTTTGTATCTGAGTTTAATCTGATCTTGGAATAAATTATAGAGTTATCCATCTATAAGATCTAGTCTTGGATCAGTGGAATTGATCCAAGTAATGCTTTAAGTTTGTTCATGATGATTTAAAATCACAGACCTTGAACAGGTTGCAAGGTTTAGCAGCATTGAATAAGCTAGTCAGGAGTATGACTCAGGCTGATCAAGTGAAATGGATTGGTTCCCGATATCGAAGAATATCTGGAAGGTCTCGATCGTGGACCAGGTAATAATTCGTTTACATACGATTCTGCAGCAGAACAGGAGCTAACCCTGTTCAAGAAGGTAAGAGGTAGGTCTTTTCTGAGTGTACAGAATGTAGACCTAACTGGAATTATTAAATGATTAGTAACCTAAGACTAAACCTAACCTAGGGGTTAGATTAGTGTTAATCTAACCTAGACCTAGGCTATGTGTTAATGTCCTAAGTTAGTATCTATGTGTAATATGGTTAGAATGAGTATTATCCTAAATTCTAACCTAAGATACTAACCTAACTATGAGCAAGAGTATAAAGGGGCCTATGGAGGGGTGCGAACCATGGGCGGCATTTTCTATGTTATTAAATGCATGGGATAAGGATGAGGGACAGGTCTTGGCGGAGGTTTTGGGGCTGTCTGTGCCCCCGTGGCGGCTTATGGCGGAAATGAACTTGGGATTTTGTTTGACTATCGCCAATTCTGGTGGTCGGTGGAAGTGGAGTTTTAGCGGGAAAGTTGGTTTAATTGCATTCAATATTCTCGGTAGTCAAGCTCGGAACTCGCGAGAAGGCATGCAAGCGAGGAAGTTGGTTGGTTTTTGGCTTGTCGCGATTTTCGGGTTTCTCTCTTCCATTCTTTGGTTCTTTTGATCTTCCTTTGTGTACATAGTATGAGATTATCTAGCTCTTTTCTCGGTAAGGAAATATATATGGATTTCTAACTTGGAAAAGGAAAAGAAAGTTGAGCTCTTCAGTGGTACCCGGAAATTTGAGCAAAAATCCAGGCATGTTAGGCCCTAACCTTTAAAAATCTTACTGTCTTTCAAGTGATTTCATTAGAACAACTCTGTTCAAATGTTTTGAGAAAATAGATGATTTTCTATGAAGGTCTTGTTTGATTTTGGTACTGTATCTCTTCTGGTTCGAAATTTTCATTTATCCTTTGATGGGTGTTTATTAAATTCGAACTGTAGCATTAATTACTTGTGTTTGCATTCTGGCTTAATTATGCAAAACATGTGAAATGTAAGATTGCTCGGCCTGTTCGGCGTGAGCCCATGAATCGTTCCTGTGATGGGTATAGGCCATTGATTATCTCGATGATTCTTGTTTTGGAAAGTGACACAAGCTTGATCGGAAAAATATTGATGGAACTGTTTGTTTGTTCAGTATTATGAAATCATTGTAAGCTCTGTCGTGGGTTTTAATGACAGTGGCTAATGATACTTTTTGGTTTCGTTGCAAATGTCTTTTAACGTAACTATTATTGTATTCTGATTTTCCTTTCGACTCGGTGGTAGTTGTTTTTCCTTGTTATTTTGGTAACGGGATCTAACCCGTTGACAGTGTACAGTATGGATATATGTATTTTATTCGGACGACTCTGTTGAGTCCATTGAATGATTCATATTGTGGACCACTGTTGAACTTCGTTTGAATATCTATTTGGATACTGGTAATTTGATTTTGTACTCGAAGAGTAACGGGTAGCACGACCTTTGTTATTTTACCTTTGTGTTGCAAGAATTTGTGGTTTAAACTCTTTGGATGAAATTCTACGTTTCTTTCCTGTGCCATCTTGTGCGAAATGTTGGTAAGGGTACCGTTGGATTCCTTGTTTTGGAATGATTATAATGTTGCCATTGTTGGCACGGATGGATTTATCATCTTACATTATTTTGGTTACTGTTGTTAGGACTCAGTTGAATTCTTGACAGATGGACAGTGTAACTGTTTCAATTAGGACTGTTGGGTTTATTCTGCTGTTTGACCCTGTGGAGGGTATCTTGTTTCTTTTGGCTTCTGTATAAGCCTGAGATTGAACTCGTGATGTTTATTTGGCCTTGATGGATTTCTGTGAATAGTTTGACATCTTGTATATCGGCTTTATGATATAGGTCATGGATAATAACCCGTAACAGTATGCAATTGTTTGACTTGTTATTGGAATCATTTGAATTCTTGGATGGTAACTTGTATTTCTGTCTCTTATTGAACCTAATACTTGGACACTGTCGTTTGTCACTGTTTGAGTTCCTTGAGTATGGATAATTATTTCGTGTTCTGGCTCTGTTGAGGTGAGTCGCGAATACCATACTTTAGACTCGAAAGAATAGATTGGTTGTATTACGAGTGAGAGTAGGCATGTTTCGGGTATATTGTGTGGTCGTCTTGGCATAGTCTTTGAAACCTCAAATTGCTTAACAATGAAGTCATTGTTCTGACTTTATCTTTAAAAGTTCCTTGATTTCAACTTGTGTTGAAAAGCCATACTGTGTATAAAAGGAACCAGTGTTGGGCTTAAGGTTGATATATGGGATTGTTGATGTGTTAGCTGCTGTACAGGAGTTTTGTTGTGTTTTATTTCTTGATTTAAAACAGCGATCCTTCTTGTGGCTTGTCGGACTTGTTCATATACATACTGGGTGAATGTTTTTCATATGTGTAGACAGTACTGTAATGAACTTATGTGAAAGGAAGTATGAATGATTTGGTTCTTTCTCTTCTTTTATTTTAATATTTGTTGATATCTGTCTAACAGTGGGAATTGTTTTGTAACATATTGGTGGAATTACGAACTGTTATGATATTTTCCTTTTTGGATGAATGAAACGATCTGCCCAATGTTGTGATTTTGGATTCAATGATTGTTTGTATACATTCGTCCCTTGATTCTTAATATCCTATTTGAGAAGTGAGGACTATTCTGTGCTTGGTGATAGAACATAATGTAAAATTTTGGATTACAAAGTATCTGAATCATGTTTACTTGTTTGGATTATTGATATCATTTAAGGGGTGTTTAATGACAATCGATGGATTGCAATTGTTTTAAAAGTTAGCTTAAATGGTTCCACCGCTCATGTTGACTCGTAAGTGGTAAAAGTAATGCAGATCGCGGGATGATCGAGATTATTTAATTTGTTTCATAATGAATTATAGCTTGATTATATAAATCTTGTATGTGGAAAGATGTTTCTTTTCCGTTAAGCATTGTATGTCAAGTCTTTAGTAAAATGTAATTGTATAATTTTGAAAGAATGGAAATAAGTATTTGATACTTATGTATTGTATTCTATTTACGATAGTTGACCCTTCGGTTTATAACTTGGAATGGCAATGATATCTTTGTAAAATTTTGGATGCTTTTGGGAGCCACGAAAATGTGGTTGAATTCATATGAGTGTTTGCGAGATCTTATTGTTAAAATCTTGAATTTAAATAATTACTTTCTAAAAAATTCTAGATTTTGCTAAACAAGGTGGATTAAATTACTAATCCCTAGTGAGTATGATAGGACAATATTAAATTGGATTCTTAATCATTTATATCCTTATACTTAATAAGTATGATATAAATTCAGCTGATATAAATCAAATGAAGTTCGGATGGCAATTCATGTGAAGGTTATGAGATATTGTCCAATTACATTGTTTAGAAAGCAGTGTATTCTAATGACTCCTTGATGAGAGTTTGACCTTAATACCTCTACCATGTAATGGGTTTTATGAGGAGGGTCGTCTTAAGATGAAGAATCCAGGAAAAAGGCTAACCTTAGGAAAAGTCTTTAAAGTAATTTAAACTCAAGTCGTAACGCATGTTGTTAAGTAGATCTTTTCGAGGTGGATTTAAAGGTTGTGACACAATTCAAGTTGGGTTGTACCTCAGAAGATTAGGATCTTCAAAAATACGAGAGATACGGCGACAAGATGACGAGTTACTCATCATCGATTAAATGTTATAAGGCTGCCTAGGAGAAGTATCATGACACCTTTTGAGCTAAAATGTCACCATATCCCTAATCCTCGCTGGGCATCCATATAACATTATCACCTTGATAATCTGCCTCCAGTGATTCGTTTGTGAAAAGGAAGGACCCCCAAAGTCATGAATGTAAGACATTCTATATAACATAAGAATGGGGTGAAGGGCGTATTCTAGAATGGTATGCCGTTAAGGAATGAGACATCAGTATGTTTCAAATCTTTGGCAAAGTATCGCATGCTTGCTGACGTTGTCTAATTCACCTAGTCTAAGGGATGAATGCCGATGAATAATGGTAACAATTATTGATTAGGTTCATGAAGAGCATTGAATCGAGAATAGGGGGAAGGAACCCAAGAGTGAAGATTAACGCCAACTCTTATTACTCATGAAAGATCGGTGCGAGGTCATGGAATGAATAATCGGAAGTAATCCGAGTCATTACAGTGCGTAGATGAATGAAGAAGACTAAATTAGTAAGCCGAATGCATTTATCAAAAAAAAAAAAAAAAATTACTTGTTCTATTGTCTAAAATGATGATTCTTTGGTTCCCAAAAGATTAGCAATTAAAGCTGCTCCCAAAAATAACTGGAGATGAATGAAGAAGACCGGAAGGTGACTTTGATCAGTCAGCTCGAGTATGATGATTTTGTAGGCCCTACTGGTGACTCCAACATTAATTACCTAAACTAAAAATCTGAACATGACGATGAGAAACTTCATGAAGATGATCATGGTCATACATATACAGTACTTACAAGATCACAAACTCGCCAAGCTGAAGCATTAGAAGACAAGAAAATAAGGGGCATCCCTTTGCCTTCTTCCTTTGCTCCCAGAAGTAAGCATGTGAGTTCTTCATCTCAAACACAGAAAGTGGCTCAGGTATCTGAATCTATTTCTTCTTTTGACATTATTGATCATGCCAAGAAAACTAAAGTTCAAATGTTAGAAGCTGAATACCTAAGAGATTTTCTTGAGCAGTTAAATAGGCTAGTCAAATATGTACAATCACCAAGACAATCCAATACATCAAAAGGCCTTTTGCCTAATCCTAAAGATACTCCTCCCCAGAACAACACTGCAGTTGTTAAATCCTCACCATCTTCTGAAAGAGTGGAACCGTTCTATGTTTCCCTATTGCTTAATGGTTTCAAGTTAAGCAACTGCATTTTAGATTCAGGTGCTTCTGATAATGTCATGCCAGCTAAATTTGTAGATGCTCTTGGGCTTACCTTGACAAAGACCATAAAAAGGTGCTACTCCATGGAGAGACAAGTCCCTTTAATTGGACAAATCAAAGATGCACAAGTTGTTCTAGCAGCTTTTCCTAACAAAAGATTAAAGATGACAATTCTAGTTGCAGATATTCCTGTCTCCTACGGGATGTTGCTGAGCAGAAACTTCTGCAAAGAGCTGGGAGGAGAAGTAAAGATGGATTGGTCCTGTGCGCATATTCCTATCAAAGGGCTTAACCATAAGATGGAGCCGAAAAAAGAAGTCTAGGTACACGATTGCAAAATCTGAGGATCCTAGATCTCATATTCTTTTTCAGGAATCTAAAGGCGGGGTCTATTTCTTGGAAATGGATAAAGACATTCCAGAGCCCGAGTTAGCAAAAGAAGAAAAATTTTGGACTTTGGAGTTTAAAGGCACATGTTGTTCTTTTGGATCAGGAGCTAGTGCTCTACTAATATCTCCATATCATGAGATATTTCCATACTTCCATAAGTTGATGTTCGAGAACACCAATAATACGGTAGAGTATGAAGCCTTGTTGTTAGGAATGGAGCAAGCTAAAAAGAAAGGAGTAAAACTCCTCAAAGCCCAAGGAGATGCTAAACTTCTAGTAAAGCAGGTTCAAGGGCAAAGTCAAGTCAAAAGAGATAAGCTAGAGCATTACAGAGATAAAGTGCTTTCTACCACACTGGATTTTGCAGCCTTCTCTATCAACTTCATTCCAACCAATCAAAACTCCAAGGCAGATTCTTTGGCAGTCACAGCTGCACTATTGAATCCGGATAGACCACCATCCATATTCAGACAAGGAAACTATAAAGTGGAGATGATCTACCACCCCAAAGTCCCTGATAATGTTGAACAATGGCAGACTTTCAATGATGACAAAAACATCTACATTTCTGGAACAAGGCAACTTTGACAGAGTATACGTTGAAGGGAGTAAATCAACACCACGAAAAACAGTCGTAGTTGATCCAGGTTATGGTGATAGTAGTGGAATGATCTAACCAAAAGGTAACAAAATCCCCAAGGATTTAGTTTCCTTAGTGGAGACTTTTAACAAGCATGATCAGTACCTGAAGAAGAACAAAGAATATGGTGATAGTTCTTCCTCAGAAATGCAGCAAATAAATTTGGGAACAGAGCAAGTTGATGCAGACTTACCCACCATAGAGAGAAGAAAGGATGAGCCACCACCAGATGAAGTCAATAAGGACTTGCCCAATATATTTAACAAGAAGGCCAGAGAAAGGAAGTTCAAGATTGGAGACTAGGTACTATGGTGGGACAAGAGACATGAACCGAAGGGCATGCACGTCAAATATGATTCACTCTAGAAAGGTCCCTTCATGATCAAAAGAGTTGCAAGAATGGATACCTTCTTCCTTACCTACTGGGATGGAATTGAGTTACCATTTCCTTTCATAGGCAAAGCATTTGAAGTTGTTTAGGAACTAAAAATCAGGTAAAACCTATATGTATATAAATAAAACTTTGTTTGTTTTTCCCTTGTTTTGTTTTTGTGTTGTGTTATTTTTGTTTGCCTGACCCCAAGCCCAATGGACAAGACAAAAAACCAGAGATGTTGGGATCTCATCTTCACTCCTGTCATTCTAACAAAAGCAAACCTATCCACAGACGGCTAAGCATTTGGTGTCCCAGATTTCACCTGAAATTTGAGACTACCCTAGTTAAAATTTTCATACTTTTAAAATAATGGGTCGTTTCATGTTTTTATTGCC
The DNA here is from genome assembly GCA_018340775.1 of Taxus wallichiana var. yunnanensis. NCBI lineage: Eukaryota > Viridiplantae > Streptophyta > Pinopsida > Cupressales > Taxaceae > Taxus > Taxus wallichiana. Next base: position 730,551,868 of record CM031240.1, read on the forward strand.
AGAAAGTTCTTGTAATGTGTCAAGATATTCCCAAGGAGCCATATGAGCCTTTTTCGCCAAATACCCAGATGCCCAAAATTGTTTTATTTTATCGTTGGGGTTTTCCTGCAGGGAAATTTGTATTTAATTATTTTGAGCCCCATTTGAGGCAATTTGCACTCTGGTTTAACTTTTTTGTGATCGTACATATCGTTATTCCCATATACCAGTAAGGTTTTAACCAGGAATGAATCCTAGGCTTTATTTGTGACTTCTGGCAACTTTTTGTGTTTTTGTGTTTTCCCGTTTTATTTTCTATGAAATTTCTTTGGATCAATTCCTTTTCTAGTTTGGCCTGATTCTTGGCCTGGAGTATCTGGAGATCACATATGCACATTATGCCAGAAGGAATTCACCATCGAGGTCTGGTTCTCTGGGAAAAGATGAAGTTGTGCACCAAAAAGCCTCTTCTGGGCTGGCCGCATTTTTGGAAAAAGAGGGTTTGAAGTGGATCATGGGATTTTTGGAAGCAGTAGGTAGGTGGGAATTTTGTACCTACCTAGCAGGGTACTTTTTCCCATGGAAGCAATGCCACTTAAGTCACAATGGAAAAATTAGAGGCAACAGGAAAGGGAATTTCTTACCTGCCTTGCAAGGTAAAAATTCTCATTATGGAATAAAAGAAAAATCACTTAAGTGAATCATGGGATTTTATTGCCTGCCTTGTAGGGTAAATAATCCCATTATGAAAGTCAAAACAACTTAAGTGAATCATGGGATTTTTAGGGCTGTCTTGCAGGGTAAATAATCCCATTGTCATCTGACTTTTAAAAATAGAAATTACTTATTCTAAAAGTGTGAACCACCTTGGGTGAATAATAATACATTAAATAAATATTTGTTAATATTTATTCACCCAATATTGATGCCCAGGCTTGTGGAAAAGTCAACAAAGGGAAGTGGACAAAAGGAAGTTGGAAATAGACATTTCTAAAATTAAATAAATATTATTTATTTAATGCAGCCCCTTCATGTCAAAAAGTGTGCCCCATTTGGGAGAGAAATAATACTTTTTAAAGTATTAAATGATTAAATTAATTCATATTTTAAGTGGCTAAGGTCAAAGCATACTATGAGGCTTGAGTTAACTAGAAGCAGAAGTCTAAAATTAAATATATTTTAATTTATTTAATGACAGCCATGAGCATGCACAAAATAGGCACCCCATTTGAAGAGTGAAGCTTATTAATTAATTAATTAATTGTCCAGGAATAGGAAAGGCATTAATTAATTATAGAATTGTGAGAATTATATAAGCAGGGGCTGCCATAAGGATGAATTAATTAATTCAAAGGCAGAGAAGTGCAGCCCAGAGGAAAAGTGTGCCCCATTTGGAGAGGATTTTTGCTTAGAAGAAGGTGAAATTAATGCTGAAAGCTTCCAATTTTGGCGCACAGGTTGAAGGAGGTTGATTTGTTTCTGAATAATTGTTTGCATAAGTGATACAGGTGCTTAGGTGAAGTTGGTAAAATTCATGTTTGTTTTGCATGTAAATAAAACATCAAATTTTGGGGCGATGAGGCTTGAATTATTTAGATTTTTATGATTAAAATCCATTGTTCATGTTTTTGCCATCTTTGTCTGAATTAATTACAGGAATTCGTTATAGGTGCTTTACAAAAGAAAGGAGCTTAAATCAATGTCCAATACATTGAATATATCCTCCGAATCTAAAGAATTATCCAGATCTACACCAGTTTTGAAGAATTATGGCCGAGTAAAAAGAAAAAGAATTGTTTAGACAAAGATTGATCTAGCCATGGCAAAGCGGGATGAAAAATAAATTTCAATAGCAGCATACATTACTTCCAGATTTGTTGACATCATAGGCCCAGATCCAGATCCAGATCTCATAATTGCAAAAGCTTCCAGACAAAGGCTTCATCCTCTTATTTCGAATGAAGCATGTGAAGAAGTTAGTGCGTGGAAAATTCCTTCTAGGATCTTGTGCATGTGGTTCCAATCTTCCAGTTGAAGTCTTCATTGAAGTTGCATTCACTCGGAGTGCTTTCCAGAATTTTTAATTGCTCATATGCAATTAAAAATGAAAATGATAAGTTATTTACTGGCGAGACATTGCACCGATGCATGTACTTGGAGAAGAACTGCAAAGCTTCAAGGATAAGAAGGAAGACATGTCAAAGGCAATACCCTGCAAGCAAATCATGGTCACATTGCTTCCGATTTCTTCCATCACTTCTAGATCCAGCTGCTTCCAACTTGTTTCCAGATCCAACTTGCTTCTAGATCCAGCTACTCCCAGGTCCAGTTTGGTGAGAATCAAAGGCAAAAGAATCGGTGCATGCGAGAATATGAAAAAGAACGAGACTCTGACTTTCCTCTTCCTTCTTCTTTCCACTAACAAAGTAATTGAGCAATCAATTAAATTATAAAACTTAAGTGATTGGTTTAAGAGCCATTACTTGAAGAAGTCAACTACTTGGAGATAGGTGGTAGATGTGTAAATTCGAAGGTTCTATTTTCAATTGCAAATCATGCATGTCATGCAAAGAGGAATTCCAGGAGGGAGATTTCTAGTTGTTTCATTTCCTACTTCCACATGTGCCAATTCAACTAAAAGCTTCTAACTTGTAATTGCCCCTCTACATTCTATAAGTAGAGGAAGAACCTATGGGTTAAAGATCATAATTTGTAAGCAACATTCTTGTGTTCCATACTTTATGCCGAAACCCTTAAGAGCCACTTGAAGCAAAGGAATATACAGAAGTATATTTCTAGAGAACTTTGTGTCATGGTGTATTTTTTTCTAGCTTTCTATCTTAGATCTTTGAATAAACTTTGTGTTATTTTAGATCTAGATCTAGAGCTACCTTTGTTTATAATTTTTGCATTTATATCTATTGGTTTCTTCTATGTGCATGCAATCAACTCTGTTATCTATTGATTGGGATGCACATCTTCCCCATTTCTTCTTTGTGTTTATATAATTCCCTTCTTCTATAAATATTTCCTTTCTTAAACAATTGCTTACTTGCTACAGAACTGTACAACTATGGTTCATGAGCTGAACAATTAAAGTAAAACCCCATATAGATACTAGCATATTTTAATTGAAAAATCTGACACAGGAGCCTCACCAGTAAATGAGGGAGATTTATCTCATGATGACTCCCTAGGTTTTGTGCTATATAGAAAATCTAGCCAACAAGCGAACAAAAATCCTCACAAATGAGGGGGTGACATGTGTCACCCTCTCTTCCCTCAAGGTCAAAGGTTCTAAAAATAAAAGGGAGAAAGGATAAAAGCTTTTAACCCTCTTCTCCCAAATTACTCAAAATGAACAACAAAACAAACTTGTGCAAATTTTAACAAAGCACACATACCCATCCACCTTACATGGATGTGACCAAAGGGAGGGGAAATGGTAGGAAACTCCTCTATCCCTTGGAATTAAGCCCCCCTACCTATTAGGTAGGGTCCAAGGGCCCATTTTCATGCTAAGTGAACTCCCAAACTAAAAAGGGGTCACTAAAAATGCCTAAAATAGCCCAATTTTGGGTTTGAAACATTTGGGCACAAGGGTAGATGATGTGAGGCCCACCCAAGGGCTCACATGTGACCCTAGTCCCCTTTAATTAAATACATCATTATACAAACTCAAAACTTAATGCAAGTGGGGGCCATTAAGTCCCCAAATCAAGTTTACAAAGCAAACTAAACATCCTAAGCAAGATTAATATTACAATACATATTACATTACAATTGAGGGTCACTCATGGTACCCAAAACAATAAACTCTAATACTAAGGCCTCATATAGTAAACATAGTTAGGACTTAGCCACTGTGGGCTGCTTGTGTAAAATTTTGTAGCTGCCCTAAATCCCACATTCTCCTATGACTTGTCACCTGCACACTCATTGCACACATTAAACACACCTGTCTGATAAAATGTGAATCAACTACTCAATAAGAAATCAATGAATTCTATACTAGCATATCTTCATTTTGGAATCGAAAATGCGACAACATGCATAATTATACACAATTCACCATGAGTTAGACATAACGATAAAGTGACATACATCCATAAAATCCAACCATGCAATCTAAACTAAGTATCCATCAATTATAAATACGGTCCAAACAACATCATATCAGTTAGTGTCCGTGACATCATAAGATAAGATGACAACATAGTAATCAAGCTAAATTGGCGCTATACGCCTAAATCTCCATACATGTCTAATAAGATCAAATATCCTAATATAATGTCCAAAATATATCAAATCCCTACCAAAACATGCCTATGAGTAAAGAGAACAACAAACAACTGAGGCTATAAAAAATGTGGGCACTATAGATAGCTTGATATGTTTTGTTTTGACAGTTTTACATGTTCAAGGTATGAATGGATCAAGTTACAATCAACTACAATGGTCACATGAATGAAAAAAATAATGGATAACGATAAAATGCTCATTTTTGCATGCCTAGAGGTTGAAATATGATGTTTTGGATTCTAACAGGGCATGATAATGCTTCTTCATGCTTTATTGGTGATGTTCTCAGATGTTGTAGATGTTTATTCCAGGGGGAGCTTGATGATTACATGCTTGCAAAGAAGGAAAAATTAGATTTTGAGTGAAATTTCAAGGATTTGAGCTAAGTTGAGATCTTTGGTTGATGTTTCTTACCAAAAAAATGCTATAAAGATGTAAAAGGTCAAGAATATTCTGCTACAGGTATGCCTTTTCATTAATGTAAAAAGGGGGAGAAGTTCAGGTAGTTTTCCATCAATGACAAAGGGGGAGATTATTGGCATGTGGTCCTATAGGTGTTTTCATTGATGAAAAACCACATTAATGACAAAGTGGATGATGGATTAGGGTCATGATGTTTTGGATGGTGTTGGCATGATGATTCAGATGTTTACTTGATGATACAGTGAGATTCAGTGAGGATTGCTTGCTCTTGTAAGCCCATTCAAGTGCCTAGGTGATGTTGCTTGGTGGTATGAGCTTCTTGGTTTCTTGAGAAGATTTTGGCATGATGGATACCATGTTTGGAGAGTGTTTAGACACTCATATTAGTTACATGATGTAGATACATGTGATTGGCTTTGTTTGAGTTTCTCATCTGGAGCAAGTCATGGTTGTTAGGAGGTATGAGATTGAACCTTGGAGCTATATGAGATCATTGATACTTGAATTCAGGTATATCATGGTGTATCATGTATGTTTGGGTCATTTTCATTGTTTTCATGATGAGTTATAACATTCTTTTAGTTGAACCTAGTTTCTATAGCGTGAAACCTTAAGGATTTTCTATGCAAGTATCATTGTATGGAGATTTTGAGGTATGGTGATGACATTATGATGATTGGATAAGTTTTTAGGATGTGTCATGGTGCTTTGGAAAACATTTCAGGTTTCCATGATTTTTATTTTGCATGTTATGTCAATATTTGTGAGACTAGGTCAAAATCTAGTGCAAATCCAGCTCGAGTTGGAACTTCTGATGCTCACCCTGAATTGTGTGCTTTTCATGGGACATTGTGGCTTTCATGGATGTTTCTATGGTGAGTATATAAGGTTTTAAAAAATAATGAGGTCATTTCATTGTTAGGTTTTTATGAATGAATTTTAAGAAGATAAAGTGGTCTAAAACCCTAGTTAAACCCTAGCTAGAAGCAACTTGTAGAAGAAGTATAGTGAGAAAATTTGATTTATTAAGAAAATTTTATGATTTAATGTTGTAGAAGACTCTCTTATATTTCCATAAATGTATGATAGAGGTCATGGTGATGAGTGGGCCCACTCAAACAAGGTAGTTTTTGAAGAAGAGTGTTTTGGGATAAGGTTATTCAAAAGAGTTGCATGCTAAATTTCTATTATGGAATTTATGTGAGCTGATATTTATGTACATGGAGGTTTTAGGATATGTTCTTGTAGGTACATGTTTAAATGAGGTCCATTCAAGTCGATGGTCAAAAGCGAGTTTGAGGCCTTAAAAACTAGTGTTTAATAAAGTAAGCATAAATGGAGCTACAAGTGGAATTTTGATATGATTAAAAATGTGTTTGGTAATATATTTAGAAATATTTCCAGATATATAATATTTTTCTCATGATGATGATATTTGATGTGGTTTCCACGTCAATCTTTGGAAAAGAAGGTGTTTGCACGGTGCATGATAAGATATGATCTGCTTTGTAAGTTTTGAGTTGTTTAAAGCATGACATGGATTACGTGATTCTTGATATCACCTTTAATGTGAAGAGGGATGAATTTGGAATAAAATTAATCTATTTATAAGTCTTGAATGATTCTAGAAATGTTTTTATAACTGATCTTTGAAAAGAGATTTTTGGGTAGGTTTATTTGGTAAAGACAAAAGTGATTGTGGTTTGAGCAGGTGATTGTTTCAAGGATTATTACATTATTAGAAGTGTTATAAAGGTTATGAAATTACCATCAAGTATATACATAGCATGGTTTGGTTTAGTTGAAGTGATTTGGTGGCATAATGAAGTTTCGGTGGTCCTGAAAGGTGTAAGAAAAATCAGCTTTGAGCCTTGGAGCTATATGAACTCATTGATGATTGAATTCAGGTATATCATTGTGTATTAGGTATGTTTGGGTCATTTTTCAGTGTTTTCATGATGAGATATAGCATTTTTCATTGACCTAACCTACAACGTGAAAACTTGAGGAGTTGCTATGCAAGTCTTAATGTCTGGAGAGTTTGAGGTATGGTGATGACATTATGATGATTAGATAATTTTTTAGGATGTTTCATGGTGCTTTTGGAAAAAATTTAGGTTTCCATGAGTTTTATTTTGCATGTTATGTTAGTATTTGTGAGACTCGTGTCAAAATCTAATGCAAATCCAACTCGAGTTAGAACTTCTGATGCTCATCCTGAATTGTGTGCTTTACATGGGACCTTGTGGCTTTCAGGTATGTTTATATGGTGAGTATGTAAGGTTTAAAAAAATATTGAGGTCATTTAATCATTAGGTTTTTATGAATGAATTTTAAGAAGATAAAGTGGTCTAAAACCCTAGCTAAACCCTAGCTAGTAACACTTTGTAAGAAGAAGTATAGTGAGAAATTTTTTATTTATTAAGAAAAATTTATGATTTTATGTTGTATAGGACTCTCATATATTTCTATAAATGTATGATATAGGTCATGGTGATGAGTGGGCCCCACTCAAACATGTTAATTTTTGAAGAAGAGTGTTTTGGGACAAGGTTGTCCAAAAGAGTTGCATGCTAAATTGATGTTATGGAATTTATGTGAGTTGATATTAATGTACATGTATGTTTTATGACATGTTATTATAGGTACATGGTCAAATGAGGTCCATTCAAGTTGACTGGTCAAAAGGTAGTTTTGAGGCCTTAAACACTAGTTTTCAGTAAATTAAGCATAAATGGAGCTACAAGTGAAATTTTGAGATGATTCAAAATGTGTTGGAAATAGTATTTAGAAATATTTACATTTATATAAGGTTTTTATCATGATGATGATATTTGATGTGGTTTCCACGTCAATCTTTGGACAAGAAGGTGTTGCACAATGCATGACAGGACATGATCTGCTGTAAGTTTTGAGTTGTTTAAGGCATGACATGGATTAGGTGATTCTTGATATCACCTTTAATGTGAAGAAGGATGAATTGGGAATAAAATTAATCCATTTATAAGTCTTGAATGATTCTAGAAATGTTTTTATAACTGATCTTTGAAAAGAGATTTTTGGGTAGGTTTATTTGGTAAAGACAAAAGTGACTGTGGTTTGAGCAGGTGAGTGTTTCAAGGCTTCTTACATTATTATAAGTGTTATAAAGGTTATAAAGTTACCATGAAGTAGATACAAAGCATGGTTTTGTTTATTTGAAGTGATTTGGTGGAATAATGAAGTTTTACGGGGTCTGAAGGGTGTTGGAATTAAACATCATTAAAATAACATTTAAAATTCATACATGGTTAAAATAACATGTAAGAATTTTAGATGTTATTTTAAGAATTTTTAATGATTTATGGGTCATGAATAAGTATGTTTTTGATGTAAGGAATTTTTATCTTTGTGCCCATGGGGTTTTGAGCCATTTTTTGCACATGTAATGAGGTTTTTAGCTAGGAAGACATACTTGGGTCACTTGTGACTGTTGTAATTCAAATTTGATATTTTTATGATTCATTGGTCATGGTTAAAGAGGGAAAAGTTTTGAGTTTTAATTTAAAATTAAGAGAAGATTATAAAAGCATTGTTTTGGGTGCTTTTGCAAGCTAGCAACCTAGTTATGTGTTCAACCTAGGTGAAGTTGTTTTGTAGGTGTGTGAGCATGAATTTAGGTTGGATCAGGTGTTTGAAAGGTCAAGGAATATCAGAAAGTATGTTTGCAAGTGTATGAAGGTTTGAGAAGTGAATAAAGTGATTATTTGTGAAGGGTTTGATTGCCTAGGATTTGTGTGAAGAATTGAAGAAGTGTGAGATGAATAATTGGTCTCCATTAGTTGTGGAAGAAAAAAATTAGAGATAGGATATTCATAAGGTGGTTAAGTGGGTGTTTAATCATCTTGGGGGTTGTCAAAATTAGGGTTGGTGCTCTTTCAAGGTTAGTGCTCTACTAAAATAGGGTTTGGTGCTCCTTGTGGGGCTAGCACCTCACTAAATTTTAAACATGTCAATATAATATTGTGTTTCAGTGGGTTTTCTTCCCCTTGAGGGTTTCCCACTTATATCTTGTGTCTTGTGTTGATATCTTGCTTATGGTTCTTGCACATGTGATGGTTTATTATACGCTCACATTAATGATTTATTACGCACACATTAATGAATGGTTTAATATTTATGAGTTTTCGATTAAGAAAATATGAAATATGAATTTAAATTATTGTAAGGACTGATTCACCCCCGTTATTCCATTATGTTTCTAACAATGTGCATGGTAGAAACCAAGGCACATGAAAACAATGTAGGCTAGAAATAATATTAATATAAAAGAGATAACATGGAATAGAATAAAATGTAGCAAGAAACTATGAAAATGAGAGGTACCACAAAAATTGGGTTGCATACAAGGGACATTGCTCATAATGTCACAATATGATCTGTAATAAGCGGCCAAAACCATAAAATGATCAAACAAGTCATATGGCATATCTCACAAACAATATCAAACAATGGTAAGCAAGAAGTGACAGTAACCATGGTTGTATAGATCTTGTAAGGAAAACACTACACATGAAGCACTTTTTAGCATGTTATAAATATAAATAGTATGTTAAAGTGTGTATAGATCAACGAAAAAAGTAAAGTGATAGTAAGAAGTAATAAATATTGTAACTATCTGACTGTGATGTGTAGAGAGCATGAGAGTAATAAAGGTAGATACCTCTAGGATCCTCATAGGAATGGTGAAGATAAGTGTAGAGAATAATGCATCATGTAAGAATTATATACAAGGTCCTTCATTCACCTCAAGATACCAAGTGAATACGCATGTGTGGATAGAAAAGATAATGAATACTAAGTATCCAACTAGCATAGGAAAAAAGTGTAACATATGAAAGTATAAGCTAACAAGAGTAAATGAAAACAAGATAGAAAATGTTGTGTGATTGTGATGATGTGTTGTGATGTGAATATGAGGAGAGCCATGGATCCCTTTAGCGGATGTGCCCTCAATAGTCAAGTATGCACCATATAACAAGAGTGCGTCATTAGATAATGATGGTACAATGTGTGTACCAAAGAGTTGAGAATGCTTGAAAACATTTTTCATGAAGCACGGAGTGTATAGAAAAGAAGCAAAGAGTGGATGATGTGGGTTTCATTTAATAATTGGACCATTAATAATCAAGTATGAATTGTGGAACTAGAGTGCATCATCAGAATTGAAGGTGTTGTATGCAAGTGATAGTAGGTGCTAGGAAAGATATATCGTGAAGAAAAAAATGTGAAGTTTTGCATAAGTAGATGGTGTGAGGTTCATTTAAGAATTGGAAACTCATCACTCAAGTATGAACCATGGATCTAGAGTGTGCGATCAGGTAATTATGGTATAGTGTATGTACTATAGGTGTGAGAATGCTTAAAAATATTGCAGAGTGTGAAATGTAGTAAAGAAACTATAAGTAGATACTAGAGACAATCAATAATGATGGAGGAGAGTGCGATGCACCCCAAATGTGTGAAGGATAAAAGGCTATACTATGATAGTGAAGAGAAAGGACCCCACATGACATCCGAGGAGATAAAGGCATGTGACCATGGTCTAAGATCGGTGGTGTAGGAGAGTAACTATGTGCATGTGAAGGAGATCGATATGGTAAAGGAGGTAGAGAACACCTATAGGAATTGGCTGCCCATGTAGGGGACTTAGGTCAATGAGATAGACTAATGGACTGATAATTATGAAAATTTCATGACTTAGGCCATGCACACGAATGGGAGACATAGGTTCAGAAATAACTTTAGACTTGAGAGGCATAGGATACTTAAATATCGTGAGTGGTACAAAAATAGAGGCAAGAGTGGGCCGAGGTAATGGTTTATGTGATGGAATACCTTTTATGGTGATAAATGATTTGTTATGGATGAACTTGAGACATAAGTGATGTCTCGAAGGGATGACTTGTGTAGGGAAGAATCAAGGAAGACCAAGGACCATGTCAAATCCTTTTATTTCAGATGGAACAAGGAATGGTTGAAGCAATTTAAGGGACCCAACTATAATGGAAAGCACTAATGGCCATAAGAATTAGGAATTGAAAATGTGATCAAATAATTTGAGCAGTTAATATCTAATAAGAGTACCAAAGAGCATGCATTAGAAAGGGAAGATGGATGGACCAAAGTATTGTTGACTATATGAGTACCAATAGAAGCATTAATATGCAGTGAAAAAGAGGAAAATGTCGCATGGGAATTATGATCCAAGAATGTGATAAATTATGGTGGCATGTTAGCAGTAGCAATGAGGAAATAAAGATAACTCTATGAAGGAGGAGGAACTATCGACACTAAAAATTTTCTCCGTAATTTCTATTTCATTAATGTGTGTATTAGGAATAGAATGTTGTTAAGTATAATTAGTAGTAGCACCCGATAGAAGATAACAAACTACCGCCGTGACGATGCCACCAATAATGTATAGTACGGTAACAGTCAAAAGTACAATAGGAATGTTGTGGTAAAAAGTAAATATTTGTCGTAAGTGGTTCGGTAATGTTAAAATGTCAAAGTTAGGGTAAGTAGAGAAGTAGGGTCTACATGATTAGGAATTAGAAATATTATATTAGTAATAAGGACAAGGAGTGAGGTCATAAATATTTTGTGTATTTTATTTGTAAAAAGTCTAAAAATGTGGAACCCATGTGAAATGATAAGGTTTATCTTATCTTAAAAGATAAGCTTACATGTACATATAAGAGTTAAGATATGGAATATGATTCGTTAGAGTAGATTTCTTATCCTATCTTGGAAAAAAAGATGGATAAGCCTAGAAGTTCTATAAATAGCGAGGCCACCCCCCTCATTTAGCATAGAAAGAAGTAGTGAGAAATATTGTATGAGTAAGTGTGTAAAGGAAGCCATCATTTTGAAGGTGTGTTAAAGAAGCCATTAAGAGGTGTAATTTTGAAGTTTCTCCCATAGTTATTGTTGGAAGGCAAGTGAAGATAGTAACACTTGAAGTACCTCATGGGTGAGATTGTAACAATTTCATGTTGATATTATAATTTACACTTATATTTCAGATTTATCATCATTCCTTCTTATCATAGTCTATGGTATTCTTGTTTTATGTTTGTTGTTGTGTTTCCAGATTCCATCCACCAAACTAAAAGTTGTGCATTAGTAAATAATCATAGCACGAGGAGTTCCCGGTAAAGAATTATCATAGTGCCGGATTGGTGATGACATTTTGGTTCCGTTTTTGAGACCATTCCTCGTTGGTGGATTTTTGGAGAAATATTCCCATTTAGTCGAGAAATCATTTAGAGGGTTACCATAGTAAAGTCACTTTTACCATGAATAGTATTTACCGAAATAAAGTAACTTTTTACCATGAATAGTATTTTACCATAAAGAACTTCACTTTTACTATGAATAGTGTTTACCATAGTAAGTCATTTTTACCGCAATAAGTCAAGTTTTACCAGTTTACATAGTTTATGGTCATTTCTATTTTTATTATAGTGATTATAATTATTTGTGCACATAAGTCTCATTGATTATACTTGTGGGTTGATATTTCACCGTGGTTACTTTTGAAAATGGGGAAGATTCCTATTTTTTAGCCCAATCTAATGAAGATGCTTCCTTTTCATTCAAGAGTTTGAATGATCTTGTATTTGTAATGGCCTTATAAGAAGGAAACAATGGATTGAATTTTTCCTACCTTTTTGGATGGTTCATCCCTTAGGTGGTTTGAAACACTAGGTGATAATGTGAAAAACTCATGGGATTTATTAACTAAAAGTTTTCTTGAAGAATTTGGTGAATAATAGAAATATGCAGATCTCATGATCGATATCACAAAGCTATCCCAAGGAGAGAAGGAGAAGATAAGGGATTATCATGCTTGTGTTCTAGAGCTAAGGAGGAAGCTCGATGCCCAAATCCGGAAGGAAGGATTAGTGGATGGGTTGATGAATGGCATGGATAATCTCCTCTGTAAGCACTTCATTCTTGGGATGAAGCCAAAGATTAGACAATGAGTGAAGTATGACCACCCAGCTACCATTGAACAAGCAAAGGAGATTGCAAGAAGGCAAGAAGAAATCATGGAAGAGGATCCTAAAGAAATTGTTGCTAAAGTAGAGCCTACACCAGCACCTTTGGTCCAGAATCCACAACCAATCTCGGTGAGCAAAAATATTTCTCCTAGTATATCTACGAGTATGAAGATCTACTCAGGAAGATGGGACAATTAACTATTAATCTTCTTCAAGGAAAAGAATTTAGTTCTCAGGGAGGAGATAGAGGTCCAAAAAGAAATATTTCTAAAGTTGTATGTTATGGTTGTCATAAAAAGGGTCATTATAAGTATAATTGTCTAGATAGAGCTTCTACATCTGGTATAAGAGATAATGATAAAGGAAAAGCACCTGTGAATTATTTTGATGTAGTAGATAAGAGTATAAATAATGAAGCAAATGTGTTTGTAACAAAAAGAAAGAAATAAAAAGATAACCAAAATGGAAATGATCCTAAGAAGATGAAAGGAGAAACTAGTAAGAAACATAGGAGAAGAAAGTTGGGTGTGCAGGATTTTATGATTTCACAGGGATAAGGACCATACTCCATCTTAGAAGATCTGTCCAAAAGGCCTACAAATATTACATATGGTCAACTCTTGGCTATGTCTTCTGAGAAGAGGCGGGAGCTACGAAGTGGACTCAATTCTTGACGAAGAAAGGAGGTTGAGGTACTTGTTTTCGAGGCAGAGGCGGATCCCTACGCTCCATAAGGTGAAGTATTATGTAATGGTATTTCAATTCATGATGTATTAGTTAATGGAGGTGCTACAGTTAATGTAATGACCAAATCTGTAATGAATATGTTGGGTTTAAAAATTGACCTCCCTTCAACACTTATGTTAAGGTCATTAAATAAGGGAAAAACTAAACTAGAAGGTGTTGTTTCAAATGTGGAAATATCTGTTATGGGTGTTGTATGTGTGGTAGACTTTCAAGTGATGAAAAATGGTATTGTTGCGTACCTAATGTTGTTGGGAAGGCCATGGCTAAGGAGAGTTCATGCAAGAAACTACTAGAATGAAGGCTTCATGACACTTAGATGTGGCAGAGAGAGGGTGAAGATAAATGTGATCCCTCGACATTATAAGGCAAAACCTATGGATTCAAGTGATGAAATTGATGATTGGACCTCCTCTGATTACTCTAGTACCAGTGAAGTGGACAAAAAAGATGAATAAAGTGATGTTGATGTTTCGGTTATGGATATCCTTCCAGTCACACCAACTCATGAACCCATAAAATTATCTGAAGAATAAATTGATGATTGTCTCCAACAAATAAAGATTTGTGATCTTTGTGATGGAGAATGAGAAGGAATTCTACCTTCATCTCTTTAAAGGTACATACACCTATTCATTTTTTATTACAAGGAACTCCATCAAGTAAGTTGGGTAGAACATTCTATCAAGCTAGTAGATGGTGCTAAGCCCATAAATAAAATGCCATATAGAATGAATCCTAATTTTTCCAAGACTATAAAAGAAGAAATAGATAAGTTGCTTGATGCAGGATTCATATTTGCTGTGGAGAATTCATAATGGGTTTCTCCCATTCTTATCTCAAAAAAAGAATGGGAAGCTATGCATTTGTGTTGACTATAGGAAGCTCAATAAGGCAACAAAGAAGGATCATTACCCTCTTCCATTCTCATATTAGATCTTAGACGAAGTAGTTGGCTAGGAGTGCTATAGTTTTGCTGATGGATATAGTGGATACAACCAAGTTTGTATAGTGGAGAAAGATCAGTTGAAGACCACGTTCACCACTCCTTAGGGAACGTTTGCTTATAGAGTTATGCCTTTTGGGTTGTGTAATGCTCCGACAACGTTCCAACATTTGATGAATAGGGTGTTTGAAGCCTACATTGGTAACTTCATCAGAGTATTTATGGATGATTTTTTCATCTATGGGAGTAAGATGGACCACCTACACCAAATGGAGACAACATTTCAAAGGTTAAATGAAGCACAATCCTCACTAAACCCTACAAAGTGTGTCTTTAGATGTTCTAAAGGTGTTTTTTAGGGCATGTTGTATCTAAAGATGGTATTGCAGTGCTGATCTACGATAAAGTTTCAAAAATCAAAGAGTTACCATTTCTATGAATAAAAGTAAGTTGAGATCATTTTTAGGCCATGTGGGTTACTATAGAAGGTTCATTAAGAATTTCTCAAAAATTACATGCCACTAACTTGATTCTTGAAGAAGGATGTTACTTATGAACCAGAAAGAAGCGCATGAAGCTTTTGAAAATTGAAGGAAGCCTTGGTGTCTTCACCTATTTTAAAGAATCTAGATTGGAGAAAGCCGTTCATTGTGTATACTTGATGCATTAGATGCACCACTAGGAAGTACTCTGAGCCAAAAGGATGAAAATGGAAATGATCATCCAGTTTACTTTGGGAGCACACAAATGAGCAGTGTTGAGGTAAATTATACTGTAATAGAAAAAGAGGCTCTAGCTATAATTTTTTTATAAAGAAGTTTAGAAATTATTTTCTAGGGTAGAAATTTATAGTTTTAACAGATCAACAGGCTCTAAAATATATTGTAAATAAGCCTAACCCATCGGGGAGGATAGTAAGATGGATAATTTTGCTACAAGAATTTAAATTTGATATTATAGATTGATCGGGGATCATTTTTGAAAGATCCCTAAACATCCCTAAATGGTTTCATTGTAGAAGATCATCTCGAGAGCTTTCCAACAATCAGTGAGAACACGAAAACGGACATCGAGAGCTCTAGTTATGTCCGGTCAAAGTTTGGTTAATAGGAAAGTCAACTCTAGTCAACTGGTCAATATTGGACCAATCGCATTGTGACATGTGGCAAAAGGCATTGGCAAAATTGAAGGGGTTTTATCCACCGGTCTTGACAATCATGAAATGGAATAGCGCGTCGGAGCAAGAGGCTCAACTTTTGTTACGGAGGGGAGCCGGTCGCCGCGTGTGGACTATGGTATTATCACCGACGTGGTGGGTCCACAAGCCACCACGTGGCTTGCCACCACTCATCGAATTCATTTGATTTTCCAATCGCAGGTCAACAGGTGGTCTTACTCACCATATTTCATGTGGGTCAAATTTTAAATTACCTTGTAATTATTGGCCACGCATTATGCCATAAACTATACATATTAATGTTTATACATTAGTATTAAACCACCAAACTCAATGCTATGACCACGTAGTGGTAAGTGGTGGAAATGTCCATGTGGAAGGGAGGTGATGAAGCGGTGTTGGGGCAATTAAATGCCAAACGTGGAGATTCCCACATTAAAAATGGTGGGCAAGGTTTTAAATAAACCTTATAAATATTTATATCCCACACAATGTGAGATTTTATCCACCAAAAAAGGGCCGCTCCACATGGGATTTATCCCATTTAAAATAAATGCTAATCCTTTTAAAATGCATGCCATCTTTTTAAATGTATCCACATCACGTGGAATTGGGAAGAATGGTTAAAAAGGGGATTAAGGAGGATTATGGGGATTATTATCCCATCCAAATTATGTGGTTAGGCTAATATTAGCCTAATGATAAATGATTTTCCATTATTTTTGGGCCCTAAAATTGTATAAATAGGGAACCCATTCCTTTGTAATGGACACACACACACACCCCTAGCTTATTATTTGTTAAGTTTATTATGGTAATCAACACCTGCAAACTTGCTCATCTCCAAAGCATGTTTGGTATCGTATTTTGTAATCGACACTGCAAACTTGCTAATCTCCGAAGCATGTTTGGTATCAGAGCTGGTTTAGCTCCATATTTATTTTTCAGTAAATTTGATTAACGAGAGGATTTCTTCAAGATTGTGTGGTTCAATTTGTGTGGTTACAAGTGCACTATGGGCAAGATGTCTAAACAAGAAAAGATCAAGGAAATTGAAGCTTATAATCACTAGATCTAGGAAGAGAATTCTCTCCTACGATCAATGTATTACTCCTTGGAAGAGGAGAATGCTCGTTTGAAATTGGAACTGAAAACCAAGGATGAGCTCTTGGCAAGGTTGCAATGTGGTGATCAGAGGAAGGAAATACCTTCAACTTCAGATGCAATGACCATGGCAGATGACTACACTGTAAGTTGTTCACCATTGGAATCTTCTTCTTCCTCCCATTCGGTTTCGGATTCAGGTAATAAAGTCTTTGGTTTGTTTGAAAAGCATACTAGAGGCATTGGATCCAAGTTACTAGATAAAATGGGATTTGATGGAAGAGGCCTTGGTAAAAATGGCCAAGGTATTACTAACCCAATACAGGTTGAGGATCATCCTTGTTTTGTAGGTTTGGGTTATCCTAGTGCGGAGAATGGAAATTGGAGGATGCTCCAAGAATGCGATGGGAGACAAGCTTTCGAAAGTAAAGAGAATACCCCACTTGTCCTGTAAGAAGATTCTAAGTAGGAAAGTTGTGCTTTGTAGTCACGGGAAAGATGTGGTCGAGAAATCAATGAAGAGGTAATGAGATTCCACCTCCTATTTCTTACCATAATCATAATCACAGTAAAAATTTTGATCCACTTTTCCAGCTTAAGAAGTATGGTTATGATTTTCAGAAGATGTGGAATTCCTTTCCATGTACTTTTTGTGGATTGCATAATCATTGGTGGCTGATGATCTTGGAAGAGAAGGACACTGATGAAGAATTTGATGCCATTCATCAGAACAAGGAAAATTAGAAAGACCAATCTCATCATGCAAAGTCGAGAAATGGTAGAAAGAGTTCCTCATCCCAGAAGAAGGAGATTAAGAGGAATTTTTGTGCTCATTGCCAAAGGAATGGGCATTAGGTGGAAAATTGCTGGAAACTGCATCCATCTCGCCATTAAAGTAATGGCAAGCCAAAGATGGAATGGATGCCTATTGTAAAGGTAGAAGAGGTTTCTACTCCACCAGTTGATAATTCAACCCAGGACCAGGTAATACCTGAAAGTGAAAGTCCTTTAAAATGGGTAAGTCAACAATTTTTCAATTATATATTACATAATTTAGATTGATGGATCGTATGCAGTATTAAGTTTGGAGATCAAATTTTGTGAGAAAATGCTGAGAGAAAGGTTTACCATACTCAATGGATTTTCTTACTTAGAAAATTTGATTAATGCTCCAAACATATCTCCTAATCAGCTTGTGAGTACTGTTATAACTTGGATACAATATTTGACTCATATAAAGCTTGGAGATTGATTTTCCATTTGTGCAGACAATAGAGCTCTCAAAAGATCAGCTCGGAACTTCATTCTGTGTAGAGGCATTATGACCGTGCAGTAGAATGGTAGCTGAATCACCGTTGGCATTGATGTCGGGTCGGAAATTCATTCTATGTAGAGGCATTGTGACTATGCAGCAGAGTGGTACCTGATATTAGTATGTCAACAAGAGGAGCTCTAAAAGGATCAGCTCAGAACGTCATTCGGTGTCAAGGCATTGTGACCACACATACGAATGGTATCGATCAACAGACTTAGCATCATGCATTGGAGGCTTGAGGTCTTACAAGAGGCTTAGCATCATGCATCAGAGGCGTTGAGGTCTGTAACAAACTTAGCATCATGCATCGGAGGCTCGAGGTCTTGAAAGAGGCTTAGTATCATGCATTAGAGGCATTGAGGTCTATAAAGGGACAAGGCATTGTCCATCACCAACATCGGATCAATCATAGCTCTACGTAACATGGAGTTCCTTCAAACCAATTTGGATTCTACGGAATCAACTCAGAGCTAGGAGCTATGTTATAGAGTAAAATAATATCCTTGTTGTTAGATATCAAGAAGCTTAGCACCACATAGAAGGAGTGTTGAGGTTTCATTCAAAAACTTAGCACCATAAAGTAGAGGCGTGGAGGTCTTCTTCAAATATCAAAGTGGCACGAAGGAAGTGTTGTGGGCCCATAACCCACAGGTCCCAGGATTGGAGTAGAGTTGTTGAAGTGTGAAGGTTACAAGAGGAGAAGACCCAAGGGTCTACTACAGCAGCACTTCTAAGGTGGCAGCAGAGTTTTTCAGATTCAGGACAGTATGGAAGCTTTTTGGGACAAAAAGCCTTTCTCAGTGGGGAGGTGTGATCAGGGGATCATTTTTGAAAGTTTCCTAAACATCCCTAAATGGTTTTAGTGTAGAATATCATCTCAAGATATTTCCAACGACTGTGAGAACGCGGCAAATGGACATCGGGAGCTCTAGTTATGTCCGGTCAAAGTTTGGTCAACAAGAAAGTCAACTCTAGTCAACTAGTCAATATTGGACCAATCGCACTGTGACATGTGGCAAAAGGCATTGGAAAAATTGAAGGGGTTTTATCCACCAGTCTTTGACAATCGTGAAATGGAATAGTGCGTTGTAGCTAGAGGCTTAACTTTTGTTATAGAGGGGAGCCCGCCGCCGTGTGGACTATGGTATTATAAATAGGAACCCATTCCTTTGTAATGGACACACACACCCCTAGCTTATTATTTGTTAAGTTTATTGTGGGGACACACACCGGTGCAACAGAGAAGCTCATTGCTAGAGTGCGGAAAGGTGGAGACACACCCGAGCTTATTATTTGTTAAGCTTATTTGTGAGATGTGTCAACAAATATTGTTTATTGGCCTATTATTTTAGGCAATAGTAGACGAAATATTTTTGATTGGGAGTAAATTATAAACTACCCAATAGGCCCATTGAGCCACACCAATTACTTGCAAATCCTAGATTGTCGACCGGAGTGCTAGCGTCGCATTGATAGCGTCGGGAAGGCCAATCGAAGCTGAAGGAGATTGTGCATCAAGAAGGTGAAGAACAATTCGACTGATCATCGGAAGTTTTTGAAGAACTGGTGTACTGATAGGCAAGTAAAATTCCATTAGGTTTTCTTGTGAAAGTACTATTGTAACTTACAAGTTTTGACTAGTGGAATGGTTTGATAAGAACCAGAGACGTAGGTAATTGCCGAACTCCGTAATCAATCTTTGTGTAATTGTCTTAAATGTCTTGCATTTTATTTTAAATTGATTACTTAAAAGGAGTAAATTATCGGCAAATAATTAAAGCCTATAAGGGTCCGAGATCAGGTAGTAATAATCTGATTATTTTTGGATCATAGATAGGCCAAGAAAGAAGCATGTCAATGCAAATGCACTCGCTCGAGCCTATGAGGGTTTAGGTTCATCTTGTGATGATGATGATTTCCCGGATGCAACATTGTTATCCTTGATACAATCCCTAGTGAATACATAGATATTTGGAATTATCTCGAATGAATTCAAGTTTCTGATGGTGCCAATGCAAAGACTAAGAGGAAGATTACTTAAGCGATCGTCCATATTCTATTACGCATGGAGTATTATTTTGAATAGGACCGATGGACAAGTATAAGAGAGCGATTGGACGTGATCAAGGGAAGGAGCTGATAGAAGAATTCCATAATGGTACATGTGGAGGACACTTCTCTGGACAACTTACAACAAGAAGGATCTTGGATGTAGGTTATCACTGGCCCACTCTTTTTAGAGATTGTTATAATTATTGTAAGACATGTGATATATGTCAAATGCATAATAACCGTAAGACTTCATTAGCTCCATTATGCCCTATTCTTCCACTTGGTCCCTTTGAAAAGTGGGGAATAGATATTGTAGGTCCACTTCCAACTACCCCATGCCAAAATAAGTATATTGTAGTTGTCACATATTATTTAACCAAGTGGGTTGAAGCTAGGCCATTGAAAACAACTTCCATGGATGAAGTGGCAAGGTTCATATATGAACACATTGTCACGGTTGGTTGCCCATTAGAAATTATAACAGATCAAGGAAGCCACTTCATTAATGAGGTGGTAGAAGCCCTAGTTAACAATTTTCTATTAAGAATAGGAAGGAAACAACATACAAGCCAAGCACAAATGGACAAGTGAAACGAACAAATTTTGTGTTTTTTCAAATTCTAGCAAAAGATGCAGCCTTACAAGTACATAAGTGGGATAAAAAGAGTCATGCAACATTGTGGGCATATAGGGAAACATCAAATTCAACAACAAGATACTCCCCATATCAATTGGCTTATGACATTGATCCAGTTCTTCTATTGAGTTTGATATTCCCCCTTTGTGAGAGTTATGAAAAATGAAAGGATGGATGAAAGTGATTTAGTAAAAGAAAGGTTGGGACATATTCATTTGCTTGAGGAAATGAGGGAAATAGCGAAGGATATAAGCTATAAGAATAAAATGAAGCAGAAGGAATACTTTGATCAAAAGATCCATTGGTCTCCATTTCATGTGAATGACTTGGTTCTAGTATATGATTCTAGATACAAAAAAAGAAGACAAAGAAAATTTCTTCCAAAATGGATGGGGCCCTACAAAATAGCAGCTATGCATGAAAATGGTACATACCGACTGGAGGAATTAGATGGCACTCCCATTACGAAATGGGTCAACCACGACAAGTTAAATATTTTCTAAGCACTAGAATAGTCTACTCAGGACGGAGTCTACTAGGAAGGAAGATGTCGACACTAAAATTTTCCTCCGTAATTTCTATTTCATTAATGAGTGTATTAGGAATAGAATGTTGTTAAGTATAATTAGTAGTAGCGTCAGATAGAAGATAACGCAGCACTGCCGAGTACAAGGCCGCCAATAATGTATAGTAAAATAATAGTCAAAAGTACTATAGAAATGTTGTGGTAAGAAATAAATATTTGTTGTAAGTGGTTTGGTAATGTTAAAATGTCAAAGTTAGGGTAAGTAGAGAAGTAGGGTCTACATGATTAGGAATTAGAAATATTATATTGGTAATAAGGACAAGGAGTGAGGTCATAAATATTTTGTGTATTTTATTTGTAAAAAGTCTAAAAATGTGGAACCCATGTGAAATGATAAGGTTTATCTTATCTTAAAAGATAAGCTTACATGTACATATAAGAGTTAAGGTATGGAATATGATTCGTCAGAGTAGATTTCTTATCCTATCTTAGAGATAAGATGGATAAGCCTGGAAGTTCTATAAATAGAGAGGCCACCCCCCTCATTTAGCATAGAAATAAGTAGTGAGAAATATTGTATGAGTAAGTGTGTAAAGGAAGCCATCATTTTGAAGGTGTGTTAAAGAAGCCATTAAGAGGTGTAATTGTGAAGTTTCTCCCATAGTTATTGTTGGAAGGCAAGTGAAGATAGTAACACTTGAAGTACCTCATGGATGAGATTATAAGAATTTCATGTTGATATAATAATTTACACTTATATTTCAGATTTATCATCATTCCTTCTTATCATAGTCTATGGTATTCTTGTGTTATGTTTTTTTTGTGTTTCTAGATTCCATCCACCAAACTAAAAGTTGTGCATTAGTAAATAATCATAGCACAAGGAGTTCCCGGTAAATAATTATCATAGTGGCGGATTGGTGATGATAGAACAATGTGATATACATGGTTTACGAAGAATCAATAGCTTTCTTGTCATACTTTGGTAACGGTCATTAAATATTTTAAGATTGTGATTATCATTGACCAACATAGTAGTAGATGGCTCACATAGTTCAATCACATTTTTTTCAATAAGATCTTGAATGAGATGTTTACGTGTAAAGTAGTGATCAATAGAATTCTCATTGCATTGGCGATAGTCACGGCGTGCATTTTCATCATAATTATGGCCATGTGGGTGAGAAGGATCAAGATTGAGCAATGGAGGAAGAGGAATGAGATTTATTTTTATAAGCTGCGTAAGAGGAACCAAGGTGTGTAAGATAATATAGTAAAATTGTGCCTTATGGATTAAAATTGAAGCTTCTCTAGTGTAGAAATAATTTTGACAAAGTGGCCTTAACTTCAATAGGCTTAGTAGGTGGTTGAAAGGTGGATTTATATTGAAACATGTTAGAGGACAAGGATGAAGAAGTATCATAATACTTCAATTTTCCCATGGATAGAATCTTTCTTTTGTATAATTTAAGTGTATGGTATAATTGATCAATGGAGGGATAAGTATCGAAGATGAAACTCTCCTAAAGTGGATGTAAAATACTTTGAATAAAGATATATTGCAATTCTAAATCAGCTAGAACATTGTTCATCGTAGCAAGGTTATTTTTATAGCACAAGACATAGTCTACAAGACATTCATTAGATCCTTATTTGAGATAAGTGTGCATAGGAGATCTTAGTACCAATAATGATAGAAAAATGAGAAAGGAAATCATTGCATAAGTGTTTAAAAGAGGTTACTGAATGAATTGGTAGATCATAGAACCAATGCATAACATAATCATGTAAGCTTCGAGGAAACAATTTAGCCAATAGTGTAAGGTCATTAGCATAATCAAGGCATGCAATGTGAAAGGATTGAAGGTTCTCCTGAGGGTCACCATGGCCATTGAACATAGGAAACTTAGGTGTGACAAAGTTAGGAGGTAGTGGATAAGAAGAAATGGTGGGTGTAAAAGGACTATGAAGGAGGAGTGAGGAATCTAGAGATGGAGAGGAATGTGAAGTAGCTGCTATAATTGGGATTTGGGATTGTAAATCATGGTATAAAGAAGCTAGGTCATGAGTTCTGAAGAGGAGCCAAGTTTTGTATGGGAAGTATTGGGAGGAGGGAGGGGAGCGGTAGTTATAGCAATAGAAATAGGAATGGTGGAGGGTGGTGTGGAGGCCATGGTAGCCAAGGAGGAACCCACAAGAGGAAGAGCATTAACATCTCAAGAGTGTTTAGTAGTGAGTAAATAATTTAGAACATGTGGAATATGTGTAGGGTTGGTGCGTAAAGTAGAATGAAAATTAGTGAGATTGTATAGTTTTTCTTTATCAACATTAGTGTTCTCATCATATAATTGTTCACTATCAGATGTTGTAATGTTTTCAAGAGGAATGTTGATTGAGTTAAGAAAGGGATTATTAGCATATTTATCCATTGGTTTAGAGAGCTTACATACATATAGAGGAAGCTCAATGTGCATAAGGGGACCAAAACGACCACTGTGGGTGACAAGAATAAAAATAAATCCTTGAAGGAAGGTGGGGTTCAAGAGAATGGGTTCACCAAATGATTTAATCTATATTAAATTAAACCTTAATTTCAGAGTAACTATTGTAACTAATGATATATAAGTGATAAACTATAGTAAGACACAAGAAATAAACATGCAATAATATGAAACCCTAATAAAATGAGAAAGGAGGATGACTTAGTTGATTTTTGAGTGATCTGGAAGTGATCTGAGATGAGAAAATACTAGAACAGATTGGAGAGAGTGTCTTTAAGGCTCACCAAGGGTTTTAGAACTCATAACTACATAGGACAGAAGTACCCATGGGAGGACAAGAGTGCCTAGGTGTTAGTGACTAATTTGGGTGCTAGTGTTCACTCAAATAACTAGGTTATGGCCTTTTATGAGTTCGTAAGCTTTGTTGTTGATCCTATTTTATCACTATGGTTTCACTCCAATGTCATCAATCATACTTGTAACCTGCAAAATAGATAGCTAGTTACACATGCCCATAAACCACATCAAACCTAATAAATAAGATGCATAATGGGGATTCGTACTGACCCTAGCGGTCACCTAAAGAGTGATCTTATGATTGAGTGTTATACTACATCTTAGAATCCATGTAGTTCGTATGTGTGTGTAATGATGCCCTAGGTTGCCCTTGTGCAAGTTTCACTATGATAACGGGCTAGATCTAGAATTCTCCAAGTATGAAAATGTGTGAGATGGAATAAAATTAACTTCCCTCCTATGTTGTGTATGTAGAGTGATGTATCCCTTGTCCCTTATATGGAAGTACTAGATTAATGCCTTTGAAATTATCTTTAGTCTTGATGTAATATTAGGTGATGATAGATAAAGCTTAGTGTTTGGCCCCTCATTTGAGTGCAATAATTAAGTATATATATGGTTCCCTTATTTGAATTTTGTAATTGAAAACTAGAAGGTCGACCCAAAGTACTAAAAGATATCTAAGAAGTAAAAGAGACCCAAAAGGGTAAGAAAATAATAAAGAGGGTCAGAAGCTCCCAAGAGGGACATGAGCACCTAAGCACTTCTTTCCTAACTGGGCTCTAGTGTCTGAGGTCATAAAAGATAAACCAATTAAATTCAGAAAGAGTTGTAAGTTGTGTAAGGCCAATAAACGTGTAAAAGATAAAGAAAAAGGCCCAAAAGAAGTTGTCAAATACTATTTATCTTTCTTAGGAAGCATGTGTACACTAGTATGCTTTATGACCTAGAAATGTAGCAAAGTGCATAGATTTTGTGTCTGTGGTTGCTCAAGTTATTGTTGATTCTATTGAGAGATAACCATGACTATATTGTGTAATTGATGAAAGCATAGAGGATGAAATCCTCAAATTTGTGGATAGATAACACCAAAGCTTGAGATATGTATTTTTGATGATATCAAATCCATCTCTTCCTTTTGGTTTTTACTTGAAGGTTGTATCCTTATTCAACATGTCTATGATGGGAATGAAAATGATGGTGAATACCATGATGAAATTCCTCAAGAAATTGATATTTATTAGAAAATATTATAGTTATTTCCTATAAAATTGAAATGTAAAGGCTAGAATGGTAGAAACCTTATTTGGATCAATGGCTAAACTAGATTTCAAGACAATATGACCTAAAATATTTCCTTTAGGGACTGAGAGAAATATCAAACTCTCTACATCACTAGAATATATAATATGGATGATCCATGTGCTTCTTTGGAAACACTATGATATCATTAAGGTAAATCAAAATGATGTCATTGATCAAATTTTGAAGGACATGTCTATTAAATTTTTAAATATTTCTCCTACATTAGATAAACCAAAGGGTATTATCTTGTAATTATATTTATCCCACTTTGTGGTGAAGGCTATATTATAACTAAAAAGTTCTTAAAGTTGCAGCTTTTAGTGGGAATTTATAATAAACCATGAAACAAAAATAACTCAAAAAATGGATAAAAATGTAATGTTGTTGAGCGTAAGAAATGGCTAAGTACTAGCCATGCGTAGAGGATGAAGATTATGCGCATAAACATGTGCATAAGAACATGGAATGAATGCGAGTTAATGCGTGAAGGTGCGGGCAACACAAAGAAGGATGTCGGTGCGTGAAGTTCCATGCACGCATAATGGTTTTAGGACTTAGCCAATTTCAAGGTAAGGCTAAAAATAGGAAAAATCACATATGGCGTAGAAAATAAGAAAGGTCTAGAAATAGGTGAGGAAAAAGGGTAAAGCACATGCAAGGAAGATATATTTATAGGATTAAATCATGGATGAGGTCGAGTTATTTATATCTCAATCTAAAATTAAACCAAATTTGTAAAATACATGCAACATATATTTAGGATGTCTATTCTTAGGATTAACGCATGTAAGTGGTGAAGGGAAAGTCCCCACTATATATAAATAGGTGCTTCACTCCTTGAAAGTGGGTGATTACTATGAATGGGAGAGAGGGATGAATGTGTGATTATTATGTATGCACACATGGATGTAATCAGCTTATGTATGTAATCAATGAGTTACGTAATAGAATGAATTGTGTTTATGATGAAAATTGTGAATTATTATGATTAATAGTGATGGAAATGATGTTGTTAATGATCTGTGTTGATTAATTTCCTTATTATATGTGTTTCTTCTTCCATACTCCTTGTTATTCCATTCATTTTATAATGGTTAAGTATGATAACCACATCTTGACAAGTGAAACAAAAAAGAAACTCGATATGTTGTGCACGCTTCAGTGAGCACTTAGACATCTATCTAGGTGAAGTGATAGCATGCATGACCTTATGAAGTGTTTTCCAATAGACTCCAACATTTTTTTGTGTTTCTAGGACCTCTTTTCATTCTTCTCATCAATATGTGGCGTGCATATGGTGTTCCAAATTTCACTAGAATATTGAGCCTTGGGTGAACAATGGCTAGGATAAATTTACTCAAAGATAAAACACCATACGGGATTTTAATGCTTGAGAATGTGTAGAATAAAAATTATATGATTCAATGTTCGAGATACTCTTTATTTTCTTCCCAGTAGATTTGTACAAGTGGTTGTCACCACGCATACAACAGGATTTTGGCTAGGAAAGAAGCAATCTTGGAGCCAAGATAAGATGAATTATGGATCATTTATATTGCTAGTGAGAATGCGTGATGTGTAATTATACCTTACAATATGTGATTTTGACATATTCATTCCTAAAGGAATCATATTTCGGTTTGTTCACGAACCAGAGGGTTGTAATTGTGCACATTTATGTTAGCTATAATAATCTTGAGGATTGAGATGGGGATGGAGAAATTACCTATGATAGGATAAAACTCCACCGCACATAAGGGCAGGAAGTAGGATTGGGAACGATGAAGTTGGTCCAAGTAGAAAAATGAGACATGGAATAGATATTGCACATGTATAATGATGCATGTGAGAGGTAATTTGAAGAAGCGTTAAGATTGAGAGGAATGATGTTGGGTGGTAGTGATGAGAACCTCATAGAAGGAAAAGGAGTGCAGGATCATGTCCTTCGAGTATTGAGGAAGTGCAATAAAGGAACCCCTTAGAAATATGATGAGAGTGAATTTGAGGAAAGAATGATAACCGTTGGTGCGCATCTAACCCAACCTAGGCACCTAGCCCTTACGGTTGGTTTTTAGAATTCAAAATATTTTATAGAGGATCATCAATGTGATAGAGAGCATGAAGGTAATCAAGGATCACAACATTGGGTTGGAGATATAAGCATGTACATATTGGTATCATCTCAAGAGGAACAACATATTAAAGTAGCGCATATGGCAACGCAACAAGATCCTGTTTTTAGTCAAAAATATTTGGAATCAATTTGGTAGGCGTGACATTAGGATAGAGAAGTGGCACGTTACCCATTATAAGTACTCCTGTTGGGGAATTTTAGGTCATACGGTTGGTGTGCAATTCAACACTACTACGGGGATGTAAGGCAAGATTTACTATCCCCATGTTGTGAGAGAAGGCTCGGGAGGTTTGGTACCTTCACCACATTAAGGAAATCCTAGTGGAGGCTCAGGCTCAAGATCTAGCCCCACTCCAGGAAAAGGACCAACTAAGCTAACACAATAACCTCAAAAACCACAAAAGCTAACCCCTCATATTATTTTTGAGATTTCCCTTCATTTTTAGAATATCAAGGTGTAAAATATGCAACAAAGTATGTGCACAAGTGTGAAATTTTATGGAGATCCAAGGGAATAACAACTCTAGATGGTAAGGCTAGTAAATGTGCAATAATACTTGTGTCCACTCATATAGCTGGTATAAGAAATATGATCCACATTAGACAACAATATATTATGATGTTTTGTGCGCGCCTTCTTATCTAAATTTCATATATCCGAATTTGAGAAAAATAACATTAAAGTGTTGAATTACATTAAGCAGGTTTTGTATGAAAGTGTTAGAAAGTATGACATGCATTTCAAGACCTTGTTGTCTAATCTCTCCTATGACATTCATTAGATTCAGCATGTGAAATGTTTTATAGGGGTCTTGTTGACACCTTTTTAAAATGCACTATCACATAAGATGTTCATCGACCCGCGTGAGGCTTTGGAAGTGTCACTACATGCCAAAGCAATTAGGAGCATGGATACAAGGGTAACTCCCTTTTCTTGAGGCCTAGATTGCAAAAATTTCCACTCAGTTGAAACATTTATCCACAAATTCAGCTCATGAGATGCATAGTGGATTGTGGTGCACTGATTATGAAGTGGAAGGGAACTCAAAAGATAGTTGTCCGCATAGGAATGTGTGCGCATTATTTTCGGCTTGTGAAATTTATTATAAGAACCATGATGTTCATAATTATCACATAACTATCCATTGTTACAAAGTGCTACCTAGAAGAATGTCTTTGTATTGTAAAATATGTGATGTGTGTACTCATGATATAGCCAACTATCATCTAATTGATCGAGTTTCACGAGGTTTGTGAAACAAGGTCGCACTAGACCAATGTAGAGAGTAAATTACAAGTGCAAGAGGGATAGAATAATGAGGGAAGAAATAATGAGTATGGAAGATTTAGGTTTAGATATAGAGGTGGAGGTTGTGGTGACTAAGGAAGGTTCATGTGAGGGACATGTTATACTTGTGGGTCGATAGATCACTATCGGCGCACACATTTCCAAAGAATCATATGTGAGCATATTGTGGTAATACACACAAGGTTAAATATTTTTTAGATTTATATGCCTACATGTGTAAAAATAACAAGAAGGATAAGGGTGTAACATGAGTAAGGTGGAAGGCTCTAAGTAAGGAAAATATATTCCCAAGAAATTATATTTAACAAATCATCAACCGTTATTGGTTACTACTCGTGCAGAGGTAGCGCAAGTGAGTGAGAAGGGAAAAATAAGACCACTCATTAGAATGGAAGAGGTTGTGCATGCAAAGTATCTAGATGTGGGCCAACATAAGGAATTATACCAAGAGACTATGGGTGTCATTAGGGATCTCCCAGGGGAGATACAATGCCTAAAAGAGAAAGCGTGTAAGATGGAAACACGTGATGAATATTAAATTACCACAAAAGGATGTTGATGATATTAGAGAGGTATGTAGAATGCTTAGGTAGGAGAACATCATACATTTGTTGGGAGAATAGATACGTAACAAGATACCATGCATAGGTGTAGAAAGGGAGCACCATATTCTCCATGCAAACTTACCATCTCAAGATCATGAATATGAAAAGAAATTACATTAGATGTAGTAATAAATGGGTGGCTAGTAAGTAATATCCTAACCCTTAATGTTTGGAACCAGATGGGAAGTTCACCATTGTATTCATCTTCAAATGTGTTGTATATGGATAAGAAGATAGGGATATGCCCATTGGGGTAGTGAAGGATGTTTTTATCACCATTCAAGGAGCCAAGTTCACGGGTGACTTTGAGGTCTTGGATCTTGTTGAAGTAGACAACTTTATTGCATTACTATGTCATCCTTTGTGTTATACCGATAACATAAACTTGCACTTTAACAAGTTTTATGTGATTTTTGAGAATAAAGAAGAGCATGTTTTGATAACAAAGGATGAAGTAAATATTACGCCTTATATAGAGCCCATAAGTGAAGAATACATTAATAGGATCTACACGCATATGGTGCATGACCTAGAGAATTTGGAGCCATCAAAGTGGGGCACGCTTCAATGAGAATACGTGTGGTCCGTAAGTTATACTACAAGCTTGGATTATAATAATTGGGGTCATGGTACTTACGAGATGGTTAGTCATGAGGTTTGATGAAGATTGACAACGGTGATGAAACCATAGCTAGTTAGACAATTGGGAAATTTCAGGTTGTCGAAGTATACTCGAGAAGAAAATCCTGAATCATTCTTACATGCAATGGAGGAACAATGACGTAATGAGGGGGATAGTATAAATATGATGGTATACACTTTACATAGGACAAAAACATGCTCATGGGCTACACATAAATATAGGTTACTTAGATGACACGAGATTAGAGTAGCCTTCTTAAGAAGGTTTGTTCGGAACAATCTCCCTTCATTAATATAGGATTATGATGGAAATACTTCTCCCATGGTACATTTTCACAATTGTGATAGGTATTGGATGTCAGGGTAAGATGCATTGCCACCATCTCTATGGGTACATAAGTTCTATTCTAATTTGCACGATTGTGTGTGCACCTAGTATGCACATGTTGAGTTAAAGTAGGAGACAACAAATTGGCATGAGCTTACTTAAAGTGTCACCCATACTTTTGATTACTTTTCTAGTAAACCACCGGTTCATGAAGCTATATAGATTATGAGGCACATTTCATTTGGGGATAATTTGAGGGTTGAAGAACTTATGACTTAGTTATTTTGTGAGGCTAATATTGAAGCACGTGACAACGTGGTGGAATTAGAGGAAACCTTTTTGGGTCCCACATCGAAAGAAAATGAGAAAGGAAATCTTGTCTACCTCGTAGATGATGGAAAAGTAGAATATTTGGATACTAAGCACATAGAGGGTGTGCATGAATTATTAGACTCCATAGCTAAAAACCGTGTGTATACCATGTGTTATTCAAGACCAATAAATTCAACATTAGAATAGAATATGCACCGAAGGAAGTGATAATTAGGGATTATTGGTTTAAACCCGAGTTAGTGAAAATCATTGAGCTAATGTGCCACTTTCAGGATCGATTTCTAAGAGATACCATGAATGAAAGGTAAGGCATCTATCGTTAGGAGATATAAAAATCAAAATAAAAGATGATACACGTCTGGTTTAGAAGATGCCCTATCGATGAATCCTAATCTTCGTATTAAGGTGAAATAATAAATTGATAAAATGTTGAAATCTAACATTATTGAGCCCATCTAAGAGTTATAATGGATAAGTCTCGATGATGATTAGAATTAAGAAGGATGACAAGATCGGGATTTGTGTTGATTAGAGAGTACTTGAATGCTTCATGTGTACTAGATTATTTTCTCATTATATTCAATGAGGATATCCTAGAAGGTGTTACGGGGTGTGAAATTTATTGTTTTATAGATGGAATTTCAGGTTACATCAAGTGAGAATAGCACACAAAGACCAAGATAAGACAACCTTTATAGTTTAATGGGGATGTTTTACATACACAATTATTCCCTTTGGCCTGAAGAATATGCTAAAGCAGTTGTTCTCGTGCATAGTTCTTAAAGCATTTAAATATTTCATTCACAAGTTTCTTAAGGTATACCTAGATGATTGGATAACTTATGGATTGGTTAAGGACCATTGTGATTGTTTGAGGTTTATGTTTGAAATATCCATGAAGCTTAGCATCTCATTGAATATTAAGAAGTGTATATTTGCAACACCATTTGATACTTTACTTAGACACATTATATGTAAGGAGGGATTGTTGGTGGACCCAACCATAATTATAGCCATCTTGGGGTTGGAGGATCCAACTAATCAAAGTGAAGTACATAGATTCCTTGGACACACTTGTTATTACCAAAATTTTATTAAAGGTTGTGCAAATATTTTCTTGCCACTTGAAGAATTGTTAAAGGAAAAGTGAAAATTCAATTAGGGTGATGCATAACGAGTTATCATTTGAGACTTTAAAGGAGGAACTAACCACCACATTTATCTTACGCTTCCCTTCTTGAAATAATCCATTTCATGTCCATTTAGATGCCTCAAGAGAAACCATTGGTGTAGTTTTAGCACAACTAGGTTAAGGTAATGTTGATCACCCCATCTGCTTTTGCAATAAGGATGCTAACATTGACTAAACATAACTATACAACTATGGAGTGCAAAGCGTTATAATGGTCTATACACTTCACAAGTTCAAGAAGTACTTGTTGGCCACCCCATTTATATTTTATACACGATCACAAGACATTGAAATATTTGGTAAATAAGTCAGTTTTGCAAGGGCACATCTATCGTTGGATATTATTATTCCAAGAGTTTTATTTTTCAGTGATAGTAAAACATGGCAAAATTAATTTGGTATGAGATCATTTATCAAGGATTAACTCTATGAAGGACATGCAAAGACTTTAAGAAATTATGGTAGATGCCAAATTATTTATGATTTAATCTAAATTGAATTAAATCTATATTTTAAAGTAACTAATGTAATGAATGATATATAATGATAATATACAGTAAAATCGATAAGAAAAAAGCATGTAATAATATGAAACCCTAAGCAAGAGAAGGAGATAAGGTGACTTAGTTGATTTCCAAGTGATCTAAAAGTTATCTACATTGAGGAACTCGCTGAAACAGAATGGGAAAAGTTTCATCAAGACTCATTAGAAGTTGTAGAACTTATAAATGTGCGGGACGGAAGCACCAATGGGAGGACATGAGCTCTTGGCGCTAGTGACTAAACTTGGTTGATAGTGTCCACCCAAATGTTCATATTATGATATTTTTGTGCAAGAAGATATTCACTATTGATCTCTATTTATCACTCTAGATTTGTTCCAACATCATTGTTCACACATGTAACTTGTAAAATACATACCTAACTACACATACCCATAAACCACATCAAACCTAATAAATAAGATGCGAGAATGGAGAGACGGATTGACCTCGATGGTCACACAAAGAGTGATCCTATGACCAAGTGTTGCACTACATCTAAGAATCCATGTAGTTCTATACTAATGTGTGTGTAATGATGACCTAGGTTTCCCTTGTGTAAGTTGCAATATGATAGGGATATTTATCTAGAATGATCCAAGTATGAAAATGTGTGTGATGGAATAAAAATAACTTCCCCTCCTATGTTGTGTATGTAGAGTGATGCAACCATTGTCCCTTGTGTGGATGTGCTAGATGAATTCTTTGAAATGCTCCTTGTTCCTTTGAATGCAAGCTTAGGTGATAGTAGATAATGCTTAGTGCTTGGACCTTTATTTGAGTGAAATAACTAAGTATATATATGATTCCCTTGTTTGAATTTATTAATTGACAAACTGGAAGGCCAACCCAAAAGTGTAAAAGGTGACCAAAATGTAAAAGAGACCCAAAAGAGTGAGAAAAGGATAAATAGATTCAGAGTGCCTAGGAGGGACAGAGCCACGGGTGCTTCGTCCCTAATTGGGTGCTAGTGTCTAAGGCCAAAAGAGATAAATCAATCAAGTACTAACCGAGATATAACGTATGTACGACCAATAAAATTTCAAGATATAAAATAAAAGGCCCAAAATAAGTTTTCAACCACTAATATTCTTGCTTAGGAATCATGTATATATTAGTATGTTTTAGGAATTAGAAATGTACCCAAGTGCATAGATTTTATGTCTATATTTTCCCCCACTTATTTTAATTGATTGAATACTCGATAACATAAAGTAGATAGAATATGTGTACCTTATGCTCATGTAGAGAAGATTGTTGTGGATGGCGTGCCAAGTGGAGAAGTGAAGTGTTAAGTGATCGTGATGTGAAACATGGAAACTAGGAAAGGGAAGTAGACCCTAGGGGTGAAGCATATGCATAGTAGTGTGTTATTGGAGCTTGTGCTTGTTGATGTATGCTATTTCTTGTTGTGTATAAGGATGAGAACTGAAAAATAAGATAAAAAGAGTAGTCAAAGTTATGTATATGATAAATCGAGTAACATGTGTATAAGAAAGTAAAAGGAAAGTGTGCACCTAATGTATAAGAGAGTAAAAGATATAAAGTTTTCTGTTTTCTTGGAGTTTCGGATTTGAATGTCAATGGTGAGGTTTTTAGGTGATCTCATGCCAAGAGAGAGTTTTTAGGTGATCACATGTGTTGGTTGTTAAATTTCACCTTGAAAAACAAACAACAGTCAGGAGACATCAATCCATCATCTTTATAGGAGACATTCCCTTATTGAACACACAAACAAACAAGGAAATATAAATATTTACATATGTACAAACTATCAATATTTTGATGATTTAGATGTCTTCATATCATAAAATTTTCAATACAAGAGAAAAGGGAGCAGAATAATTGATATTTCAGAAAATGAGGAAAGTGACACTTTCAGACATATAGATGGCAGAATAATATCTTACTTATGCATGCAAGAGGAACAAGATCAGAATTATACACATCTGAATACAAGACATATATGTAATAGACATAAAGTTCTAAGCATAACATCAACCAGAGGACACAAATTTTCCTATTCAAACATATATAACCTCACATGAATAAGATAGAAAGTAGAAATAGATAGAACATGAAAAAGATAGAACTTATTCTGTATTGATTGCTAATTTAGTGATTCTACATCAAAGACATCAAAATCCAACGCCATTAAAATGAAAAGTTAGGTCTTTTATAGCCACTCGGGAAGTTACAAACCGAGTCTCTTCAATTTCCCCTTCTTTTAATGACTCATTAATGCTTAATCAAAAACATCACAAGTTGGCCTAAATTACAAAATACATCATTAACATAATGCCAAATTTTTAAGAATATAAAAGATTTTAAAAGGACTCAAGCACTAGCTGAAGGGACACTTGAAGAGGAATCATCCATGTATTTTTCTTCAATATCTGATTTCTGAATTTCACCAATACTCCAGATATTTACATGCCTCTTGGGATGGTGATGTTGGAAATGGCATTTGTCGAAAATTTTAAGTAACCTTCCATTTCTTCCCAAAAATCTCCATTATGTGAAAAACCTTTGATTGCCTCAATGATTATAGTCCGTAGTGCAAAAATTTCTTTCAAATTTTCTTTGGTTATTTCCTCGAACTTGAATAATTTTTCTTTATTAAGTTCTTGAACTCAACCTTGATATCTTACACTATGTTTCTACTGACAGAATCTTCTTTGAAAAACTAACGTGAAGGTCTCTGAATTCATCTTGCACATAGGTCTTGAAATCCTCGCCCCTTTGAAACATATTCCTCAACTCATCAATTTCCTCTTCAAGAATATTTATCTTCCAGTCTACACTATGCACCCATTTCTTGGACAAATTGTTCTTTGAGTCATTAAAGAATTTATTTGCAATGAGGTTCTACTCATCAATTGTACTTATCTGTTTGAGATCTTGTATACAATCTACCCATAGCTTGAGCTCCTTTTCAAAACTAGTGATGACTGTGGTGAATCTTTTCTGAATTGAGAAAATATTATCATATACTTTATATGCTTCATCCATAAAATTCAGACCTGAAACTAGCATATCATCAACCATTTCTTCCATTGCCTTCCCATAGGCAGCATGTTTATGAATGTCCTTAATAACTTGGACCTCTTCATTGGTTAGAACAATAGAAGGGGGAATTGCATTCAGAGGAGCATGATCAATTACCTTATCACTGGCTAGGAGAGATCTAATAAAGTCTGAGAGAACTGTATAAGCTCTTCAAGTTGTTCTTGAGACTGCTTTCCTTTTCTACTCTCTCAATCACCTTGGACATTGTTTCTTTAAAATTGTGTACTTCACTTTCAGGGGTAGACTCTCCCAAAGGGATCCTTGTCAATTTCAAAATAACTCAGCATCAAATATTTTTCATTCTTATTCACTTTAGGCTTACCAATCTCTAAAAATTGCTGACCTTGAGAATCAGACACCAATCTAGAAGTTGTTTTGCTTTCTTTGCAGGAGGAATTGGAGTTTTTCCTAGGAGAGAAGCCACTGCATCAAATTTGGGGACAAAAATTTTGGATGGAGTCTTCCTTTTCTTACTATCTACAAATGGTTGAACCCAAGTAAATGAATAAATAGAAGAAGAAGGAACAATAGGCCCCAATGCTAGAGTGCTCATTGACCCTAAGGTCTATGCAGCTGATACTTCAAAAATGGATGTCCCAATATTAGAAACATGAACCTCCTTGACTAGAGTCTCTTTGATAGATGATTCTGGAATGACCATGGTCTTAGCTTCTAAAGTATGATTCTTTTTCTTATCATCTTATTCTTCCTCTTTTTCTGTGTTGCCTCCTTCAAGGTTGCTTTCCTCATGGTCTCCAGTTCCTTCTTCTTCATCACCATAGAGATCAACAATTTTTTTAATATCTAGTATTGTTTCATATTGATTTGGAGGAGATAACCCTCCTCTTTAGCTTCCTCTTACACCCTTTCCATCTTCTCAATTTTCCCTTTTTAGTATATACCAAGGTTGAAACTCTAGGAGGGGAAGAGGTAGTTTGAGTTGATATCCCAGGTGTAGGAGTAGAGGCCTCTCTCTGAGATGAGGAAGCTTCTTGAGAAGGGGATGTAACTTTGTTACTTCTGTAATATTTCATTCTCTTATCGAACCAAACCTTAGTTCTGATTATGACTGGATTTATGATCTCTTGTAAGTTGTCCTTTTCCTTCTTAAACCAATCAATAGTTTCCTAGAGGAGTATGCCTAATTTTTCTATCAAACTCAAGAGATTGTAGCTCTTCATTATCATCCTATAGCTCATCAAGTACCTTATAGATGCCAAAATATTTGATTTGTTGCTAAAGAAAGGTGACCATAGAATCTTCTCCTTGCTTCATAATTGTTTGAGAAATCTTCCCAGTAGTCCTCCACATCAGGAAGGTGATGGAAATCCATTCTTACATTGTTGTCAATGAAACCTTTGATATCAAAACAAGACATTTTATGAAAGAAATGGAAATTGAAAGAAGCCACTATCCTCTCAATATTCTGAGCATCTAAAGCAGTCCTACAAGTATAATTGCCAAGAATGATTGGGAAATGTATACCTCTTATCTTCTTATCCTTGCAAGTTCGTGCAACTTATCTAGCTGCCTGCAAATATCTACCAAGGCAATCTTGTCATTACAATACATAGGAAGCTTGTATGGAGAGTCCTCAAAGCATGCCAACCTAATATAGGAGAATTTTCTAAATTGAATATAATAACTGCCATAAATGGATATTAACTGCATGGCCTCATCAGAGAATCTTCTAGTTGTATCACCTTCTAAGAGCCTAACTATGTACATTGTGAAAGCATCATTGACCCTCCTAAAATGATGATTATTGTTCTTCAGGGTCAACTTTGTGTAGTATTCATACACTAGAGCATTATTTTTATCTTCATCTAGAGAAAGACCCAACCATTCCCTGTATGCTCCAACAATGTACATTAGATAAGAAGTCATGTAGAAATCATGAGTCCTATGTACATTAGCCAACTGTTTAGTCAAGTTAGCACAAATGATTTCTCCCAATCCAAATTCTATTTTCCCTCACATATGATGTTGATGAAAGGACACATCCAATAATGAAATTCATTTCTTGCGAGCAGCCCCATTATCTTGGATAATAGAATGATGATGTCAAGACATGGCTTTGGGAAATCTAGAAGATCCTTTCTTTGGGACCTTAAAGAAAGAGTTGGCTGCCATTTTCTTATATTTATCAGATTCTTGATCAAAAATTTCTGAAATTTTTCCATGGAAAGGAAATTGGCATCTTCAAATACTGGAATTCCAAAGGTAGCCCTTATACACCCCACGTCTAATTTGGCAATCACCTATCCTTGAGAGTCGGTGATTTCACTTGTATAAGGATCAAAAGAGAAGCACACACCAAAATTGTGTCCGCACATTAAAATGAGACTAGGAACCCTCCTGTATGTGCTATTTTGCAATATTTTATGTGTTGTGCCAGAGGTTGTGGATTTTCATCATTGATTCATGCCCAAAAATCATTGAAATCTAAGTGTTGTACATTTGTGTCTCCTATATTAGGTACAGAGGTTTCAAGGGAAAAAGATGTTCATGGCCCTTATAATGAACCTTCATAATGATGATAGAGGGCCAAGGAATAGGAGATGAGAAGTTATCCACTTCAAGAAATACAGTGGGGAACAGGGTAGAATTATCCTTGAAAAACACACAGAGGGCTATAGAAAACCAACCTTCGATTATTGAAAGAATGACAACCTTCACTAGATCAGAAAACACTTTGAAATTTTGAAAATGATGGAGGATGTCCTATGCTACAACTAAAATCTTAGAACAGGGTGTGTAAATCTTAGGTTAAGACTGTGACGGTGAAGAGTGAACAACCCATCTGTTTATATAACCCCGTTAGAGGAAGGTCGGCAAGAATTAATTAATGAGGGAATTTAATGACTTGGGATATTTTGGAAACATTGTAGGCAGACCAAATTCCCATATAGTGTAGGTATGGCGGAAGAAGGTATCACAAGAGGCCCAAGTTTATGTGGGACATGAGGGAAGTAAACACCCAAAATGACAAAGTGGGAGAAGTGCAAAGCAAAAGTAGGTTTGACAGAAGCAGATGTCCAAGAGTATTAAGGATATTTGGAACATGAAGGACCAAAACTTCCACACAAGACTAAAGAGACATGGAAATAAATTAAATCGGGTGAGTGACACACTATAGGTCCGTGGGACATTGGGACATGAGTTCACCGCAAGGCCAAAACACCCACAAAAAAAAGAGGACTTAGCGAATTTGATGGTTGCGGAAATTATGGCGATGCGGGGAACCGTGGCACTAGAGCACAAGGGCAAAGGTTCATAAAAAGGAAAAATTCCTTCAAAGCACAAAGGAAAGATATCTCAATGTAGGAAGTTGGGGAATCGGTGAACTTGGATCCTAATGGAACATGGGACATGAGGGACACCAAAACCCAAAATACCTGCAAAACACAAAAAAATTCCCAAAACTCAAAATTTTAGGAAATGACTAACTGTTGGAAATTATTTATTCCCTCTCATACCTTCACAAAGGTAAAAAAATACCTTTTAAAATACATCTTACCAAAACTTTTGAAGAATAAGGCCAAAAATACAACCATTTTTGGGAAGGTGACATCAACTGGCTCTTTACGGGGATGAAGCTGACTTGAACAAAAGAGAAAAAGGCATGAAAAAGGACCCTAGAATCTTTGGGAAAGACCATTACAAAACCATTGGGTAATAGAGTAAAAAATGGGGAAATAAAAAGAACACACACACACACACACACACACACATATAACGAGGAACCACAAATCAAAGACCAAAAATGAGGACTATATAGGACTATACAAAGGATTGCCTAGTCACCTAGGATTGAAACAACTTCAAATACTACCCACTATATGGAAATAGAAGAGATATTCCATCCATATAGCTTAAATAATATTAATTTTCACTAGCAAAGTGTCTAATTTTGAAAGGACCCAGCTAGAGAGAATCAAAATTACCATGACTTCCTTGAGGTTCTCACCTCTTGTCCCAGAGTAGGACAATATCTCTAACCTGAAATTACCTGGTTTTGGATTTCTTATCGAATAGTTGTTTCACCTTTTGTTGATGTGCAGTAATTTTTTCCACCACCTGTAACCTTGTCTTCATCCAACTTTTGTAGGTACATGATTCTTTTCTCCAAGGCACTGGTGAAATTTGAATCCTCAATAGCTTTCATTAATTACAAGGCTAGAAGTTCCATTGTTATTGGTAGCTAAGCTTCTATTCCATACACCACCTAGAAAGGAGACATCCCAATTGCTCTTTTAGGTGTGATTCTATCTGCCCAAAGAGCATCATAGAGATTTTTGTGCCAATTCCTTTGAGATTCATTCACAAGATTTTGAATAATAGTCACCAAATTTTTGTTTGTTGATTCTTCCTGTCCATTTCCTTAAGGATAGTAGTTAGAAGAATGTGTAAGAGAAATCCCATATCCATAGCAAAAATCCATCAATTCATAAGAAGATAAATTAGGGGCATTGTCAATGACAATTTTGTTTGGTACTCTAAACATGATCAAGATGTTCTCCTTAATAAAATTACATACTACTTCAGAGGTTGTACTTTTAACTAGAATGGCTTCTACCCACTTCGTGAAGTATTCAGTAGTAGTCAGAACATGAGTATGCCCAACACTTGAGTTGGGATTGAGAGTTCCTACAAAATATAGCCCCCACTATTGAAAGGGATCTTCTATTACTACTAGTTTGAGTGGTAAGCTATCTATTTTGGTTCTACCAACAAAATTTTTACATGCTTCACATTTCATGACCCACTTAGTTGCATCCTTGAATAAGGTTCACCAATAGTACCCTGCACACAAGATTTTATGAGGAGTCACAAAATATGAAAAAATTCCACCACAAGCTTGATCATGAAATGCCTTGAGCAATCTCTTCTTGCTCTTTCCACACATCTAAGAAACCTTCCATCAATCCCTCTTTTGAATAATGAGTTGTACTGAGTACATATTGTGCACATCTTAGTTTAACAAATCTCTTCTCCTTAGTATTCGAGATGAGCCGACATTCTCCATATGTTAGATAATAGGCAATATCTGCATACCACTCATCATTTGAGCTAAGGAAAAGAATAGTGGGGATATCAATGTCTTCTTCTTTTGAGATATCACCTTTGGAACTTTTAGAAATCATTTCACGAGACCCTTTCCTTGGACTAGTTTTTTTGGCATAATATCCAAATCATACTCTTGTACCTTTTCCACCCAATTTCCTCTTTTAGTCCCAAATTCTTGTTGTGTGAGAATTGATTTAATAGTTGTATCAGTACAAAGACAATAGAGTGAGAATTGAGGATATAGAAGCAGAATTTCTTGACTGCCTTAACTACAACAAAAACATGCTTCTCCATTTGTGTATATTTTAATTCATGAGCTTTCAAAACATAACTCATGAAAGCAATGGGAAGCTCACATCCTTCAAGATTCTTCTATGTTAAAATGGCTGCCAAAGTATTCTCAGTGGCATAACAATAGATTATGAAATCCTTTTCAAAGTCTGGATAGGCAAGAACTAAGTGTTCTGGTAATAGCCCTTTTAATATTTTCAAAATATTCCTTCCCTTCTGGTGTCTAACAAAAGGATTTTTTTCCTTTCATAATCCAAGCTATACTCATATTTAATTATGTAAAATCATGGATAAATCTCCTTGGAAAATTTATCTTTCCAAATAAATAATGCACACCTTTTTTGCTCGTTAGGAGGGGAATCTTTTGAATAACTGGACTCTATTTGGGTCTATCTTGGTCCCTTATTTGGAAACAATATGTCCAGAAATTTTACCTCCGTAACACTAAAAAATAGAATTCTTTGGATTTAGGGATACCCCATGCTTCCTGCACTTCTGGAGAATAGCCTCAAGATGCTGGAAATGATCCTCCCTCTCCTTAGAGAAAAGAGTAAAGTCATCAAGATATATAACAATGCACTTTCCATTTAAATCACCAAAATCTAAATCCATTGCCCTCGAAAAGTTGCTCCGGTATTGATGAGACCAAATGGCATCCTTCTATACATAAAAGTACCCCAAGGAGTTGTGAAATTTATCTTGTGCTGATCTGAGACATCTACTTCAATATGATTATACCCTGAGAAACCATCCAACATAGATAGCATCTCTAAGTTGGTGACAACTTGCAAGATTTGATCCATCATTGGGAGTGGATAGTTATCCTTGAGGGAATCCTGGTTTAATTTTCGAAAATCCACACAAATTTGGATCTCTTCGCTCTTCTTCCTTATAGGCACAATGTTAGTTGTCCAAGATGAATGATGATTAGGGAAAATTATCCTTGCATTCAACAACTTTGAATCTCCTGGTGAATGGTATCTGCAATCTTGGGATTGTACTACCTTTGATTTTTCCGAATGGCTTGATCCCTAGTTTTAGAGAAATGTAATGTTGCATTTCCTTTTGTATGAAAGATTTTAAATCATCATATAAATAATCCAGCACATCAACATATCTTTTTAACAATGCAACAATTTTACTCATTTCTTCCTAAGTGAAACACTTGCCAATATTAATAATCTTAGGTTCTTCTTCACTCCCAATATTAATTTTCTCATGCTCTACTGATTGGTGAGCCCCATGAGATAATTTTGATTTGATATACCTATCATGTTTGTCAAAAAAAATCCTCCTAGGCTTACCAGTCCTCTAGGTATCTTGTTACCTTTCAATCTTATACAACCATCCTTATCAGATTCTTCTTCTAATCCTTCTTCATGAACAAAATATGATACAGACTCATGAGGAACAACCTCACTTCCTTCAAAATATAGTTGGCCAAAGTTTTCCTTAAGCTCAAGAAAATAGAGAAAGTTTTGATCATCATTAAATATCTGCCATTATTGACATTATCTAGCACACTTGGTCTATGTATCATTTTGATTGTAAAGTTCTCTTGAGTGAAGTCAAGGTGAGGGATCAACAAGGACCCTGATACAACTAAGGCATCAGCTCTAGTATTCTTTTCTCTAGGTACATCCTCAATGGATAA
This sequence comes from Taxus wallichiana var. yunnanensis, assembly GCA_018340775.1. Classification (NCBI taxonomy): domain Eukaryota; kingdom Viridiplantae; phylum Streptophyta; class Pinopsida; order Cupressales; family Taxaceae; genus Taxus; species Taxus wallichiana. The sequence continues at coordinate 730,594,393 of CM031240.1, forward strand.
GGCATCAAATAACTCAATTGAATCCCATACCAAATTCATGTAATGCTTGAGCCTTTTATTTTTTACCTGAAACAACCCTCTGATGTGTTTGAAAATAATTTCTTCATCTCCTCGTGCACAAAGGTTCTTTATTCCCATTTCTCTTGCCATTTCTAGACCCAAAATAAGAGCTTCATATTCTGTTGTATTATTTGTATTTTCAAATTGCAGCTTATAAGAGAAAGGGTAAGACTTCTTTTCAGGAGAAAATAGAACCACACCTACTCCAAAACCAGTGAAGAGAAACTACCATCAAATTCAAGAATCTAAACACCATTAGGATCATTCATCACACATTTAAGTGCCTTCATCTCCTCTTTGACATGATCATCCAATTACCATGACTAATGTCTTCACATAGAATTTGTGTTTTATAATCATTAGTCTTACGCACAATATACTCAATTTTCTCTCAGTAGCAACAATTTTTCATTTTTCCATTAACCGGGATGAGATCATGTGACCAATCCATTTGAATTTCTCCTCCCACTTCTTTACAAAAATTCTTCAAAGAACATGCCATAAGATGGAGGAATTCTACTCAAGATGGTAGCCTTGTTGGTCCAAAATATGTCGCTTGGGAAAATATATGGATAGGACGAGCCAACGCAGTGTGTAGGGCCATAGCCCCTCTTTGAGTAGCAAAGCGAAAGCCTTGCTATTCTACCAAAGCGAGGAATGTGCAAGTCTCATAATATATGCCTTCAGGGGCTTGGGATCTCATCCCAATAGGGTGTTTATCAGTGGAGGAATGGAAGAGATGATGAAGAAAGATCAGATCCGAAGAAAGAAAAGAAATGAATTCCAAAGCAAAAAGGTCGGAGGGTTTATGTTTTGGGATTGGTAGTAAACAGAGCCAAACCTACTTGCATAAACGAACAAAGCAATACTGATGAATAAATGACAATAAAACAGAAGCAGATCCAACAGAATAAACACATAGATCTGACATAAGAAAGATCTAATGCATATAACACATGTATTCAGCACAAAGTCTAAATATTGTATTAATAATTCTTTCGGTTACAAAAAGCTCAAAGTCTTTTCTCCTCACTTCTATTTTTCATCTGAAAGATATCCACTCATACCCAATACAACAAGCATTGGGGTATTTATAGAAGAAGGAAAGAAAAGAAGGCAAAAAGGAGCCAACCACCTATTTACAAAGATATTTACAAAATATCTACAAGGATATACAAAATATCTCAAAGTCATGTTGACTTTTGACAACTTGATGGATGACATCATCCCATGGTGCAACACGGATGATGTCATCATTTGTGCCAACATACTCCAGATATTTACCAAAAGAAAGTCGAAGAAGAGAGAGAAGAAGAAGAAAGAGAAGCTATTCATCGTCGTCATCCTGCGGCCGAAAGGGGGTAGCCTACTTTTGCTGCTGCTCAGGAGACGAGATGTGGAATTGAGCGTGGTATTCCATGAACTTGCTGATCATGGGCCCTAGTTGATCCTGGGAAGGATCTTTGTGTCGCTCACTGATCGCCTCGCAAGTCTCCCGCTCATCTATGAGCTTCTCTGGGAGTTTGGAATATTCTTTCTCCACTTCTATGAGGAACCCGATGAAGTCCCAACAGGCCAGCATGTTATTGATGGACTCCGCATCAAAAGTGACCTCTGGCCCTAGCCCTTGTGAAATGATCTCCTTGAAGATCTGGATGGTTTCCTCAACTTTTCTTAAGGCGAAGGAAGGAGTAAGCAACCCTGGTGACATGTTGAGAATGATTTGTTCCATTTGGTGCATCGCGTCTAGGGCTTCTTCCTTCACCTTATCGATCTTTTCAAGGACAAATTCCAGTTGATCCACCCAGTAGTCCAGGGTGGAAATGACTTTATTGAGGGCCCTGGGATGGCCGAAGATGCCGAACTTGACTAGATCTTCGACTGAACAGTCGAACATTTGTTGAAAGGTCTCATGCTTGATGTTGACATATGTTCTTCTGAGCTTAATTGCTGATCTGCAAGAATAAGACGTGAAACCCAATTGAAGAAAGCCATGTCAGGCACTTGATTTTCCATTGAAATGCTGACAGAAGAAAGAGTTAGTAATTTTGAGGTCTCGGGGCGCATGGCGCATGGATATTGCAGATTGCAGAGCTAAATAGACAAGGCGCACATAGGAAAAGGGTGTTGCAAGGGTTAAATCAGCGCCAAAGGGTGCATGGCGCATAGATTCTGCAGGGTGCATTCTTTGTTGCTGTAAGCACAAGTGCGCCTGCGCCATGTATTCATTTTATAAAGGGCGCAGATTATTTTCATGTTACATGGTACAGGGTGCGCCAAAGGGCATAGGAAAAATGCATGTAACATCATATGTTCATGTGCCGAAGGGGAACTTGGCGCGGCGCATGGAAAGTCTGCACAACACGATGTTGTTGCGATGAAGGATGCGCCTGCGCCTTTTATAGTTTTGCACTTGGTGCATAGGAAAAGACTGATGCATGGATGCTGGGTGCGCCAAAGGGCGCAAGAATTTGTGATGTTGCACTTAAGTTTGATGCGCCAAGAGGGCGCATGGTAAGCATTTGCAGCAAGCGAGGGAAGTGCGCCATGAGGGCGCAGCTGCTCTTTTTGTAACAGGCACGGTGGGTGCGCCAATGGTGTGTGGTTGATCATGTTGCAGGGGTGACAGATGTGCCAAAGGAGAGAAAAAATACAGTCTCCTTCCAAGCCATGACTTCTTCACTAAGGTGTTTGCATATGGTTTAAGCTTCTTTTAAGGGGTCATTTGGGTGATGAAGAGGCTTAAACCAAGATTTTTTGAGTCATTACTTCAGGACAGAGTCCCCTTCCCAGCAGATCTAGAAAGAGGGGGGAAGGACATGGTGAAGGAAAGAAAAGATAGCAGCAGGGGGATAAAAACATGATTTCACAGTTTATATTAAACCCAAACAGCCAGCCAGCAGATAAAAACCAAAGCACAAAACACACAAAAGGAGTGAGGACCTCTTACCAGGATATATAACGATGAAAAAGTGTAAACGGGTCCACCAAGTGATTTGAAAATGATGGGGCAGGTGCGCTGACAGGCTCAGAGAAAATATCACGTGATTGTTCAGGTGATAATGACAGCGCAGACGCGCCTATATATAGGCGAGGGGCAATAAATGTGCCACCAACCTTTTAAGTGGCGCATGAAAAGCAAGTGTCGACATATGAAAGCATGCGCCCTTGGCGCACCAAAAGCCATGCAAACACGGAGTTATGCGCATGCCTTTGGCGCACCGAGAGGGGTGTCGACATAAGATTATGTGCGCCTTTGGCGCACCAAAAAGTGGCGCAACAAAAGATATGTTGACAGGAAGGCGCATGCGCTTTGGCACACGCAGGGAAGCCTCAACATAGAGAGGTGCACCAAAATGCTGTTGACACATGAAAGCATGCGCCAAAGGCTTAAAGGGGTGCATCAACTTTTGATGTTGCATAGTCATTATATGCGCCGGCCAAAAAGACCAAAAATGGCTAAGTTCGGAAAACTATATTTCCCGGAAAAGGATTTTGCAACGTTCCGAACACAAGGGATCCCTAATGAGGGATCGGAACAAAATTTCGGTATGGTTATCAGTAAAATTGCCCTTGCCAATTTTACGGGATAACAGCTGGCTCTTTCTGGGGACTATCCCTGAGTAAACTCGGGGGTAGAGAATCCCAGATCTCATGTGCCTATCCATTGGGTAACAGAGTCAAAAACAAGGGCGACCGGAGGGAGAACAAAGGAAACACACAACAAACAGAAAGCAAACACACGACGAAAACAAACACACAACTAAAGCAAACTGTACAAAGAAGAGAGCAAGCTCTACTTCTTGAAGATCTTCAGATGCTGCCCGCTGTAGGGAAGCGGGAGTTCGGTTCCATCCAGATATGAGAGATAGAAACTATTCTCTCCATTGAGCTGCTTGATCTTGAAAGGTCCTCTCCACAGGGAGTCAAACTTTCGTGCATGCCTTTTGGCTCTCTTCGCTTGTCCCATAGAAGGACGAGGTCTCCCACCTGGAAATTTCTTTGCTTAGCTTTTTTATCGAACAGTCTCTTGACTTGACTCTGATGTTCGGTGATCCTGTCGACCACTCTTACTCTCTTTTCTTCGAGTTCTGTCAGATACATGATCCTCTTTTCAAGAGAATTTTGGAAAGTTTCATCTTCAATAGCTCGTGCCAAGCAGAGCAGGGATTTCAGTAGAAATGGGAAGCTCGGCATCAGTGCCGTATAACACTTGAAAAGGTGACATACCGAGGGACCTCTTGGGAGTAATACGATCTGCCCACAACGCGTCGTATAAGGACTTATGCCACATTCGTTGATTCTCATCCACCAGTTTTCGTATGATGGTCACCAAGTTCTTGTTACTGGATTCTGCCTGACCATTTCCCTGAGGGTAATAATCTGAGGCGTGAGCCAAAGTTATCCCGTATTCATAGCAAAAACTAATAACTTCTCGTGAGGAGAAGTTAGAAGCATTATCAGCAACAATCTTGTTGGGAACGCCGAACCTGACAATGATATTTTCTTTGATGAAACTGCAAACAACCTCAGAAGTGGCATGTTTGACAGGTATGGCTTCCACCCACTTGGTGAAGTAATCCATTGCTGTAAGGACATAACTATGTCCGGCACTCGATTGGGGATTGAGTGCACCGATAAAATCAATTCCCCACTGCCTGAATGGTTCGTTGACAATGACCGGCCTGAGGGGAAAAGCAGCCATCTTGGGCTTGCCGACGAACTGCTGGCAAGGTTCACACTTTGCTACCCAGGTAGCTGTATCTTGGAAAAGCGTCGGCCAATAGTACCTAGCTCGGATGATCTTGTGTGCTGTCACGGAAGAGGAAAAATGGCCTCCACAGGCTGAATTATGAAAACTTTCAAGCAACTTCACCTGCTGTGGCTTGTCGACACATCGCAAGAAGACACCATCTATCCCGCGTTTGTATAAACCGTCATCCCAGATGACATATTTCGCTGCTCTGAGCTTTATAGTGCGCTTCTCCTTTGTCAGTTAGGTGAGCTGGGCATTCGCCGTAGGTGAGGAAGAAAGCAATATCGGAATACCACTCATCGCTGGTCGCGACAAATAGGACCAGAGGCAGTGAATCGGGTTTTTCCAGCCGGTCTTGTGCTTCATCGGTGCAATCATCCTTTTCCTCAGGGTTTTCTGAATCTTTGTTTTCAGCCATAAGCTGACATAGGCCCTTGCCTCTTACCAGCTTGGTTGGTTTTATATCCAGGTCGTACTCCTGGACCTTTGCAATCCAATTCCCTCGCAAGCTTCCTAACTCCTGTTGAGTTAGAATTGATTTGACCGTGTCAGGGACCAGCACCACCGTATGAGAGTTTAAAATGTAATACCTGAAATTTTTTACTGCTTTGACAATGGCGAAGGCATGCTTTTCCAATTGAGACATTTTTAGTTCGTGAGGCTTGAGGGGAGAGCTCATGAACGCAATCGGAGATTCAACATTCTCGAATTCTTTTGCATCAAGATGGCAGACACAGTATGCTCAGATGCATAACTATACATGATAAAGTCCTTGGAGAAATCGGGACATACCAGGACTGGTGCGTGAGCAACGGAAGCTTTTATTTCTTCAAACGACCTTTTCCTTCCTCGCTCCACCGGAAAGTTGGTGACCCCTTCATCATGTCCAATATATGATGAGTCTTCTCAGCAAAGTCGGGAACAAAACGCCTGAGAAAGTTCACCTTTCCGAAGAAAGAATGAACGCCAGTCTTACTTGTAGGCAGAGTAAGGCTCTGAATAGCCTTGACTCTTTCGGCATCTATCTTCGTTCCTTCTTTGCTAACAACGTGCCCTAGCAACTTTCCTTCCGTGACTCCAAAAATGGACTTTTTCGGGTTCAGGGAAATCCCATGTTCTCGGCATCTGGCCAATACTTGCTCTAGGTGATCACAATGATTACTTCGTTGTTTAGAGAACACAGTCAAGTCATCCAGATAAACGACAATGACTTTCCCCATCATACCTTTGAATGCCAGGTCCATGGCCCGCTGAAAAGTGGCGCCAGCATTGGTTAGGCCAAAAGGCATCCTGCTATAGGCAAATGTACCCCAGGGAGTAGTGAATGTTGTTTTAAATTGATCTTCAGGTGAAACTTCAATCTGATTGTAGCCTGAAAAACCATCAAGCATGGACAACATTTCCGATCCAGTGACTGCTTGTAGAACTTGATCCATTATAGGAAGGGGGTAGTTGTCTTTCAAGGAAGCCTGATTCAGGTTTTGAAAATCTACGCATATGCGTATTTCACCATTCTTCTTGCACACTGGCACAATATTTGCTACCCAAGTACTGTGATGGATAGGAAAAATGATTCTCGCATCCAGCATTTTCTGAATTTCAGCCTGGATAGTACCTGAGATCTTAGGATTATAATGCCTCTGCTTCTGGCGAAAGGCTTTAACGTCTTCTTTCAATGGGATGTCATGCTGGACGTCCTTTGGCTTAAAAGACTTTAGATCGGCGTAGGACCATGCCAATACATCCATGTATTTCTTCAGCAGTTTGACAAACTTCCGCTTCTCTTCTGGCGTGCAACATTTTCCAATGTTCACAAACTGCGGGTGTTCTACCGAACCTAAATTGACCGGTTCGGTTTCTGGGGATGAGTCAGGATCATCTCGCCTCTTCTTTTTCACAAAACGATCATGCCTGTCGAACAGCCGCTCCAGAGAAACTAGGCCCTTTGGAATTTTATTTCCTTTGAGCTGACATATGCCGTCGTTCCCTTCGGATTCATCGTCTTGATTGGTGACTGATTCACGACAAGTGGAAGTAGATCCTTCAAAGTGCAATTCTTTAAAATTTTCCGCCTTCTCTAGAAAGGCAATGAGTTGATTATCATCGTTGAACACTTGCCAATGCTGAGAATTATCTGGCACACTTGGGCGGAAAACCACCTCAATGGTGTATTTGTTTGTTTTCAAACCCGGGTGAGGGAGCATGAGGGACGCTGAAATGGCCAATGAATCAGCCATGTCATTTTGAGCTCTTGGAATGGATTCAATTGAAAAAGCATCAAACTCTTCAATGTTGTCCCATACTGCATTACGGTAGTGCCTGAGCCTCTCATTCTTCACTTGATATATCCTCCTAACTTGATTCACGACTAGCTCTGCATCACCTTGTACTCTCAGATTTTTGATCCCTCTCTCTCTTGCTGCCTGCATGCCGAGTAACAAAGATTCATACTCAGCAGTGTTATTCGTATTAAAAAACTGCAACTTGAAAGAGAGAGGAATAATCTCCTCTTCGGGAGATATTAGCATGGCTCGGTGCCACATCCACTTGGGTGCAGCTGCCATCAAACTGCAAAGTCCAGATCTTATTAAGATCTTCTTCTTGAGCGAGAACAACCATTTTGTCAGACTCGGTAGACAAGAAATAGTTCCCCATCCCTGATGATTCAAAAAGAATTTGAGCTTTGGGGTCCTCAGAGCTAGTAACCAAGTATTTCTTTTGTGATTCTGGCTCCAAAGTCTGCATTACACCTTTGATGGGGATTCTAGCCTTAGACCAGTCCATATGAATTTCCCCACCAACTTCGCTGCAAAAACTTCTTCCCAGCAAAATTCCGTAGGCTGCTGGAATGTCGGCAACGAGGATGGTCATCTTTACTCTCTTCTCTGGGAACGCCGCAAATGCAAATTACGCGTCTTTGATTTGACCAATCAACGGAACCTGCTTGGTTTCCAAGGAATAACATCTGCCAAAAGGCTTGGTAAGGGTGAGGCCCAAAGCATGGGTGACTTTTGCCGGCATGACGTTATCAGAAGCTCCCGAATCAATTATGCAGTTACTCAATTTGTGACCATTGATTAGGAGGGAGAGATAGAAAGGCTCTATCTTGCCTGATGCAGATGTTGAAGCAACATTTATGCGGGATTCAGGAGGAGTGGAAAGGATTCCTTTTGGGGAAACCTGATTAGATATAACAGCTTGGCTTTGAATATACTTGGTCAATCTTACCAGCTGTTCGGGATTTGACTGGAGGTACTCGGCTTCAGACATTTGGATCTTGGTCTTTTTTGCATGGTCTATGATGTCAAATGTGGCCAAGGGTTGGGCCGGTGAAGGAATGAGTCCCTCACTTCGTGATGGTGGAGTAGGATTACTGGTCTTGATAGGAATATGAGAGGGCTGATTTGGAGGAGAGATGGGGGGAAAAGATTTCCTTGTAAAAGACTTAACAGGGAGTTGAGTAGGGAGAGGATTACCTCTTTTAGCAATGGTTGGAGGCACGTTTGACACGGCCTTCTCCTTCTGCACATGGGCAGCGACCTCTGCTTCTTTTCCTTGCGAGCGGGTAAAAACAACATATGATTGTCCGCTTGCATAGCCCTGGGTACCCTCTTCTTCATCAGATTCCTCCTCATCAAATTCCATATACCTGATAGTAGAGTCACCAGTCGGCTCACCGACGTCTTGATCATCTTCGCCCTGAGATGAAGGTTCTTCATAATCTTGTTCCTCTTCTTCGATTTCGGCTAGAGCGTTGACCGGAGGAGCCTCAAGCGCCAACCGCGGAGCAGTTGCGGGTAAGCGCGGCCTTTGAGGAACATTGTTGGAAACGAAGTTCCTCCGTGGAATATCCGGTATGAGGAACTGGGAGAAGCTTGGGCCAACTGCTTCTTTAATGCAAGTAAGTCATTCGCCATCTTTTGAAAAACCGGATCAGACGAAGTAGTGGGAGAAGGGTCCGAAGATTTAGGCTTGGATGATTCCTTTTTCAATTCGCCAGATATTATCAAATTATCTTCTATTCGAATGGCAGCGGCCTGGGTGAGAATCAAGGTAGCCACTCGCTCTTGAAGGAGCAAGAAACTAACTTTCGAGCTCATAGCATTCACGAAGAAACACTTCTGATTTTCGGTGTTGGAAGCATGGCAACAGGGACACGGTTGATTAATGCATTGAACCTAGCGATAAAATCGCGCATGGTCTCATTGGCCTCCTTCTTCAGGTGAGTGATCTATGATAATAATGCAAATGCATCTTCTGAAGGCTTGTACCTATCTTCAAAAGCATCCCGCAAGGTGGCCCAACTGGTAATAGATCCGGCTGGCAAATGCTGAAACCATTCAGCTGCAGGTCCTTGTAGAGTTTCCAGAAAAAGGTGAACCGACACATCTTCGTGAGTTACATCCAAGATACTGCACGACATGATGAATGCAGATATGTGTGAATCCGTGCTTTGGTTTCCGCTCCCGTCGAATTTGGGAAAATTCTTTCGGTTTCCGTGAGGGAGCGCGTGAACAGGATGTGGTAATGCGAGAGGACCCATAGCATTTCCCCATGGCACCGCCATCTGGACAGCTGGAAAAAGAACGCGGGCTGGGAGTGTGGTTCCACTGAGCAATAAAGCACTGCAAAGGGATGTAGAGGCTCCTTGTGAAAACCGGCTCTTCCGTGGGGGTGAGGCGCTTCTGGTTGACCGATCAGCTGAACTTAGTGATGAAAAGCACCGGTGCTACACTGAAATTGTGCCTTTGAAGCCGATCGAAAGTAGGATCGACTTCTCCACGAGCTCGCCTGCCACGCGTAAATGGCTCACCTGCCAGCGTACCTTCCAGATCTGGAACGTTGTGGTGCAGATTTAAAATTTATTTTTGGTTGTACTTGCTGATTTTCTGGCTTTTCTGACAAAAACCAGCAGCATGTACTTTTTAAATATTTAAAAACTATCCTCTTAAAAACCGATTGCGGTTAATGACAAATAACAGCGAGGATAAAATGACAGTGAAGATTAGCAAGCTGATTTTCGGATCTAAATTTGACTTTTTCAAAGAGTTTGAAATTTTTGATAAATAGCCAAAAACTCTAGATCTACGGCAAAATACAGGTCTTTATAAAAACTCAGCGAACTAAAGATCTTCAGCTAGGCCAGATCTATGGATCTCAGAAGAAAATTTTTCAATTCGGAGCATCTTTGCAAAATTTTGGATTTTTGACAAAAAAGTTAAAGTTTGCAAATAGATAGTGATTTTTCTGATTTTTCCGATTTTCTATCCTACCACTATCATAGATCTGATAGATCTGTTCGTTCCCCAGCAGAGTCGCCAAAAACTGTTGGTCGAAAATCTGTCACTTGGGTAGATCTATGGATAGACGAGCCAACAGTGTGCAGGGCATAGCCCCTCTTTGAGTCAGCAAAGTGAAACTGGTTTATTGCTATTCTACCAGCAGGAATCTGTGCAAGTCTCACAATATTCTACCTTCGGGGGTTTGGGATCTCATCCCAGTAGGGTGTTTCCACTGCGGAAAGAAAGGAATGGAAGAGATGATGAAGAAAGATCAGATCCGAAGAAAGAAAAGAAATGAATTCCAAAGCAGAAAGGTCGGAGGGTTTATGTTTTGGGATTGGTAGTAAACAGAGCCAAACCTACTTGCATAAATGAACAAAGCAATACTGATGAATAAATGACAATAAAACAGAAGTAGATCCAACAGAATAAACACACAGATCTGACATAAGAAAGATCTAATGCATATAACACAGGTATTCAACACAAAGTCTAAATATTGTATTAATAATTCTTTCGGTTACAAAAAGCTCAAAGTCTTTTCTCCTCACTTCTATTTTTCATCTGAAAGATATCCACTCATGCCCAATACAACAAGCATTGGGGTATTTATAGAAGAAGGAAAGAAAAGAAGGCAAAAAGGAGCCAACCACCTATTTACAAAGATATTTACAAAATATCTACAAGGATATACAAAATATCTCAAAGTCATGTTGACTTTTGACAACTTGATGGATGACATCATCCCATGGTGCAACATGGATGATGTCATCATTTGTGCCAACATACTCCAGATATTTACAAAAAGAAAGTTGAAGAAGAGAGAGAAGAAGAAGAAAGAGAAGTTATTCATCGTCGTCATCCTGCGGCCGAAAGGGGGTAGCCTGCTTTTGCTGCTGCTCAGGAGACGAGATGTGGAATTGAGCGCGGTATTCCATGAACTTGCTGATCATGGGCCCTAGTTGATCCTGGGAAGGATCTTTGTGTCGCTCACTGATCACCTCGCAAGTCTCCCGCTCGTCTATGAGCTTCTCTGGGAGTTTGGAATATTCTTTCTCCGCTTCTATGAGGAACCCGATGAAGTCCCGACAGGCCAGCAGGTTATTGATGGACTCCACGTCAAAAGTGACCTCTGGCCCCAGCCCTTGTGAAACGATCTCCTTGAAGATCTGGATGGTTTCCTCAACTTTTCTTAAGGTGAAGGAAGGAGTAAGCAACCCTGGTGACATGTTGAGAATGATTTGTTCCATTTGGTGCATCGCGTCCAGGGCTTCTTCCTTCACCTTATCGATCTTTTCAAGGACAAATTCCAGTTGATCCACCCGGTAGTCCAGGGTGGAAATGACTTTATTGAGGGCCCTGGGATGGCCGAAGACGCCGAACTTGACCAGATCTTAGAGCTTGGCAGTGAACATTTGTTGAAAGGTCTCATGCTTGATGTTGACATATGTTCTTCTGAGCTTAATTGCTGATCTACAAGAATAAGACGTGAAACCCAATTGAAGAAAGCCGTGTCAGGCACTTGATTTTCCATTGAAATGCTGACAGAAGAAAGAGTTAGTAATTTTGAGGTCTCGGGGCGCATGGCACATGGATATTGTAGATTACAGAGCTAAATAGACAAGGCACACAGGAAAAGGGTGTTGCAAGGGTTAAATCAGCGCAAAGGGGCATGGCGCAGATTCTCGCAAGGTGCATTCTTTGTTGTAAGCACAAGTGCGCCTGCGCCATGTATTCATTTTATAAAGGGTGTAGATTATTTTCATGTTACATGGGTACAGTGTGCGCCAAAGGGCGCAGGAAAAATGCGTGTAACATCATATGTTCATGCACCGAAGGGGAACTTGGCGCGGCGCATGGAAAGTCTGCACAACATGATGTTGTTGCGATGAAGGATGCGCCTGCGCCTTTTATGGTTTTGCACTTGGCGCATAGAAAAAGGCGATACATGGATGTTGGTGCGCCAAAGGGCGCAGAATTTGTGATGTTGCACTTAAGTTTGATGCGCCAAGAGGGCGCATGGTAAGCATTTGCAGCAAGCGAGGGAAGTGCGCCATGAGGGCGCAGCTGCTCTTTTTGTAACAGGCACGGTGGGTGCGCCAATGGCGCGACTGTTGATCATGTTGCAGGGGTGACAGATGCGCCAAAGGAGAGAAAAATACAGTCTCCTTCCAAGCCATGACTTCTTCACTAAGGTGTTTGCATATGGTTTAAGCTTCTTTTAAGGGGTCATTTGGGTGATGAAGAGGCTTAAACCAAGATTTTTTGAGTCATTACTTCAGGACAGAGTCCCCTTCCCAGCAGATCTAGAAAGAGGGGGGAAGGACATGGTGAAGGAAAGAAAAGATAGCAGCAGGGGGATAAAAACATGATTTCACAGTTTATATTAAACCCAAACAGCCAACCAGCAGATAAAAACCAAAGCACAAAACACACAAAAGGAGTGAGGACCTCTTACCAGGATATATAACGATGAAAAAGTGCAAACGGGTCCACCAAGTGATTTGAAAATGACGGGGCAGGTGCGCTGACAGGCTCAGAGAAAATATCACGTGATTGTTCAGGTGATAATGACAGCACAGACGCGCCTATATATAGGCGAGGGGGCAATAAATGCGCCACCAACCTTTTAAGTGGCGCATGAAAAGCAGTGTCGACATATGAAAGCATGCGCCCTTGGCGCACCAAAAGCCATGCAAACACGGAGTTATGCGTGCCTTTGGCGCACCGAGAGGGGTGTCGACATAAGATTATGTGCGCCTTTGGCGCACCAAAAAGTGGCGCAACAAAAGATATGTTGACAGGAAGGCGCATGCGCTTTGGCGCACGCAGGGAAGCCTCAACATAGAGAGGCACCAAAATGCTGTTGACACATGAAAATGCCTGTTGATCACATGAAATTATGCGCCCGGCCAAAAAGACCAAAAACGGCTAAGGCTATATTTCGGAAAAGGAGCAACATTCCAAACACAAGGGATCCCTAATGAGGATTGGAACAAAATCCCTTTATGTTATGAAATTTCCCTTGCCAATTTTACGGGATAACAAGCCTTGACACTCTTATTTGGGAAAAAGCAAAAATCTATGGTCAATTATGTCAAAATATACAAAGGTAGATGGATAATCTACACTAGAAGTGTTGAAGCCTTAGACCTATCCGTTTCAAAGTAGTTGAGGTTATTTTGGACACAAAGGTTGAAGCCATATTATCTTTAGCTACAAAAGATGAAGAGGTAGAAGTGTTACTTACCTTTTGAGTGGAAGTGGTGGGGATAGGGGCTCCTCTTTTTGCAACAACTGGAATAGTAATCGGAACCTCTTTGGATTTATTCATAGGTTGGGTCACCTCCTTCTTTTTGTTCATCTTTTCTTTGGTCATAACAACATATGATTCGATGTTTATATATGTCACTACTTCATCATAATTATCATCATCATCATCAACCCCTTCGGTGATAAGGAAATTAACTTGAGAATCACTTGCCTCTTCTACAACCTCATCTTCTTCTTCTTTGAGCTCTTCATATTCTTCAGCTTCCACTTCATCTTTAGGTTCTTGAACCTCACATGTTGCATTGACTAGAACCTTGAGGGAGGTGCTTCAATTTATAGTTTAGGCTGGGTAGAAGGCAAACGATTTCGCCTCCTCGGGATATCTTTATAAGGAGTGTTTTGAGCCAATTGCTTTTTGATTGCTATAAGATCATTTTCCAATTTTTGTACTAGCTGATCAAAATTGGTTCTAGAAGAAGAAGAACAAGCTTTAGCTTTAGGAGGTTATTTTTTTAATTTCCCAGACATTATTAGATCATCTTCAACACTTATGGCCAAGCATTGATCAACATCCAAAGTAGAAATATTATCCCTTCTCAATGCATAGCTTACTTCAAGTAATTGAGCATTTAGGAAGAAACATTTCTGAATTTGATCCACTTGGACAAGTGGCTACTAGAATTTTATTGACCAATTTGTTAAAATTTTTCACAAACTCTCACATGAGCTCATATGGTTCTTTATTTATCTAATAAATTTGGGCAAGAAGATCATGTACATCCTCAGTAGGTTTGAACTGATTTTCAAACTGAGTTCTCATGGTAGTCCAGTCAGTGATAGTACTAGTAAGGAGATGATAGAACCAATCAACAACATTGTCTTGCAGTCTCTATAAAAAAGTCTAACAAAAACATCTTCATGCTCCACTCCAAGTACTCCACATGCAACAATAAATGCAACAATGTGTTCATCTGGGTGTACTTTTCCATCACCTTTGAATTTTGGGAAATTCTTCCTATTCCCTTTAGGTAGATCATGCAATGGTTAAGGAAGAGCTAGAGGCCCAACCCATTGTCCCCAAGGTAGAGGTGTTTCCATTCTAGTAAATATTGTTTTCAAAGGAACTCAAACTTTGTCTAACACTAAAGCATGAATGTTCGGGCTTAATTATGTTTGAAATCAACGTTCTTTGCAAATATATCTTTAACGAGAGTGTTTGTGGATATTTTTCTTTTATTCCTTCTTTTAGAGTGAGAATGAATCCTTGTTGTTCAAGTATTTGAAAATATGGATCTTCAATACACGCTGCTCTCTTTGGCCTCGTGTATATCTTCTATCCGCCAGTGTGTTGTTGTTGTTGGTCTGATCAAATTTTTTTGGTGGGATGCACAAAATGTGCCCCATAGTGGGCACCATAAACTATTGGTTATTAAATTTGACCTTGAAAAATAAGCAATAGTCAGGGGACATCAGTCCCTCCTCTTTATAGGGTAGGTTACCTTATTGAACACAAAAACAAACAAGGAAATTTACTTATTTACAAATGTACAAACTATCAATATTTTGATGCTTTAGATGTCTTCATCTCATAAAATTTTCAATATAGGAGAAAAGGGAGAAGAAGAATTGATATTTCAGAAAATGAGGAAAGTGGCACTTTCAGACATATAGATGGCAGAATAATATCTTACTTATGCATGCAAGAGGAACAAGATCAGAATTATACACATCTCAATACATGACATAAATGCAATAGACACAAATTTCTAAGCATAAAATCAACCAGAGGAAACAAAGTTTCCTATTCAAACATATATAACCTCACATGAATCGGATAAAAAGGATAAATAGATAGAACATGAGAAACAATAGAACTTCTTTCTCGTATTGATTGCCAATTTAGTTCTTCTACATCAAAGACATCAAAATCCAACCCCATTAAAATGAAAAGTGAGGTCTTTTATAGCCACTTGGGCAGTTACAAACCAAGTCTCTTTAGTTTCCCTTATTTTAATGACTCATTAATGCTTAATCAAAAGTATCACAAGTTGGCCTTAATTACAAAATACATCATTAACATAATGCCAACTTTTAAGAATATAAAAGAGTTTAAAAGAAGGACTCAAGCACTAGCTGAAGGGACATTTGAAGAGGAAGCAACCACAATATTTTTCTTCAATATCTGATTTCTGAATTTGACCAATACTCCAGCTATTTCCATGCCTCTTGGGATGGTGGTGTTGGCAATGGAATTTGTCCAGAAGTTTAAGCAACCTTCCATTTCTTCCCAAAAATATCCATTATGTGAAAAACCTTTGATTTCCTCAATGATTATAGTCCGTAGTGCACAAATTTATTTCACCTTTTCTTTGGTTATATCCTCGACACTGAATAATTTTTCTTTGATGAGGTTCTTGAACTCAACCTTGATATCTTGCACTGTGTTTCTACTAATGACAGAGTCTTCTTTGAAAAAATGGCAGTGAAGGTCTCTGAATTCATCTTACACATAGGTCTTGAAAGCCTTGCCCCTTTGAAACATATTCCTCAACTCATCAATTTCCTCTTTAAGAATATTTATCTTCCAGTCCACACTATGCACCCATTTCTTGGACATGAGAATGTTATTTGAGTCATCAAAGACTTTATTTATGATGAGGATCTTCTCATCACATGCACTTATCTATCTAAGATCTTGTATACAATCTACCCATAGCTTGAGCTCCTTTTCAAAACCAGTGATGACTGTGGTGAATATTTTCTGAATTGAGAAAATATTATCATATACTTTATATGCTTCATCCATAAAATTCAGACTGAAACTAGCATATCATCTACCATTGCTTCCATTTCCTTCCCATAGGTAGCATGTTTATGAATGTCCTTGATAACTTGGACCTCTTCATTGGTTAGAATAGCAAGAGGGGGCATTGCATTCAGAGGAGTAGGATCAATTACCTTATCACTAGCTAGGAGAGATCTGATAAAGTCTAAGAGAACTTGTATATGCTCTTCAAGCTGCTCTTGAGACTACTTTCCTTTTTCTACTCTCTCAATCACCCTAGACATTGTTTCTTTCAAATTGTGTACTTCACTTTCAGGGGTAGACTCTCCCAAAGGGATCCTTGTCAATTCCAAATCACTCATCATCAAATATTTCTCATTCTTATCCACTTTAGGCTTAACAATCTCCAAAAATTGCTGACCTTGAGAATTAGACACCAATCTGGAAGTGGTTTTACTTTCTTGGAAGGAGGAATTGGATTTTTTCCTAAGAGAGAAGCCACTGCATCAGATTTGGGGACACAAATTTTGGAAGGATTCTTCCATTTCTTACTGTCTACAAATGGTTGAACCAAAGTAAATGAAGAAATAAAAGAAGAAGGAAGAATAGGTCCCAATGCTAGAGTGTTCATTGAACCTAAGGTCTGTGCATCTGATAATTCCAAAATGGATGTCCCAATATTAGAAATAGACACCTCCTTAACTAGAGTCTCTTTGACATAAGATTTTGGAATAACCATGGTCTTAGCTTCTGAATTATGATTATTTTTTATCATCTTCTACTTCCTCTTTTTTCGTTCTTCCTCCTTCAAGGTTTGCTTTCCTCATGTCTCTAGTTCCTTCTTCTTCATCACCAAAAATATCAATAATTTGTTCAATATTTAGTATTGTTTCAAATTACTTTAAAGGAGATAAGATCTTACCCTCCTCTTCAGCTGCCTCTAACACCCTTTCCATCTTATCAATTTTCCCTTTTTTAGTAAATACCAAGGTTAAAACTCCAAGAGGGGAAGAGGCAGTCTGAATTGATATCCCAAGTGTAGGAGTAGAGGCATCTCTCTAAGATGAGGAAGCTTCCTGAGAAGGGGATGTAACTCTGTTGCTTCTATAATATTTCATTCTCTTATCGAACCAAACCTTAGTTCTGACTATGATTGGATTTATGATCTCTTGCAAGTTTTCATTTTCCTTCTCAAACCAATCAATAGTTTCCAAGAGGAGTATGCCTAATTGTTCTATCAAACTCAAGAGATTGTAGCTCTTCATTATCATCTTGTAGCTCATCAGGTACCTTATAGATGCCAAAATCTTTGATTTGTTGTAAAGAAAGGTGACCATAGAATCTTCTCCTTGCTTCATAATTGTCTGAGAAATTTACCTAGTAGTCCTCCACATTAGGAAGGTGATGGAAATCCATTCTTACATTGTTGTCAATGAAACCTTTGATATCAAAACATGACCTTTTCTAAAAGAAATGGAAATTGAAAGAAGTCATTGTCCTCTCAATATTCTGAGCATCTAAAGTAGTCCTACAATTATAATTGCCAAGAATGATTTGGAAATGTATACCTCCTATCTTCTTATCCTTGTAGGTTCTACACAGTTTATCTAGTGCGTGAAAATCTCTACCAAGGAAATCTTGTCATTACAGTACATAGGAAGCTTATATGGAGAGTCCTCAAAGCATGCCAACCTAATATAGGAGAATTTTCTGAATTGAATATAATAACTGCCATAAATGGATATTAACTACATGGCCTCATCAGATAATCTTCTAGTTGTATCACCCTCTCAGGAGCCTAACTATGTACATTGTGAAAGCATCATTGACCCTCCTAAAATGATGATTGTTGTTCTTCAGGGTCAACTTTGTGTAGTATTCATACACTGGAGAATTATTTTTATCTTCATCTAGAGAAAGACCTAATAATTCCCTATATGCTCCAACAATATTCATTAGATAAGAATTCATGTAAAAATCATGAGTCCTATGTACATTAGCCAACTGTTCAGTCAGGTTAGCACAAATGATTTCTCCCTAGTCCAAATTCTATTTTCCCTCACATATGATGTTGATGAAAGGACACATCCAATAATGAAATTCATTTCTTATGGGGAGCCCCATTATCCTGGATAAGATAATGATGATGTCAGAGAGCTCTTCTTTAAAATCACTTTGATACATGGCTTTGGGCAATCTAGAAGCTCCTTTCTTTGGGACCTTAAACTAGGATTTGGCTACCATGTTCTTATATTTATTAGATTCTTGATCAAACAAGTTCTGAGCTTCCATCATGGAAAGGATATTGGCATCTTCAAATACTATAATTCTGAAGGTAGACCTTATACACCCCGCGTATAATTTGGCAATGACTTATCCTTGGGAGTCGGTGATTTCACTTGTATCAGGATCGAAGTGAGAAGCACATGCCAAAATTGTGTCCGCGCATTGAAATGAGACTGGGAACCCTCCTACATGTGCTATTCCACAATATTTGATGTGTTGAGCCACATGATGTGGGTTTAGATCATTGATTCGTGCCCAAAAATCATTGAAATCCAAGTGTTGTACATCTTTTTCTCTATATTAGGTACAGAGGTTTCAAGGGATGAAATATGTTCATGGCCCTTATAATGAACCTTCATAATGATGATGGAGGGCCAAGGAATAGGAGATGAGAAGGTATCTACTTCAAGAAATACGGTGGGGCATAGGGTAGAATTTTCCTTGAAAAACACACAGAGGGCTACGGAAATCCAACCTTTGATTATTGAAAGAATGACAACCTTCTTGGATTAGAAAACACTTTGAAATTTTTAAAATGGTGGAGGATGTCCTGTGCTTATGGCTAAAATATTAGAATGGGGTGTGTAAAGATTAGGTTAATATTGTGATGGTGAAGAGTGAATAACCCATCTATTTATATAACCCCATTAGAGGAAGGTTGGAAATAATTGATTAATGAGTGCATTTAATGACTTGGTATATTTTGGAAACATTATAGGAAGAACGAATTCGATATAGTTTGGGTATGGAATAAGAAGGTAACACAGAGGCCCAATTTTATGTGGGACATGAGGGACATAAACACCTGAAATGCCCACAATGGGAGAAGTGTGGAAAAAGTGGGTTTACGAGAAATAGCAGAGGTCCGAGAGAATTTAGGATATTCGGAACATTAAGGAGCGAAACTTCCACACAAGACTAGTGGGAAGTGGAAATCGGGTAAATTGGGTGAGTGACGCACTAGAGGTCTATGGGACATTGGGACACGAGTTCACCGCAAGGCCGAAACACCCGTAGAACAAAGGTAACTTACCGAATTTGAGGATTATAGAAATTATGGGGATGTAGGGAACTAGCGGCACTAGAGCACAAGGGACAAAGGTTCATAGAAAAGGTGAAATGCCTTCAGCACAAGGAAAGATAGCTCAATGTGGGGAATTTAGGGAATCAGTGAACTGGGAGCCTAATGGAACATGGGACATGAGGGACACCAAAACCTAAAATACCCGCAAAACACGAAAAATTCCTAAAACTCAAAATTTAAGGAAATGAATAACTATTGGAAATTATTTCTTCCCTCTCAGACCTACACAAAGGTAAACAAATACCTTGTAAAAGTCATCTTACCAATTTTTTTGAAGAATAATGCCAAAAATACACATATTTTTGGGAATGTGACAACATCATGCCAAGATAAGAGTATTAGAGAGAGAGTCATAGTTTTTATCTCCTTCCATGAAGCTTCCCAATAAGCACCATTGTACATGGTACTTCCCGATTTGCTCTATTGATCTTGTTGTTCATGTTGTTTTGATTGTAATCGATTGTGAGTGATAGAATGCATTGTATAATTAGAGGCATGTTTCGATACTAGAGAAATGTTCTATAAAGCTGTTGGAGATTATATTGAAATGAGAAAGTAACTATTTTTCCCTAGGACACAAACACCTAAAGGGGACACAAGTGCCCACCAAGTACTATCTAAGACTGGGCACTAGTGTTTTCTCTATTTTGGACCCAATTCTAATTCTAGGCCAATCTGTAACTATGTTCTGTGTTTATTTTGTATTGTGCCATGTTCGATGCTCGAGTTGATGTCAAAGAATGTAGGAGAATATAGTCCAAAGGAGAGGACATGAAGATGATATACATATTTGATTATGGATACCTACAGGGGTAGGGGATGTGCATGATAGAAACCAAGGCACATACAAACAATGTTGTCTAGAAACAAGTGTTAGTGTAATAAAGAGCTAGCATGTAATAGAAAACAATGTAACAAGAAACTATGAAGACAAGATGTATCGCAAAAGTGGATTGCATACATGGGACATAACTCACACATGATCACAAGATAATCATGGCCAAAGTTTCCATAAGCAAACAATGAACAAGAAATACATTAGGCATAGCCCGTAAATAATGGAAAACAATCGTAAATAAGAAGTGACAGATAACCATGATTATATAGATCTTGCAAGTAAAATGCTACACATGAAGAACCAGTTATTATGTTAGAAATATAAATAATATGTCAAAGTGTGTATAGATTAGTGGAAATTAAATTTATAATGACAAAAAAATAGTAAATATTTAAACAATAGGACATGTGATGTATAGAGTATGAGAATAGAAAAATTAGATGCCCCAGGGAGCCTCAACGGATTGGTAAAGAGTTGTGTCAAGAATCATGCATCGTATATGAATCTATGAAATTTCATGCATTCACCTCAAGGTATCAAGTGAATGTGCATGTGTATATAGAAAAATATAATGACATACTAAGCATCCAACTAGCAGAGGAAACTAAGTATACATATAAGTAGTATAAGCTAACAAAAGTCAATACAACCAAGATGTGAAATTTTTTTGCAAGTGTGATGGTGTGTTGTGATATGAAACATGTTTAGATGATAGGAGCAACGTTTCCCCCTATGGATGTGTGTCAAATGAAGTTCATTTATAAATTCCCCCTCAACAGTCAAGAAGGAACCATAGAATAAGAATGCATCATCAAGAAATGATGGTAAAATCTACCAAAGATGTGAGAGTGTGTAGAAAAGAGACATTGTTATGCATAGAGTGTGAATTGTAAGCGATGGGAGGTTCATTTGATAGTTGGACCCTCAACAATCGAGTATGAACCATGAAGCTAGAGTGTGTCATCTGGTAATGAAGGTAATGTATGCGATCAAGAGTAGATGCTAGGAAAGATGTATCGTGAAGCACAAAGCATGAAGTGTATATTATGTGAGGTTCATTTCATAATTATACCCTCAACAATCGAGTATGAACTATGGAACTAGAGTGTATCATCTGGTAATGACAAGTATAATGTGTGTACCAAATATTATAGGGGTTCTAAGAAAGAGTAATCATGAAATGTGGAGCATGAATTGTAGTAGTAGACACTAGAGAAATTGATAGTGATGGAAGGGGGAAGTGTTATGCCCCAAGTGTGTGAGGGGTGAATAATAAGTTAAAATCATCAAGGAGATCATTAGTGTCGGGTTAAAACCAATAGGATTTGGATTAGAGATATAGTATGTGATAGTATGAGGTTGATCATTGAGAGATCTAGTGCGGCATAAATTATACATTTCCATAGCGTATTATTCATCGTAGAAGAGGATGTTGTGGAAAATAATGTGCATAACATCGAGTGAGGTTAGGATTATAGCCTAAGAATAAATCATTATAAATAGATATGTGGCCAAAAGGCATAGGAAAGGTAATAGTAGTATGGTTAGGGTCAAGGGTGCCACCAATATAGTTTATCTAGGATTTTTCGAGTGTAAGCAAAGAGGAATGATGTCTATAGGAAAGGAAAACTGATAAATGGAATACATGAAGGGCATATACAATAGCAATGAGGACATATTTATCATATATGTGAGGAGAAAGATGGTGAGGATATCAGCAGGTTGAATCCTAACTATGTTAAGCCTTCATGTGTGTGTAAACAGTGTCAAGATAATCAAGGTCAAATGGAATATAAGGCCAATAAGAGTCATGTATGAAAATATTGAATGTGAAGGAGCGAGCTATGGCCTAGAGATGACATGGAGATATGAAGGAGGTGGCATGAGGTCTAAGGTGTGTACTTCTTGTTGGAAAGGAATCGTGGTTGTAGTAAAGGAAGGAGGTTGTTTAAATTGATATTCACCCAGGCTAATAGCAACAAAATTTTCTGGAAGTAGGATTCATCTATTTCAAAAGGATTAAAATTGAGATTGTGCAATTTTTCATCAATAAGCTCTACAACATCAACTTCATCATCAAAATCATCAATCCTAGAATTATCTTGTTAGATGGAATTATCAATTATATTAAGAGGATTGAGGCTATATGTAGTGTTGGGAGGAGATGTGACAGGTGGGGTAGTGGTAGTGATAGAGGGAGATGATGTAGGTGAATAAGATCAGTATTATGGGTATGGATGGAAGGGAGGCATGTGGAGGTAGAAGAAGTAGTGGAAGCACTATATTGACTGACATCATATGTACTAATATTATAGTATGGAATAAGATGTAGTGGAGGTATGGTCATGATAGTGACTGGATCTATGTGGTAGAACTTGAATGGGTCAGGGTTAGTAGAAATGGTATGCTCATATCCATCATGTAAAAATTTAACACACTCGATGAACTGTAGAAGGAACAACATGCATGGCATGAATCCATAGTCTACCAAGTAAGTAATTGAACTAAAATGATGCATCAATGATATAGAACAAAGTGGGAATGATTTTAGGTCCAACTTGTAGAGGTAAGGTGATGGTGCCTATGTGTGTTTGGGTAGTATAATCATATCTATGAACAAGGGTGGAATATTTAGTGCTCGAGACTCTCAAGAATTTTTAATTACATGAGTAGTGAGAGAGAACATATATTTATAGCAGAGCCATTGTCAATTAGTACATGCTTGATATAGTGAGAGCCAATAGTATTTGTGATAAGAAAAGGCACATGAAGATCATTAAAGGTAGTAGGAGGGATATCCTCATCACTAAAGGATATGGCATGTGGTAGGTTTTTTAGGGATTGAATAAGATGGGTGAAGGAAATAGGGGAATTGTCACTTTCAATATGTATGGAGCGTAGGGAAGCTTCTAATGTATGACGAAAATCTAGTGCATTTCACAAGAAATCATAAAGAGATATTTTATCCTAGTGTATTCTTTAGTTTCTCAATGATATCATAACCTTTGGAGGTGGTGGTAGGAATTGTAGAAGTAATAGGTGGTGGGATAAAGATAGGTGGAGTTGTAGGTGGCCAATTGTGGCAAGTGGTAACTACATTAATAGTTGGATCAAGCATTGGAGTATTGAAGCGGGGAGGGTGTTGGGTACGGACTTGCATAAAATCAGTAGTCATGAAATTCTTGCCAAAAACCTTGGTTGGTGCATAGGATGGGTAAGAGGATTGGTCCATGAATTAAGAAGGAGAGAGAATCTGATGCATGTTTAGAAGGTAGGGTTTGATCGATCGGTTCACCAAATGATTTAATATAGCTTCTATTAAATCTATATTTCAAAGTAACTACTCTAATGAATGATATATAATGATAATATATAGTAAAATGGAAAATCAACAAGCATGCAATAATATGAAACCCTAAGCAAGAGAAGAAGATAAGGTGGCTTATATGATTTCGAGTTATTTGAAAGTTATCTAAACTAAGGAACTGCTGAAATAGAATGGGAAGAGTGTCATCAAGACTCACTAAAGGTTCGGAACTTAGAGATTTGTAGGACGGAAGTGCCCATGGGAGGATAGGAGTTCTGGTGCTTTAGTGGATCGAATCGAGCTCTAGTGTCCACCTAGATGCTTAGATTCTAATATTTTATGTGTAGGATGAGCTTCGATGTTGATTTTTTTTTACTTTGGATTTGTTCCAATGGAATTTTTTAATAATGTAACCTACAAAATAGATATCTAATTGCACATATCAACAAACCACATCAAACCTAATAAATAAGATACAAAATGGGGATTGATTGACCCGATGGTCACCCGAAGAGTGATATTATGACCGAAAGTGTTGCATTACATCTCATACTCCATGTAGTTTTGTGTGAATGTGTGTGTAATGATGACCTAGGTTTCCCTTGTGTAAGTTGCACTATGATAGTGGGATAGATCTAGAATTATCCAAGCATGCAAATGTGTCTGATGGAATAAAAAGAACTTACGCTCCTATCTTGTGTATGTAGAATTGATGTAGATTTCATCCCTTGTGTGGATGTGCTAGATGAATTATTTGAAATGTTACTTGTTCCTTTGAATGAAATATTAGGTGATAATTTATAATGTTTAGTTCTTGTCCCTTTATTTGAGTGTAATAACTAAGTATATATATGATTCCCTTGTTTGAATTTTGTAATTGAAAAGCTGGAAGGTTGACCCAAAATTGTAAAAGTTGACCAAAAGGTAAAAGAGATACAAAAGAGTGAAAAAAAGGATAAAGAGGGTCAAGAGCACCCAAGAGGGACAGAAGTTCCCGGGAACTTCTATCCTAACAGGCACTAGTGTTCAAGGCCAAAAGAGAAATCAGTCAAGTATCGACTAAGATGTAAGTTATGTAAGACCAATAAAAGTGTAAGAGATAAAACAAAAGGCCCAAAAGAATTTTTCAACCACTAGTTTAGGACCTAGAATTTTAATCTAAATTGTAGTTTTCTTATGTAGAAATTGTGCCCTAGGATGCCCTTATGCAAGTTGCACTTGATAGTGGGATATATTTTCTCTAAAATGCAAATGTGTGGATGGAATAGAATAAACTTCCCCTTCCTATGTTGTGTATACAGAGTATGCATTCCCTTTTCCCTTGAATGGATTCTAGATGAATGCTTTGGAATGATTTAGGTGCCTTTTGAATGCAAGCTTAGGTGGTAATAGTAATGCTTAGTGCTTGGTCCTTTATTTTGAACACATAACTATGTATTTATATGATTCCCTTGTTTGAATTTTGTAATTGACAACTGAAAGGCCAACCCATAAGTGAAAAATATTCCCAAAATATAAAAGAGACCCAAAATAAATTTCGATAACATGCATCAGAGTTTTGCAGTTCCAGGCAAGTAGATTGAAACAGGAAAAATCACGAAAAATGGCTAAGTCCTAGTCCTAGGAGCAGTCGGGACATTTGGGACATCTAGGCGCGGATCGGCCGAAAAGCCTCCAGGCGGCCCGTGAAGCAAAGGGACATCTGGGCCACAGGTACGCGCGGGACGCGAAATGCCCGAATCGGCCGAAAGAAGGAAAAATTTTCCCAAGTCTTCATCGGGACAAGGGACACAAAGTGCGTGAAAGTGCGCGAATCTGAAGCCCGTGGATCGGCGAAATGAGAACAAACAGTCCGGAAGCAAAAGGGACATCTGGGCCAGAAGTACGCGAATCGGCCGGATCGGGCGAACCGGAAGAATTTGTCCCACGAAGCACTGGGACATTTGGGACAAATGGACGTGAACCGGCAGTTCGGCGAAAGCGAAGAAAGTTCGTCTTTGGGACATCGGGCGCGAGGCGCGAGGGCGCGGATAGCGAAAAAGCCGAGAGCCAATCAGATTGCGCCACGTGTCATCGGCAAATGAGGGACGAGGAAGCCCATTTCGGGCGGATCGGAGGTTTTTGTCCCAAACAGTTTGGGACATCCGGGACATAAAGACGCGAAGGGCGCGAAAAGCCGGCAAACCCGCGGACCAATCAAATCACGACACGTGTCACAAGGGAGATAGTCCAAAAGTCAAAGGGCGAGGTTTTGAAGCGGCCGAACCAATGAAATAGCGCCACGTGTCCAAGTTTAAGGGGCCCATAAGGAAATTTCAAAAGGAAAGCCCGCGAAAGGTAGAGGAGAGAGAATTGCTCGTCCAATCAGCACGTGCCACGTGTCATCCAGGTGGCAGAGCGCGGGAAAGATTTCAAAACACGTTTTGGCCCGTTTTTGCCCTAAATCTTCAGATCGCCATAACTTTCGATCCAGAGCTCGGATTGGCACGTTCTTTATATCAATGGAAAGCTGGTAAAATTCTCTACACGATTCGGGGTCAATCTTGCATTTTGGTTCAGTTTGGAGAGAGAAAATCAAGAAACGCCTCTGGCGTGAAATAACAAGCAGAAGTAATGCTTCAACAAACAACTTTAATGCGGCGGAGACAGGTTCGCGCTTACATTAGACGACCGCCGCCGTTTTGCGAGGATCCCTGCACTGCCATAATGAGATGAATGGAATGCAACCTGGAGGTGGTTGGGGTAGATTTGGCTTTCCTCTCTCTCTTCCCTCTCTCATTCTTTCTATATATTGTAAAGAGGAGCTTCTTTTCAAAGGTCGAACATTTTTCTGTTTTGCCTCTCCCTTCTTCTCCTCAGGTGAATTTGTGGAGTTCGAACCTCTCATTTGAACTGTAATACTATTACGCCTCATGGCATTGTAGTGTATTGTATCAATCTTTGGAGCAAGTAATGCATGTCTGTGGATGATTCTCAGCCCTCTCTGTGTTCATTTTGCATCCTCCTGGTCTTTCACTGCAGGTTTTGTCATCTGTGCATGATCTTATATCACATTCAAATGGTCTGTGTTTATTGGAAAAATAGGTGTTCTTCATTCCTCGGTGCATCACCTCTATTAGCTTAGATTTATTTTATGCATCTTCTTACCTTGTCTCCTTGGCAGATTAGATTAGGTTTTGAGAAAACCCTCTGCATATTTCGTGTGCATCTGAACAGAGGAATAGGAACCAGCCTTCTCTGGAGAATCCTTTCTCATTTTCAAGTCCCACACTGGAGAGAAAGGATTGATGTTATGCAATCACCTTTGGATGCCAAAGTGATCAACCTAGAAAACGATACGCATCCGGGTGTCTTTGTGATTTTGCATCAATATTTTTGGCACGCCGGTGGGACCTAGAGGTCTCATTTTTATTGCAGCAAAGTTGATATGCATCTGCTGCAATTTTCTTGCTTGAAAAGAGCTATTATTCGCATATCTGGCGACTCGAAAGGAAGATCAAGCTGGTTTATTGATGCGGGCTGAAAGCTTATGAGAAGAATCACAAGGTCAAGAGTTGGAGAAGAAGAAGTGTTGTTTGAATACTGCAATTATCTCAAGAAGAAGGCAAAAGAGGAAGAAGGATTCAAAGGTCTCCATCTCCACCAAGCAGAACTCTCTCAACTCCTCCACCTTTCGGCCTTTCATTCGGTATTCAAGAGTCCTTCGACCCAATCGAGAATGGCGCTGACCACTAAATCCCTTTGTCAATTTCTTTGGCGTGACCCACTCGCCCCCTCGATACACGAGAATCCGGTTCAATTGCAGCATTGAAGAACATTCCATTTTCTTTGGAGAAAATCATACCACTCTGGTGATCATGTAAAAGACATTGCTAACGTCATGCGATCCATGAGATAAATGAAATGGATGTGTTTGTCAAATTGTTGGCGTCTTCATTCGAGGGAAAGCATTGCGATGGTTTAGGAGCCTTGGTGGCTCTATCACAAAGCTGGAATCATTTGTGTATTGCACTTCATGAGCGAGTTTGGAGAAAAGGAGACAATTTGTCTCTACTAGAACAATTGACAACTATCGAGAGCCCCCCGAGCGGCGGTGGTGATTTCAACTTGATTTCAAAGGTCTTGGGATAGGATTCGGTGGCGGTCGGGGCCAATGAGAAGGTGCTTTTCTATACTATCTTAAAGCTTTGAATTCTGATATTTCTATGTTAATTCAATCTATGGGAGGCCTGACCTTACTGCTGCTTATAGCATTGCCATTAGAGCGAAAAGCTGTCTTATCAAGTGGTAAATTGGCTCCTAGGCCTCAATGCCATTATATCCAAGTTTAGAGAGCCCAAGTGCTAGTCGAAGCACTGTCTTAGCTCTATTCCCACTCCTAGAAATCGAGTTCAAATGAAGCTTCCACTTCATCTCAAGTGCCCCAAATGAGCTTGAGAGGTCATGAAGCAATTGCAAAATCTAGGCAATGAGCTGGTCACTCTCAAAAGACAGCAAGCTCAAGGTTTTAGACCTTCGTATCAGCCTCAAGCTCAACCTAATAGGCAGCCATATCAGCCTCAAAGGCCACCTAATCCAGCTGCAAATATGAATCAAACAAGGCCTCCTGTCAATAGACCATTCCAGCCCTATAATCCAAATGCCATATCTGCCTCTAGGGCATTAGTACCAGCACAAAACAACATTGCCCAGGAGTATGATTGGTGTTTTCCATGTAATGAGCCTCATAATCAATCCATGTGCTTCAATGGTGCTTTGACTCAAGCTTTAATGGTATGACTCTTTGGTGTGGAGGGTGAGAACAGTCAAGAAAACAGCCAACAACAAGAAACATTCAAACAACAATCAGCCCCAAATGACACCACATTGGTAAATTGGCAAGCAGAGGATTTTTGTGGCATGAACCAGGCAGTTTCTCAAGGTGTTGCAGCAAACACAAGGTCAAAAAGGAGAAATTTGGGTGAAGAACAGCCATTAGCCCCAGCCAATCCACAACCTTCCATGGCTCCACAAATGATTGGCAAGCAAAGTCCCGCTTCAAATGCACAAGGACAGCCAAGAACAGCCCCTAGGCCAACTCAAATGCCAGTTGTTGCTGCCCACATACAAGGAGTAAATGTGCAAACCAAGGGGCAGCAGAGAGATCCTTCATCACCATTCAGTATCATTGATCAGATGAAGAAAACAAACGTCAATATATCTATGTGGGAATCCCTAGCTATCCCAGGCCAAAGAGATCTGCTGCAAGCTGCCATGAAGGGTGGCCGACCGAATCAGCGAGATCAAGACAAAGTGCTTACAAATGCTGCCCAGCCTGAGGGAAATCATGGAGGACAACAAGGTAAGATGTTGAAACCCCCTCCTTTCTATGTTTCATTAATCATTGGAAATCAGCTAGTGCACAATTGCATGATAGACTCCGGGGCAAGTAGCTCAGTAATGCCTAAACAAATAGCTGATCAATTAGGGCTCCAGTATGAAATAACATCTAAGGGAGTAGTGCAGTTGGATGGGACAGCAATAGCAACAGTTGGAGTGATTAGAAATTTGAGTCTTACCTTGCACGCATGTCCAAATGTTGTTGTTTTACAAGATGTGTCAGTCATAGACCTTCCACCACTCTTTGCCCTCTGTTTGTCGAGGACTTCTTTGCCAAGATTGGGGGATATTTGTCCACTGATTGGTCACACATGCTATTCAGAACGAGATATGGAACTAAGGCCACAATCAGATCTGAACCTATTGCAAACTTCCATATTGAGCCCTACACTCCAAGTCAGATTAATGTCAATTGCTCAGCATTTGATCAAGAAGATCACCCTAGCACTGATGAAGCTGACACTAAGGTTGGAAGTATCCCAGATTTGACTCTTGATGAATGGGCAAACAAGGTGCATGCTTTTGATCCTTATCAAGGAATAGAAGAATCTGAGCTAGGAGTCTATTGTATACACGAAGAAAGTCAACCTATTCCTAGCATCACCAAGCCAAACCACAAGGATGACAATGAGGTATGGCAGCTGTTTTTTGATGGATCAAGGAGTAGACAAGGTGCAGGAGGTGGAGCCGTGCTTGTTTCACCTCAAGGAGTAAAGTACTATTCAGCTTTTAGATTTCAATTTGCATGCTCCAATAACACTGCTGAATATGAAGCCTTGGTGCAAGGGATGCATTGGGCAATCAAGAAAAAAATAAAGAACTTGCAAGTCTTTGGGGACAGTGAATTGATTGTAAATCAGGTCAAGGGACAGCATGCGGCCAAAAATGATCTACTCAGGTGCTACAAGAACAGGGTGTGGGACCTCATGGAAGATTTTGAGGGTTTCGGCATTAAAGCCATTCCTAGGAAAGAGAATCAAGGCTTGGCGAGGCTTGCTTGCGGTAGTAGGGGCAGCCTTTGACATTGTAGAAAACATTCAACAAGACAAGGTACAGCCAAACATCCACGTGATTGTCAGGCCTTCGGTGCCGGATAACGATGTCAGTTGGCAAGTATTTGAGAATGACCAGCAAATCATCCATTTCTTGCAAGAAGAAGCTGAGTTCTCAGCTAAGAATCAAGAAAAGTTGGAACAGCAATATGGTGACCAAGTGATACAGCTGAGAACTGACAAGCTGCCCAAGGGACTTATCACTTTGGAGTCCATTTTTAACCCCAATGATCAGTTTAGAAAGGAGAAAGCAAACATTCAGGTTAAGAGAGAAGATTCGGTATCCATATTGGTAGAAGAAAACAAGCCATTGCAAATTGGAAAGATGACAACTGAGCAAGAAAGGTGTGAGTTCATACAGCTATGTCAAGAATTCCCTAACGTGTTTGCTTGGAGCTATGAAGACTTGAAAGGTTTCAATCCCAACTTAGCTCGGCATACCATCGGGTGGATCAAATACTAAGCTGTCGGGCGAAAGCAGAGACAGTCAATCCACACATGGAGCCTCTCATGAGGAAAGAATTGGACAAGCTGATTGAGTCAAGAATCATATTCCCGATCAAGCATTCTAGTTGGGTTGCCAACTTAGTTCGATCGGGAAGAAGAGTGGAGAGATCGGGTGTGTGTTGACTTGAGAGATTTGAATAGAGCCTCTCTCGAGGACCATTATCCACTCCCTTCCATGGAGCAAATATTGCAGGTCGTAGCTGGTTGAGAAGGTTTTCACTACTTGATGGTTACTCGGGCTTCAATCAGATTATGGTGAAGGAGGAAGACCGAGTTCAAGAAGGCTGACCTTCACAACCAAATGGGGCACATATGCTTACAAGAAGATGCCATTTGGGTGTCGTCGAAGAGCGGAGCAACATTCAGTGAGCTATGGATATGGCATTCAAAGGCTTGATCAACAAGATAGTCTTTGATATACCTAGATGATATTCTTGTCTTCTCAAAGAATACGGCGAGACCATTTCTTTCACCTCGGGCAAGTGTTTGAGAGGTGTAGAAAGTTTGGAGTGTCTTTGAATCCTAAGAAGTGCATCTTTCTTGCACATGAAGGAAGCTCCTTGGCCATATTGTCTCGAGGAAGGATTAGCAATTGATCGAGAGAGGGTTGAAGCCATAAGAGCACTACCATTGCCAAGCCCAAGAAAGCCCTTGAGTTTCTGGGAAGGATAAACTTTGTTCGGAGGTTTGTCCCAGATTTTGCAGCCCTTGTCAAGCCCATCACCAAAATGTTAAGGAAAAGCATGGCTTTAGTGGATGGAGAAGCAAGGAGAGTTTTGAAGCAATCAAAGCCATCTCCCAAGCACCCACACTCTCATCGACCCGAGACTTTTCCAAGGATTTCATCCTCTATGCATTTGGAGGTGATGACACTATTTCGCCATTGCAGTGCAAGAACAAAGATAATGATGAGCAGCCGATTGCCTTCTTCAGCCAGAGCCTAGATGACTGCGAAGTGAGGTACTCTTTTATTGAAAAGCATGTGCTTGCAGTAATCAGAAGCTTGAAGAAATTCAAGCATTTAGTCTCAAACAACAAGGTCGATTCTTTAGTCTCACATCTTTGGGGTTAAGGACTTCCTCCTCAACAAGGATTTGAATGAGAAAAAGGCGGGATGGATCACCCGTGTCATGGAGTATGACATTGAGATCAAGATCACCAAGCTGGTAAGAGGCAAAGGTTTGTGTGAGCAGCTCGCTTCAAACAACCGAGACAACCCGAGAAGATGAAGAAGGCGTTGTCCTGCTTTATTACAAGATGATCAAAAAAGAGGAAAATGATGATGTGTCCACTCCTGTTGGACTCGAGAATATGATACATTTCCTGAGACGGGCATGTGCCCTCGAGAAATGAGCAAAGCAAAAAGAAGGTACTTGATTACAAGCGAGTTCCATATGTGCTTGTTGATGGTGTTTTGTTTAAAAAAAGACATCAACGGTGTTTATTAAGATGCATTGGGACGGAGTCGGGTTGAGAGGATCTTACGAGTTCCATGACGGGGAGGCGGGAGGCCATTTCACCCCACGAGTATGACTCTCAAAATCATGAAAGCTGGTTACTATTGGCCTCTTGTATTGATGATTGCTACTCATGGGTTAAGAAATGCAAGAAATGTGCATTCTTCACGGGGAAAGGAAGGTTAGCGACAATACTTTGCCCCTTCGTCCAATTTCAGTAGATCATCCATTCATGCAATGGGGATTGGACTTCATTGGAGTCATCAATCCCAATTCGAGTCAAGGCCACAAGTGGATTCTTACAGCGACAGACTATTTCACCAAGTGGACCGAAGCAGTAGCGCTCAAAGAGGCAAGTGAGTCTAACATACTAGACTTTTATGAAGAAATAGCAACCAGGTTCGGTGTGCCGGCCACCATCATATCAGATAATGCATTAGCATTCATAGGTTCAAAAATTACGAGAATGGGGGCATCAAGAATGGAATCTATTTGAGCACCTCTTCAAATTATTACCCGCGAGGGTAATGAATGACGGAATCCACAAACAAAATTTGCTAAAAATCATCGGAAGGACTCGGATGAAAATCAAAGAACATGGCATCTGAGGCTAAAATCAGCGTTATGGGTGACGAGGATAACACAAAGAGGTCTACGAGGTAATTCTCCCTACAAGTTGGTCTATGGGAAGGAGCGTGTGCCTATATCATTAGAATTGCCTGACCTTGGAGCTCATGAAGCGGTTTGAGTTATACGAGTTCGAACGATGGAAGTCGGGTATGCGAGAATTGATGGAATTAGAAGAAATCGAGAGAACATGCGGTTCGAGACGATTGAAAAGGATCAGGCCTTAGTAAAAAGATGGTTTGATAAGAGAGCAAGAGCAAGGACCTTCCGGGAAGGGGACCTAGTTACGAAATGGGATGCGGATCGGGCAAAACCGGAAGGCATTCCAAGTTTGATGCCATCAGAGTGGTCCCTACATGGTCACGGGATGCAAAAATAGTAATGCCTTCGATTATCTGCATTGGATGGAGAGGAACTTCGATTCGGTTAACGGAATCTATCTTAAACATTCTTTACTAAAAAAGAAAAGGTTTGCCCTTGTAAATATTAGTTTAGATTTTAATTCCTCTAAGTGCGTATGCACATTGTCCTGTGTAGTTAGGTTTCTATTTCCCTAAGTGCTTTGGCACGAGGTTTCTTGCTCTCGGGTTGTTTTTTCTGATTGAGTGTTCTTTGGAGAAGAAGTTGCGATATCGAGGCTCGTTTGAGTTATTGCTTATAACTCCATGCCCGATGGATCGCTAAAAGGCCAGCGATCTTCTACTAGCGAGGCGGGTGACCCCATTGAGTCGTCAAAAGCTGTTGTCAAAATTTCACCCCGGGGTAAATTTCGATAACATGCATCGAGTTTTGCGGTTCGGGCAAGTAGATTGAAAGCAGGAAAAATCACGAAAAATGGCTAAGTCCTAGTCTAGGAGGAGCGGTCGGGACATTTGGGACATCTAGGCGCGGATCGGCGAAAAGCCTCGGGCGGCCCGTGAAGCAAAGGGACATGCGGGCCCGCAGTGCGCGCGCGGGGCGTGAAATGCCGAATCGGCGAAAGAAGGAAAAATTTGCCCAAGTCTTCATCGGGACAAAGCGGGACACAAGTACGCGTGAAATACGTGAACCGGCGGATCGGCGAAATGAGAACAAGCGATCCAGGAAGCAAAAGGGACATCTGGGCGAGAAAGTGCGCGAATCGGCGGATCGGGCGAAGCCGGAAGAATTTGTCCCACGAAGCCTTTGGGACATTTGGGACAAATGGACGTGAACCGGCAGTTCGGCGAAAGAGAAAGTTCGTTAAATCTTTGGGACATACGGGCGCGAGGACGCGAGGACGCGGATAGCGAAAAAGCGAGAGCAATCAGTTGCGCCACGTGTCATCGGCAAATGAGGGACGAGGAAGCCCATTTCGGGCGGATCGGAGGTTTTTGTCCCAAAGCGAGTTTGGGACATCGGGACATAAAGGCGCGAAGGGCGAAAAGCTGAGCAAACCCGCGGACCAATCAAATCACGACACGTGTCACTGAGGAGATAGTCAAAAGTCAAAGGCGAGGTTTGAGGCGGCCGAACCAATGAAATAGTGCCACGTGTCCAAGTTTAAGGGGCCTGAGGAAATTTCAAAGGAAAGCCCGCGAAGAAAGGTAGAGGAGAGAGAATTGCTCGTCAATCAGCACGTGCCACGTGTCATCCAGTGGCGAGAGCGGGAAAGATTTCAAAAACGTTTTGGCCGTTTTTGCCCTAAATCTTGAGATCGCCATAACTTTCGATCGAGCTCGGATTAACGTTCTTTATATCAATGGAAAGCTGGTAAAATTCTCTACGATTCGGGGTCAATCTTGCATTTTGGTTCAGTTTGGAGAGAAAATCAAGAAAACGCCTCTGGCGTGAAATAACAAGCGAAGTAATGCTTGACAAACAACTTTAATGCGGAGACGGTTCGCGCGCTACACATTAGGCGACCCGCCGTTTTGCAGGATCCGCCGCTTACGCCATAATGAGATGAATGGAATGCGGACTTTGGAGGTGGTTGGGGTAGATTTGGCTTTCCTCTCTCTCTTCCCTCTCTCATTCTTTTTATATATTGTAAAGAGGAGCTTCTTTTCAAAAGGTCGAACATTTTTTGTTTTGCCTCTCCCTTCTTCTCCTCGGGCGAATTTGTGGAGTTCGAACCTCTCATTTGAAGCTGTAATACTATTCGCCTCATGGCATTACTGTAGTGTATTGTATCAATCTTTGGAGCAAGTAATGCATGCATGGATGATTCTCGGCCCTCTCTGTGTTCATTTTGCATCCTCTCTGGTGGTCTTTCACTGCGAGGTTTTGTCATCGTGCATGATCTTATATCACATTCAAATGGTCTGTGTTTACTGGAAAAATAGGTGTTCTTCATTCCTCGGTGCATCACCTCTATTAGCTTAGATTTATTTTATGCATCTTCTTACCTTGTCTCCTTGGCAGATTAGATTAGGTTTTGAGAAAACCCTCTGCATATTTCGTGTGCATCTGAACAGAGGAATAGGAACCAGCCTTCTCTGGAGAATCCTTTCTCATTTTTCAAGTCCCACACTTGGAGAAAGGATTCAATGTTATGCAATCACCTTTGGATTCTAGTGTTACTCTCCTTCCATGAATCTTCCCAATAAGCACCATTGTAGATCGTAAATCCTAATTTTTTTCTTGTTGTCATGATTGTTCCAAATTAGTTCCAATTTGTAATGATTGAAGGAGATTCCATGCATTTTGTAACTGGAGGATCGTTCATGTAGCTGTGAAATTGGTCTTAAGACTTTTGTAGACTGTGATGATCTGGTAAGTTGACTATGTGTGCCCCTAGGAAATTAGCACCTAGGCGAGGGCATGAGAACCCAAGCACTACTATCTGATGGTGGGCACTAGTGTCTATATTATGTTGAAGACCCAACTTAGATTTTGTGTCATTCTATAACTGTGTTCTTTATCTGTTCCTATAGTTTGTAGATCTATATAGTAGCACTGAGCTGATGTAGGGGTGATTTTTTCACCCAATGTATGCCCCACTCATTTGGGTTGCATGTGACACTGGTATGAGAATACACCCCAAAGGAGAGGACCGGATGCTAATATGAAGTGATACTGCGAGGGGTAGGGAATGTGCATCATAAAACCAAGGCACATTCAAAAAAATGGATAGTAACATGTGTTAGATGCAATAAAATAAAATGTAATCAAGAAAGTTTGGAAACAAAGATGTACTACAAAATTGGGTTTCAAACAAGGTACATTTCTCACAATGTCACAAAATAATCGGGCCAAAGCAACCAAAAGTAGACAAGAAGAATGCAATACATACGGCATAGCCCATGCAAAACAATAAGCATACAATGGAAAACAATGTCAAGAAAATTGTGGCATATAACCATGGTGGTATATGGTCGTATGAGTAAAATACTACACATGAAGAAGTCATTAGCATGTTAGAAGGATATAAAGTATGCCAAAGCATGTGTATGGATCAACGTAAAGTAAAGTAATTGTAATGATAAATAGTGAATAATAGATAAATAGAACCTATGTAGTATGTGATAGTAGAAAGTATATGCCCCGAGAAGCCTCAAAGTGGGCTGGTAAAAGATACTGAGTGCCAAGCATCATTGTAGTGTGTAAATATAAGCAAGAAATATGCATTCACTCTAAAAGACCAAGTGAACACACATGTGTGTATATAGAAAGATAATGACATACCTGATTATCTATCTAGTCTAGTAAGAAAAGTGTGACATGTAAGTAGTATAAGAAATAAAAGTGCAACCAAGATATGCAATTGTAGTGTATAAGTGTGATGGAATGATATACAAGATGTGAAAACTATAGGAGCATCATGCCCCAAGAGATGTGTATAAGATGAGTTTCATTTATAAAATCCCCATCAACAATCAAGAATGAACCAAAGAATAAGAGTGCATCATCGGGAAATGGTTTGAATTTTTTTTCGAGAAAGAGAGATCATGAATCATAGCGCGTGAAAAGAGCACGTGGTGAGGTTCATTTCAGATTTATACCCTCAGCAGTTGAGTATGAACATTTTAGTATGAACCTTAGAACTAGAGTCCTTCATAGGGTAATGATGATACAATATATGTATCAAAGTGTCTAAGAATTCTTTGGAAATATTAAATAATAAGCACAAAGCGTATTAGTAGAGATGATAAACAACTGATGGTATTAGGATTGGGGAGTAAGTGTGATGCCCCCAAGTGTGTGATGAATAGTAGGCTATCTAATGAGAGTGAAGGGAAAGGTTCCTCCACTTGATGTCCAAGGAGATTAAGGCATGTGATGATTGTCTAAGATTGGTGGTGTTTGAGAGTGATGATGTACATTAGAAGGAAACCTATGTGGTGAAGGAGGTAGTGAACACCTATGTGAAGGAGACCAATGTGATGAAGGAGGTGCTGAACACCTATGTGAATGGGTTGGACAAGTAGGGGAATTAGGTGATGAAGTGGACTAGTGGACCAATAAGGACGACAAGGTTGTGAAGTAGGTTGTGTGCAAATAGGAGAGCTAGGTGTAGAATGTGTCTTACACTTGAAAGGCTTATGAGGCCTATATGCTAAAAGCGGTGGAAGGATGTCATCAAGAGGAGACTAGAGGAAATGGTGTGCATGGTGGAACACCTTTAAGAGTGAAAACTGGTTTATTATGAATGAACATGAGACACAAATTATTCATGGAAGGAATGGCTTGGGTGACACAGAGCCAAGGAAGACCTAAGAGCATGTCACAACCTTTGATTGAATATGCCACATCAAATGGCACAAGCATGGTAAGATGCCTAAGTATAACAGGAAGAATGATGTAGGCAAAAGAATTAGGAAGCTGGATATGTGATATTAGATCATGGACATTTGATACCCACGAGAAGTGCAATATAGTGCACACTAATAGGATCCATTGAATAGATCATGGTGTTGTTGACGATTACATGAACCAATAGAAGCATTGATATGTAATGAGTTAGGAGTGAATGTAGCATGATAATCATGATCTGAAAATTAAATGAATAGTGGTAATGCATTGGAAAAAGAGACAAGGAATTCAAGGGGTC
Organism: Taxus wallichiana var. yunnanensis; assembly: GCA_018340775.1. Lineage (NCBI taxonomy): Eukaryota > Viridiplantae > Streptophyta > Pinopsida > Cupressales > Taxaceae > Taxus > Taxus wallichiana. The sequence goes on from CM031240.1 coordinate 730,632,097, forward strand.
GGGATGAAGGAGGAGGCACATCTCAATATGTATGATTATCTCGAAGAATTAGTAACTTGTTTGTTATGGTTAGGAAATGGGTCATTAAATATTTTTAGCTTTTTTATCATTGGTTGGTTTATAAGAAGATCACTCAGGGAGATCAATTGCATTATTATTGATGAGATATTGAATAAGATGCTTAAGCTTGAAACATCAACCAATGGAATTCCCAATGCATTAGTGATAATCACATCTAGAATGTTCATCATAATTGCAACCATGGGGGTGAGAAGAATCAAGATTGAGTGGTGGAGGAAGAGTGATAATATTTCTATTAATAAGTTGTGGTAATAAAAAGCAAGGCACATAAGGAAAATTTGTAAATGTACACTTTAGGGGTGGAAATTTAATCTTGTCTAGTCTAGATACAACATTAGAAATATATTTTTCTTTAGTGGGCTTAGGAGATGGCTTAAAAGTATATTTATCTTGAAATCTATTAGAAGAGAATGAAGGAGAATCATGATACTTTAATTTGACCATAAATAGGAGTTTGACCTCGCGCATTTTGAGCATATGGCATAATTGATCAAAATATGGAGAGGCCTCAAAGATCACACTTTTGTATTGGAGGTAAAATTATTTAAATAAAAAGATCTTACAATTCAAAATCAATGAGTACATTGGTCATCTTAGCTATATTGTTCTTGTAATGTAAAACATAGTCAACTAGATGCTCATTAGATCTTTTTTTTATTTGATAAAGTTGTGCATAAGATATCTTGGTGCCGATATTGATGGAAAATTGAGTAAACAAAACATTGACTAGATGTATAAAAGAAGTTATCGAATGAAAATGTAGAGCATGAAACCAATGCATGGTGTAATCTTAAAGAATTTTAGGAAATAGCTTAGATAGCAATGTATGATCATTTGCATAATCAAGACATGCCACATGAAAAGATTGAATATGATCTTGAGGGTCACCATGGTCATTGAAGGTGGGTAGCTTAGGGATGAGGAAGTTGGGAGGAAGTTGATAAGTGGAAATGGTGGATGGAAAATGGTTATGAAGGAGAAAGGAGGAGTCAAGAGATGGAGATGAGCGTGAATTAGTTTGGTGAAGTTGATGGATTTGAATTTTTAGATAGTGATATAAAGAATCCAAGTAAGGAGTGTTTGAAGAAGAACTAGGTTGTGCATTAGAAGCATGGGGATGAATTAGGGGAGTGATAGTAGTGGATATGGAATTAGGAATATGAAGGTGTTGAGTGGAGGCCATGGCATCCAAGGAGTAACCTAAAAGAGGTACATAAGAAGTATCTTGATATTTTTAGGAGCTAGTAAATCATGGAGAATATGCACAATATGCGTAGGGTTGGTGTGTAATGCTTGATGGAAATTAGTAAGTTTGTTTAATTGTTCTTGATTAACATTGGTATCCTCATCATAGGATTTTCACTATCAGATGTTTCAATGTTTTCAAGAGGAACATTTTATGAGTTGGAAAAAGGATTATCATGTTATGCCATTGATTTATAAACCCTACGGGTAGATGGAGGAATATCAATGTGCTCAAAAGACCCAAATTGACCACTACGGGTAATGGGAATAAGAAGAAAGGATTCAATCGGTTAGGTTCACCAAATGATTTAATTTAAATTAAATTAATTAAATCTAAGCATTGCAGAGTAACTAATGTAACAAATGATGCATAAATGTTAACATACAATATGACACAAGAAAATAAGCAAGTGAGGTATGAAACCCTTAAAACAAGAGATAGATAAAGAGACTTAGCTGATTCAAACTCAATTCGAGAACTAATTTGGATTAAGCAAAATGTTGAACATGCTAGGAAGAGTGTCATAAATATTTAGTATAAAATATTTAAATCATGAAAAAATTTGAACATGGGTTCCCATGTTATGGAAAGGGAACATGGGAGCTGGAGACTACTATTGGGTGCCTGTGATTACATAAATAGTCAAAATTTGGTTTTCACGGTGTGACAAGAGTGTCATAATTGCTTCTTGTTGATCACCTAATATTCACTCCTTAATCGTAGAAGGTACCTATAACATGCAAAAGAGAATTTAACCGACACAATCCCACAAACCACATCAAACCTAAAAAGTAAAGATGTAGAACGGGGATTCGGATTGGCCCCGATGGTCACCCTAAGAGTGAACTTATAACCAAGTGTTGCACTATATCTCAAACTCCATGTAGTTCTTGTGTGTAGAAATTGTTCCCTAGGATGCCTTTGTGCAAGTTACACTTGATAGTGGGCTAGATTTTCTCTAAAATGTAAATGTGTGTATGGAATAGAATAAACTTCCCCTTCCTATGTTGTGTATACAGAGTATGTAGTCCCTTATCCCTTATATGGATGCTAGGTGAATGCTTTGGAGTGATTTATGTTCCTTTTGAATGCAAGCTTGGGTGGTAACAGGAAAAAATTTAGTGGAAATTTTTTGCAAACTCATGAAAATCGAGGATTACGGAAATTCGAATTGGTGAATATTATGTTTTTCAGAGCCGACTTATTTGCCAAAAAATTTAGCTAACATGTCCCTTATATTATTCATTTCACCAAGATTTTACACATATATAAGAGGTTATGAATGTAATTTACCACCATTTCAAATCATATCGTGTGCATATTTGCCAAAGTAAACATAAGAAAATCCTCAGCCACCAACACTGAAGTCTGAAATCTAAGTCATCCAACCATAAGGTGTCCAACTCTGAGCCGTCTAGCCTTGATCGACATACTTTGCAATCTGAAACATCCAACTCTATTCCATCCAACCTAAGTCATCCAACCCCTAGCCATCCAACCTATAACCATTCAACCCTCGCAGCGGTCCAACCCTTTAACATCCATTCTCAGAGCCTTGGAACATAAAATCCACTCATAAAGCCCTAATTAGTAAGAAGTCATGATACTAGAAATTAGGGCAAGAAGATTACAAATTCAGCAAGTTCAAAAAAGGGTGCCAATACTTTGCTTGGCTATTTTGGAAAATCACAAAAACGAAGTCAGTTTTTGCTTTGGCTGAAAATATCAGTATGTGGCAAGTGTTATTTACTAGTTATTTTATCTAACAAAATTTAATAATTATGTTTATGATATTGTTCTTGGAACTCTTTGACATTTGTACTCTGTAAAAATTTAACTATATATAAGATTAATACTATATAAGTAACAATTTTATAAAATTATTTGTAGAATTTTCATAAATTCCTTTACAGAATAATCAATTTATAGATATTGATGATCCAATATATGTTGAGACAAACATTCTATCCCTTGATGAAATAGAAGTAGAGGAAAATTCATCGAACTCCCAAGATACACTAGTCAGAGGAAGCTTCTACTCCAAGGTCTATTTCCGAAAGAAGAGACATGAGATTTAAAATATTTCTGCTATGACAACCTAGATGCAGAAGTTGAATCCAAAGGAAAAAAAGATAATATGTTAGAAGAAAGATGGCAAAACTGGACAATTGGAAGGAAATTCCAGTTCGAATGGGCTGCAAAATATCCTTTTATTGAACCTGTGTACACTGAAAATTGTAATGATGTTCCAACACAATTTCGATGTAAAATATGTGGTTGGAAATAGGGGAAGGATCACATGATGTAGCTCAAACTAGAAACAATTGAAAAACACTGTGGGAAAATATACATTTCCCAAAAGCTCAAGGATGGCAACATATTAGAACACATAAATGGAAAGATGAAAAATATTGTCTACATGTCAAATACATAGAAGAGTATGAAAAGGAACAAAAATGTATCAAATATGTAAATGAAAAAGGTGGGACCATAGTAGCAAAATTGAGCAAAGCTATGGAGGCGAAATGCAAGCAAAGGGTATTCAATTTGCAATCGTATTTCATATAATGAAAAGGGGAAGACCGATGTCAGATTTTGGAGAAAATAGAATGTTGTATCAAGTTATTGGTTTAAAGAATGTTCCACAATCTCATTGGTTAGATACCAATGGTGGGAGATTGCAAAATGTCTATCTTTGGTAGAGAAGGAGGATATGAAATTGTGTGTTCAAAAGGCAAAGTATATTTCCCTTTCTTTAGATGAGGTTACCGCAGTGATAATACTTCATGGATATGTATTCATGTTTACACATTTTCTAATGAAATGAGGACTCCACACCTCTTGGAAATTCATAAAATGGCAAAGAATTGTAATTATGAGAATATTTATAAATTGGTGGTATCAAATCTAAAGGATATCACCGGAATGGATGACTTTGCCATTGCAACAAAATTAGTTTGTGTCGGAACCGATGGTGTAGATGTAATGCAGGGAGCAAGAAATGGTCTGTGTGTTATACTTTAGATAACTATTTCTCTGTATATGGTTGTTGTCCACTGCATGGCTCACAGAATGAATCTTTCCTATAAAATTGTGAGCACATTTGAAAATGTAGCTAAAGTGGAGGAATTGATACGTGGTCTCCATGCCTATTATTCTTGCAGTCCTAAGATATTTTTAGAATTTCAAAAAAATTCTATTGGACTAATAGAGGGAAAAAAACTTCTCAAATATGTAGATACCAGATGAATATCTATGTATGAACCTTCCTATAGAATATATGATGAATATCCTTCACTTGACAGGATTTATGTTTAAATACCACAAGGATGTAGATAAAGCTAAAGATCTATTGTGTCGTCTAACTGACATAGAAAATTTACTCACACTTTACGGTATTTTTCCCATGTTGAGGGAGCTTAATATTTTAATGAAGCATGCTCAAGATCAATCTTTCTATATTACAGACTTTATAAGACTCAGAAGACGTGTTTGCTAGATTCTAGAAAGTTTATATATTTCTGATGGGAGTTTTTAGGGTGTTGCTTTTGGCTGGAATGCATTGAGATTTGAAAAATTCTAAGTGCTTCTTAAAGTACAATATAAATGATCATCTGTGTATAACAACACATGGAAAAGAGATTCCACTTCATACGTACCAAAAAAGAATTGATATGGCTAACTCAGAAATAGAAGAAGTAAAAGTGACATGAAATTTATATGATGCAGTATTAATGGAAACTAGGAATAAGTTGAGAAATATCTTTGAATCGTTAGCTAAAGAGATCTGGGAAAGATTCAAAAATGATAAAATACTTGAAGTAATGGGAGTTGTAAATCCACAGTTTTGGAATTTGTCTGGTGGCAAACCTTATACATCTATCAGTCCTTTATTTGTCAAAAACATGGGTGATCTTACTGATCATTTCTCTAAGACTGTAGAGATAAATGGAGTTTCTGTAGAAGGAATTTTGGAAAGAAAACTACTTAGTTCATAGTCAATGGATTTTTCTAATACAATGATACGACAAGTTCAGCTTCTACAAAACCCATAGGATTATAGTGCCATGAAAAGGATTTGGAAGGATATCTATTCTAGTAGTATTCTAAGTGAAGATTTGAGCAAGTATATTAAGCTGTATGAGCTTTGTCAAACAATGATTTGGGGTTCTGTGGAAGATGAGAGGGTTTTCAGTGCACTATCCTTTTTAAATTCAAAATTTTGAAACATATTGGATAGGAATCTAGAAAGTTGTCTCAAATTATATGTATCAAGTTACTCAGTGGAGTCTTTTCCTTATGATAGAATACTAGAATTTTGGAATTCACTAGTAGACAGAAGAGGAGTAAGTAATATTCTTCCTAAACCAAGGGATCGAGACACATCCACAAATCATGTTGCAGTTGATTTCCAAGACACAAATGAAAGTGTTGCTCTAGGACTATTCGAATTCACATAGATTTCATTTCTTCTATACATTATTGAGACTACTTATGTACTTCATTAAGTGATTACAAATTTCAATAAATGTAATATTATATTTTTCATTATTTGATCCTTTGTTATTGCAACAATGTCATTATTTGTTTCAATTATGCCATTTGTTTTTTAATGTTTGGTTTTCAAATTCAGACTAAAATACGAACACATTCATCTTTTTATATCTGTTAATTTATTTATTTTACATCTACAACAATGTTTGGTCCCTCATTTTGAACACATAACTATGTATTTATATGATTCCCTTGTTTGAATTTCATAATTTAAAACTGGAAAGTTGTCCCATAAGTGAAAAATATGCCCAAAATATAAAATATACCCAAAAGAAGTGATTAAGATAAGAAATGGTTGGGGGCTCCCGGAGGGGACATGAGTACTTGGGCACTACTGTCCTAGCTGGTTGTTAGTGTCTCGAAACCATAAAAGATAAACAAGTAAATTCTGACTCGAGTTATAGGATGTGTAAGAGAAAATAGAAAACAAGAGACAAAGAAAAGAGGCCAAAGGTAGTTGTCAACCACTAGTTTTCTTGTTTGAGAATCATATAAATGCTATCATGATTTAAGGACCTAGAAATGTACCCAAGTGTTGATTTTGTGTCTACACCCCTATCACCCATAAGCTAATGAGTGCTATGAGAATATTTTAATGATATTCTCGAAAAAAAAATTGACAAAGATCTAAGTTGTAGGTAGATAATATTGGTAAGACAAGGTATCGACTGTGTTATGGGCATATATAACTACATAAAAGAGATTGAAGAAGGCCACACCTTTCTAATTAGTGTTTGGATTAGAGACAAATCTTTCCCATGGAGTTTATGTTACCCTCCCTACATATTGTGCATGTATGATAACTTGATGATGAACAAGTAGTAGAGGAGCACATTGATATCTTGGTGTAGTTGGATGAGCGACACGCCATTGCACGATGGACTCAAAAGATAGAAAAAATGATATAGAAGGCCATGCATTATTGGCATACTAAGAATAATATTTTGTAGTAGGAAATATGGTGATTTAATATGATCCAAAGTCTATGCATCATCTTGGGAGCCTCAAAGTACATTTTTGGGACCATTTAGTAACCAAGATATTGGAAATAAGCGTATGTCAATTACATGCATTGAATGACACTATGTTTCCTGGTTACTTTAATGTGAGTAGGTTTAAGCACTATTATAAATATGCTTCTTATGTGTTTGTAATAAGGCAGTCTTACTACTTAGATTATATTTTCATTCATATTTTATCTTTCTTTATTTTTTGTAATAAGTGTTTTTGCATGTAGGAGAGGATTACTCTATGTTAGACTGATGTGTAGAGGACCACACATGATTTTAGTGTGGGGTGAAGCAGGTGTAGGTGCATGACATGAAAAATGAAGGGGAAAAGTGGTTGGATGGTTGATGAACAAGTGTGTGATGGGGTGAGATAATAACGTGCGCATGATGGAAAAATATCTTGGTGTGTAGAGGAAAGTGTTGTGAGTAGTTGGATAAAGTGCAAAGGTGTTTAAAAATGGAAGGTGTGAATGAGTTTCAAGTTGATGGAAATTATCACATAAAATCATGAGAATGGAGATCAACACGAGTGTAACATGAGTGAGGTAGTGAGAAGGTATACTACTTAGCAAGTTGAATAGAGGAAGAATGTGTGAGGTGTAGGGAGATGCATGCAAGAGGGTTTGTAGCCTTGGAATTAGTGGCATGCCATAAGATTACATACTACCACGTGCATGATATGTCTTTTGAAAATGCAAACAAAAAAAATATTTGAAGTAAAAAAGTGGTGGTAGGTGAGGAGTAATTAATGTGGTTATAAATTGGAAAATATATAAAAGGGGTGTAGATGAAGTCATTCTTACCTTTCTTTTGAGAACTTGTGTGATAATTTTGAAGTACAAAGTGTGAAAGAAAACTAGACAAGTTGCGAACGAAGTTGAACTAGAGAAAAGTGACGGAGAGATGAGAGAACATGCACACAACCTTGAGTGAGCAGAGAGATCCTTTAGTGGAAGTGGAAGTTAGTAGATGAAGGGTGTGGAAGAGAAAGAAAGATAGGGTTCGAAGGTGGAAATAAAAATTACAGCAAGAGGTGATTCCTAGAAGAGCATCTAAGGCACAAGGTTGAAAGCGAAAGAGAAAGGAATTGAGAAAAAGTTTATATTTCAACATTGCAAGAATAAGTTAAACAAGTTAGGGGATTTTTGGCACCTAGGGCATGCATTCCATAGGTTTCAGGATTTGAGTAGTTGAGGACAAAAATTGCACCAAAAAGGTCACAAAAAATAAGGCGAACAACCGACTAATCCTTGGATGATTGCTTTTATAAAATGTTATATCTGCAAGAAGTTATTTTGGGACACCTTAGGCTTCATAGTTGATGAAGTGTAAAATTAGTGTCTACAACCACAAAATGCATGCCCATGAGATGATATCAAAAATGATGTCTTGAAGGAGATTGACCAAAAGACGGTGAAAGGATAGATTTTCCTTAATGATAAGGTTTGTAAGTATTTAAAGAGTGCGGTATTTTTTATACTTTGTATGAGTTGTCACTCTTTGGAAATTATGCGCACTTATACCAATGGATTGTGTAAAGAGTACAAAAATATTATTTTTACTTTACAGGCAGGAGAATGTTCTTGACTGTGTAATTGATTAGAAAATTTACTAGGTTACACAATATTGGAGTGGAGATTGGGATATATTTTAATAATGATGATGCGGTGGAGGCTAAAACAACCAAGTTCTAATACTAACAAGGGAACCACACATTCATTATTGTGAACATAGCTGATCTAGGTACCAGATTTGTTCGTGAGCCTAGTGAGTTGCAAGTTGGGAGCCTCGAGAGAACTAGATAGAGGTAAGCAAGAAATTTTTACATTTCACACATAAGATGGCATAGAAGACACAATAAATTATTGTGTTGTTCATAGTTAATCATTATAGATGAGGCCAAGAACCAAGTGGTTAGATGAGATAGTATCACTTAGGGAATTGTCTTCCTTTTGATTATATTCTAGGAGATCAAAGTATGTGATGGTATGGAAGTTAAGATCTGGGTCTACCCATTTGATAATAATTCTCTCATGTAGAGATTTTATAAGTATACATGCAATAACACGATCTCAAACCCTTATAAGGTGCGTCGGAGAGTGGAATAGAAGGATGTGGGATGTGTTCGAGAAAGAATTTCACATTCTAAGAGAACTTCCAACACTCTTGGATGGATAAACAGAGTTCACAATATTGTAGCACTTCTTCCTTGGTCAATTCATGTTAAACAACGGGAATGGGTCCATGGTGCAAACTATCGTTTGCATTCATGAAAAAATACTTCTGTGTTATCGACCACATAAAGGATGCACAAAATTTAACATATAATGTAGATAAAGTAGATGTTGAATACCACACACTGCACTGCACATATGTGTATCCATCGAAGGTAATATACATAGAGACCATGGAGATAAAAAAACGGACCTAAACCCCATGATGACCCTAAAGTGGGTAAGACTTCTTGTAATGTGTATACCTATCTCTAATCGAAGATAAAGGAGGAAAGTATATCAGTGTGCATGACCTTGAGCTATTAGAACCTCCAAAGAAGAATTAGACAGTGGGGGTCACTAAGTGCAAGTGTGAGGATACTCTAGAGGAGGAGAAAGAGGATAAATAAGATGACTCCATAATGGATCATAGCATGAGGAAACAAGTGTGGTAAAGGTGTCGGGAGGTAGTTTCTTCATGCCATCCTAAAGAGTCTCCATCGATAGGGGTACACAATCCTATTATGGTAAGGAAGAAGCCTTCAGTAATATATAACGTGGAGGAAAAGGAAGAGGAATTGGAGAAAATTGTGCATGAAGAATAGATGGTACATGAGGAAGATCCACTACAAGAGGAAGAGGAAGCACTAGTGAATGAGGGAGAGGTGGATGAACAGGATAAAGGGCTATCATAATGGATAATTTCATGAAGAAGAAGAAGAAGAAGAGTATAAGGACCATGAAGAATAACAAAAGGAAGAGCATGTACTAGGAGAGAAAGAAGAGGATACACATGATGTGTAGGAGGAGCATGAGGAATAAGAGGGAGACAAGGAAAAATTAATTGGGAAAGACCAGGTCTTTGGGGAGAAATGAGCAGAGAGAAATTCAATATTACACAAGAGATTTAGAATAATCCATGTATATAATGGAGGAAATGATAGAAACCCCCATGTTGTACATCGACAATCCTTTAAAGGTTCTAAGGGCCATATTTTAGAGCTCAAGAGTACTAGCCAAGAATATATTTTTTGGGAAGTAATAGATAGGTTCGGGGAACTTTTGCACACCACGAAGATGATTTCATGGAACATACGAGACACACGTGGAGGATCTTGAATTTGAGGTGAGTAGAGAAACATATTCCAAGATGAAGCTAAAGGATCAAGAAAGGTGTTCTCTGTGATTGAATCCACCAAGATATTAGATGAATGAGTTTGCAACATGTTTAGCAAGATGGTCGCCAAGGTTGGAAGGAGAAATGTAGATAAAGGTTTGCAATCGGGAATATGCAAAATGACATCGAGAGTAAAGACAAGTAAATTCAAAAGATCGCCACACGGATTTGAAAGATGGGATGAAAAGAATGGGTGACACATATGATAAAACATCTGATATTGTAAGTAGAATTCTAGTGCGTGCCTAATCTTAATAGATTAGTCCATACCAAAGTACGATACGAGAGATAGACTATTTGTAGGACTGGTTCATATGTTGTTAATCAAGGTGAAAATAAGGTTGTGTCCATCAACATAATAAATGGTAGAGATAAATAAGATGAATAAAGAAAGGGTGGAGGAGAATATTGCAGAATATGAGGCACTCATCGTGGAAGTAAAGGAGGCCGTGTAGAGGGCGAGATAATTTTTTGATAATTTCCAACATTTTTATCCTATACTTAGTGCATGCATCACATTCAAGGATGTGAAGTTAAAAAATATATATAGGCCATGATGAAGAACACTAAGGACAAATGTGAGAAGGTTATGAAAGAGGTTGCAAAAAATAGAGAACTAATTAAAGCCATGAAAGACACACTTGAGGAAAGGCTCAAGGAGATCCACCCTATGGTAATGCACACATAATGGATACTTTAGAGGGTGTGGCCTCAAAATTAGATGTGGTGGTTAAGGATATGAAGGAGAAGGTAGGCACACTAACTTTTGATGGGGTACAAGTATTTTGGAGGCAAAGTGCTTGAAAAAGCCATAAAAGAGATCAAAGGCTGAAAATAGTTGGAGAGTACCATAAGTAGGGAGTTTCTAGAGCTCCTCCCACCACCTAAGGCCTAAATTTTGGATGCACACACAAATGGAAATTTCTTCATTCTTTGATTCATTGGGGTAGTTACTTCATATTCTTTATTCTTCAAAGATTCCTTCATCCTTTCAATTATTCTTTAAGGATTTGTTTTGGATTCATGTTATTGTCAAGCGACAAACAATAATCCTAATGTGGGATAATGTTCAACAATATAAATGGCCAAGTACTAGCCATGCATTTAGGATGAATACTACACAAGGAAGAATATGCTACAATAGGTAATGAGTACATGTCAATGCGTGAAGGTGTGTGCAACACAGAGAGATAGAGGTAAGCATGAGAAGGTTTACGTATACACAAGGGTTTTGGGACTTAGCTAATTTCCGAGCTAAGGCTAAAATAGGAAAAACACGAGATGGTAGTAAGCAAGGTACATAAATATGTGTGTATGAGGTCAAGCTATTTATACCTCAATCTAGAATTAAAAAGAGTTGTAAAAGACATGCAACCTATATTTAGGGTGTCTATTCTTAGGATTAACACATGTAAACAATGAAGGGAAAGTCCTCATTATATATAAATAGGTGTTAACTCCTTGAAATTTGGTGATTACTATGAATGGGAGAGAGGGATGAATGTGTTATTATTATGCATGTGTGCATGGATGTAATCGGTGAGTTATGTAATAGAATGAATTGTGTTTATGATGGAAAATTGTGGATTGTTATGATTAATAGTGATGGAAATGATGTTTTTAATGATCATTGTTGATTAATTTCTCTATTATATTTTTGATTTTTTCATACTATGTTGTTATTCTATTCATGTTATAATGGTTAAGTATGCTAACCACATCTTGACAAGTGAAACAAAGGAGGAACTCGGTAGGTTGTGTGCGCTTTGGGTGAGCACTTAGACATATTTCTAGGTGAAGTTCCAGCATGCATGACCTTGTGAAGTGTTGGCAACTAGACTCCAGCAGATATTCAAGATATGGGTGGCTTTTTAAACCTTGAATTTTCTCTATATTCTTACCCAAATCGAAGCTTCGATGTGAATAATGGAATTACGTGAATATAAATGAAATAATAACATAATATTGAATGTATTTCTAAGCCACTTATAACATGAAAAACCTCCACAATCTCATAATAAGATAATAATTTAGAATATGACCTATGTGGAAGATATTTAGTCATCGATATATATAAGTATGATGATGATAGGTGGCGTGGATCTAAATACAATAGGTTAAAATACCTCTAAAACACATACAAAAAAATTGAAAATAAACCATAAACTTAAAAATAGATTTCTTCGCATTCCATAATCCACACTAATCTTTTACATCATTATAATCTTCCTTTTATTTCACATTAGCTCAAAACCCTAAAATGCCAAAAAACCCTAAAATGTTAAAAATTACCTACAAGTAAAACACCTCGAATGGGCCCCAAATTTTTCGTGCCAAATATTCCTTCATAAATTAAGGCTCACACAAAATTTCAGCTTATTCTATAAAGCATGGCAAAAGTTATTAAAACTCTAAGTCCTAGTCAAAAGTAAAAAAAAATTGTTCAGAGCTAATTTTAGACCACTAGATGAAGGAATACGGCACCAAAAATATGCCAAAATGGCCACAACCTTTCAAGAATCTACCACCTTGGAAAGTTTCAAGACGATCCAATGGTCGATCAAAAGTTATGGCCTTCACAAGTTATGCTCCTGCATCATTCTCCCCTGGTTGAAAAGAATTCTTCTCCTGCGAATTCAGTTGATGGAATTCATCTAATTTTACACTATCAATATTCTTCAACTCCCACTCAGGAATCAAAGTATTTTCTTTCCTCCGTAAACCTTCCACATCCAAATTTCTATTGTAGCTCCCATGTCTAGTAGTGATTATCTTTTGGTCTAAGACACGCATTACCCTTTCTTTTTCTTCTTCGGCATCTGTTGCTCCTAGTTTATTTCTTCCTCCTCCACAACATTTTCCTCATGACCTAGAAACTTATATAAGTCAGAAACATTAAAAATTGGTGAAATAGAAAAGTTTTTCAGTAGCTCCACCTTGTAGGAATTATGACTCATTTTCTTCATAATCCTACATGGCCCAATCTTCTTATAATTTAGTTTATTATATGTCCCTTTTGGAAACCTCTCCTTTCTAAGATGAACCATCACCATATCTCCTTCTTAAAATACATTTACTCTCCTACTGGCATCTACAACTACTTTATATTGTACATTACTAACTTTCATCTTTTCCCTCACTTCTTCCTACAATTGTAGCATGTGTTTTGCAAATGCTTTTGCATCATGATTGGTTTTATCTTCACCAGGTAGCACAATCATATATAGGAATCCCTTGGGGTTAATACCATATACAATCTAGAAAGGATACCTCCTTCCTAACTTGTTTGCTAAGATGTTATAAGAAAACTCAGCTTGTGGTAAAACCAAGTCCCATTATTTTGGTTTTTCTCCAACTATGCAATGTAGGAGATTTCCCAAGCTTTTGTTCACTACTTATTTTTTCCCATCAATATGGGGGTAATATGGACTACTAAACTGTAGTTATGTCCCCATTTTCCTCCATAAATTCTTCCAAAATTGACTCAAAAACTATGTCCCGATCTAAGGTGATCATTCTTGAGCTCCATGTAACCTAACCACTTGTGAAAAAAACAAATCTGTAACTCTGGAGGCATCATTAGTTGTCTTGCAAGCAATGAAAAGTTTTATCTTAGAGAATATATCAACCACAATGAAGATAACATCATTCCCTCATTTTGTATTAAGAAGTCTTGACATGAAATACATACTAAAATCAACCCATGGCCTTGTAGGGATAGTTAATAGCATATACAACCCAATATATTTTGCATGACCCTTAGCCATTGGCACAATCTACATCTTGATACGATCCTAATTATGTCCCTCTTTACCAATCCATCCAATAATATTTTCTACCACTAGATAAGTTGTCTTAATTATACCAAAGTGTCCATCCAACCCCCTATGTAATGCTCTTATAATAATTTTTCTCATTGAACCATCAGGTATGCATAATTGTTTTCCCTAAATAAATAACCATCCTACATCAAATAATTAGAGGAATAACTACCCATTGTAGGGTCCTCACATTATCTTACAACATCTCCAAAATCATAATCCCCTTTATACATTTCCTTAACTACCTCAAACCCTACAACTTCATTTTACATTGTTATCAAAATCACCACACGCCTACTCAAAGCATCAACAACTTGATTCTCGCTTACCTAACTTATGCTTTAAGACAAAATTATATTCTTAAAAATTGAAACCCACTTTACATGCCTATTATTTATTTTCTTGTGTGTGTTACATACCTCAATGCTTCATGGTCGATAAGAGTACAAATTCCTTATCTACCAAGTAATTCCTCCAATGTCTTAATGCTTAAACAATAGCATTAAATTCCACGTCATAAGTAGAATATTTCATCTTCTATTCATTTATCTTTTCACTAAAGAATGCCACAGTCATCCTTCATGAATTAGTCAGCCCCAATCCCAACATATAAAGTATCACAATCAACCTCAAAGACCTTGCTAAAATATGGCAATACCAATACAGGTACCTTTGACACTTTCTTCTTCAACAATTCAAAATATCGGTTGTTACCTAGGTCCATAAAAATCCTTCCCCTTCGTACACTCTGTTATGGGTGGAGATATGCTACTTGAAATTCCTAATGAACTTCTTATATAAAAATTTCCAATCCATGAAAATGTGAAACTATATCACATTCCTTGGAGTAGGACATTCCAAAATCACCTTCACTTTATCCTCATCCATTCTCACTCCATCATCTCGAGATGAAAACCCCCAAAAACTATATTTTTCTACAGAATCTACACTTATTTAAGTTTGCATACAAAATTTATTTTTGTAACAATTCTAAAACAAATTTCAGATATAACAATTGTTCCTCCACTATCTTACTAAATATCAAAATATCATCAAAATAGACAATATCAAACTTACCATTATATTCTCGAAGTACTCTATTCATCAACCTCATGAATGTATTGGGTGCATTAGATAGCCCAAATGGACTCACCATCCCCTTTTATAATCCATAATTTGTTTTGAAATTCGTTTTCCATTCATCTCCTTCACATATTTGGATTGGTAGTACCCACTCCGCAAGTCAATCTTACTAAAATATCGGGCTCCCACTAGCATGTCAATCATATCATCCAATATTAGAATTGGGAACCAATACTTAATTATGATTTTATTTATGGCCCTAATTTCCACACACATTCTCTAGTATCCATACTTTTTTGGATTCAATAGCGTTGGAGTTACACATGGACTCATGATTTCTCTCACTAACTCTTTCTAAATTAGATCTATCATTTGCATGTTCAACTCCCCACTCTATGTCAAGCTCATATGGTAGGATGCCTGATTTGGAAGGGACAATCTTGGGATCAAATCAATATGGTGTTTTATATCCAACTTTATAGGTAACCCATCTATTAGCTCATCTGGTATGACTGTAGACACCAAATTTAGGTCACACTCCTCCTTTACCCACATGTATATTAATTTAATTACCCACAATTAAATTAATACCCATGCTCACAATATTCATTATTTAATTACCTTAATCAAACCTAATTTCCACCTCACCTAAACACCTCATCCCACAACCTCACCTAGAAACCTCATCACAAACATATTCTTAGCATATTTCCTTTTTACTAGGACTCAAAATTCACTCACCATAACTAACTAAGACTTAGTCCTACCTACCTTAATTAACTAAGACTTAGTTTAAGCCTAAAATTACATACCTATTCTTACTCTAACCACATCCCGCTTATCTAAGTGTAACATTCCATTTTGATAAGGGAGAATAAACAGAGTTGGCCAAAAAGATGGCCAAGATCTGTCATTTTTAGTAAACCTAGGATTTCCTGCCTTAACCAACATCTGGTCAACCCTAGACCAATGTCGGTCTCCTAGACCATCGTTCGGTTACCATATATTCATTTTGGTAACCTTGTTTGAAAGGTTGGAATAATTGTTGAAGTTTTGAGGAGAGATATCTGCATGTAATCACGCACCAAAGCACTCTTGCACATCTAGAAACCTTGAACCAATAACCAAGCATTGATACGAAAGGCAAGAATTCATAGAAACATTCTCGGGAAGCATAGCCGTATGGCACCGATCACTAGTTACATAGATCAACCATCACCTCCATCCAATAACCATATCTTAAAACACTAGTAAGTACCTTTAGATCCACACCTTCCCATATTTATTTAGATTAGTTTCTTCATATTTGTTTGAGAGTTCTATTCTCTCTTGTATCCCATCATCTCACCCCCTCCGCCAAATCCCTCCACGTAATCACCTACAACCCCCTAGCCTCCCGTACCTAACTCCAGACACCTTTGAATACCCCCAACATTATCATCTACCTCCCCATTATCTATCCATTCCCTGGGAAATCCCAGAGAATCACCAAAACCCACCTTCATAGTTTTTATCAGCTCTACCCTATTGATGTTGGTTAACCAAAACCATCATCGGGTTTCTACTTAACCAACATCAGTCATACCCTACCGATGTTGGTCTTTGTGTCTGGAAAACCTTCCTATAACATCAACCTCATACCTTTCACCTAAACAACCCAAATCACCTAAATCTTGATCCTAACATGTCCCAACCATTTTATTTACCTGTCTGACTTCCATATCTGATCATAACCTAGCCTATTAGATTAGATTTGTTTATTGTACTTGAATGAGATACCTAAATCATATCAACTACAATAGGAAATTATTGGTTCATATTACTTCTTACATTAATTTGTTTTAAATAGTGGATTGACAACCATCTAGGAAGTAGCACACTTCCTAGATCTATCATATGCTAGGCAGTCCACTAACATATATCATCTAATATTCCTTTTGTAGTCTTGTTTTTATTCGTAGGTAGTTCCTCCTAGAAAAATTAAGTTCTCACAATCAGCATTGGATCAAGAAATTAGAACACACACACTCTACCTTCCACCTTCACTCACAAGTATTCCTCCTCACCCTTACCTTATATGTTTTGCTCTTACGTACGCATCACTATTTGGTGAAACATTTTGGCATGCACTGGTGGGACCCATTTGGGTTCTTTACATTGTTCATTCTTAGGGAATCATTTTGTGTTTATTTCTTTTTGAAATATATTTCACATTAAATCTTCTCCCTTGGAAACATTCTTCTTCTCCTATTTGTCTCAGTGACACTCGTAGTTTGGATTAAAAAGAACACTTATTTTTATTTTTTATTGCATTAGTGAAAGACATACTCTTGCCTATTCATTATTTCTCTCATTGAATATAATTTGTGGATTTGGGTTTAAAATATGTTGCATTTCATCCTTGTATGTTGCATTTTATCTCACATTTAAAAATGAGGGAAACCTATATGTTGGAAGTCATGCCTAGCTGATGGTTGACATAATTGAACTGTAGAAAGAACATTTCTCTCTTCTCTCTCTTTTCCAAACCACACAAATTTGAATTTAAACATATTATTAAATGACATCCCACCGAAGAAGCTTTCAATGATCACATGATCAAAGGATTGACAATGGCACCCTAGCTGGTTATCTTTGTCCATTCATCACCTCAAAGAAAGGACCGCCCCCACCATAACATAACCTAAAACCTCACCTTTTATATTTCCTTCTTCGTAGGAAACCTTCCCAACCAAAACCCTTCTGTTCTAAATTCACAAGTTATTCTAAATAGCATAAGCTAAAACAAACATAAATTCACTTTTAGGATTACATGTTTTTCTTAGCTTTGTTCTTGACTTGCATTTTGAGGTGTGAGTTATGATTCTCCATTTTTCTTCTTCCTTTCGTACTCCCTATCATAGCTAAAGTAATCTGGTTATTTTGTTAGGACCTTATCTGGTCATTCTCAAACTTCGGGTTGATCCTCTATCTAGTTTTAATTCACAAACATCCATTTTTCTTAATTTCTTCTCATTTCACAATAACCAACATCGGTCCAACAAGCTGTCATCGATTTACATCTAACCATTTTCGTTTTACTTAACCAATGTCATATTTTGGTTATTTTGGTTATTTTACCTAAAACAACCTTCATCACCTATTCTTTTTTGCTTTTGGTCCTTAGGACACCATTATATCACCTAACATTTTGATATCTCTCACAAATACTATTTTTCCAATTCATATTCATCAATTCTGTTTCTTTTTCTGAAATTGGTACTTTCCATAGTGACCGGTATTAGTTATCATAACCATCATCAGTTCCTTATAACCGTCACCGTCATACATCGACCATCGTCAATTTCTATGTTTGATTTTTAATCAAAACACTGACCATATTTACCCCCAGACTTCATCCTTCTCTACTTCTGTTGTTTTCTATGTCATTTACATAATACAATCTTACCAAGTCAACACTAATTCACATGGTGTTTTATTTCATGCCACCATTAGCCACTCCCACCTAGTCCATCACCACCATCCATCCTGTCACCTATGGATCTGACTTAGCTTATCCCCATTGCTACCGATGATAAGGAGTTTGCAAGACTCCTTGATCAGAATCATGTGGCCCTATAATACTATCTCACCCACTCATCTACCCGAGACTCCTCAGGATAGTTAATATATGGCATGCCCGTATCTATCCCTCTTACCCTCGCACCCACTTCCACGTCAGCTACCACTAGTTCGGTGCTTCCCTCATCTACATTACCCCCTATGGTCTCTCAGTTAGGTTCCACCTCTACCATAACTGTTGCCCCAATGACATTTATTGCACCCATGGCGTCAACCATTCCTTCACCGACTACCTTAAGCATAGCCCCATCTACCCCCTTTTCCTCATATGTACCGGTTGCATCACAACCACCTCTAGTGTCGATAACCCACACGTCTTTCTAAAATATGGTTCTTTCTATCCCTCAATCTCTACCACCCATTACCATGAGATTTGTTACGTCCACCCCACTTATCTTCATGCATCACCAAAGAACCCCCAATTTCTTCTATAGCTTATTCAGGGTACATTCCTCTCGTATCTATCCCCCTTTTGCAGTTTTCCTATTCGGCACCCCTATGTACTGGAATGCCATCTACATCATACACCCATCATCAACCTCCCTTTACTACAAGAGGCACCCATTCCTCACAACCCACCAACGACCTCATTAGGATGATGATGGAAAAGATGCAGACATTAGAAGCATCATTTTTGCTCTTGTAACTCCCTAACCTATGATGAAATCTATAATGAGCCTATTCATCCATCCATTCCTATTCGCTCGTATCCTGTGCATTAGGAAATGCCTAAATTCAATCATTTTAACAGTAAATAGGACCCACAACAGCACTTGTAGTCATTCAAGCATGGGTACTACCTAATCAGCCATGACAATGATCTACTCTTACAAACATTTCCCATGTCCCTAACAGGACCCACTTTAGATTGGTACAACAGTTTACCTAGACATTCCATCTACTCCTTCAACTAATTGGCTCAGAATTCCTAGACAACTTCTCGATCAATGTAGTCAAGAAGGTTGCCATGATCGATCTATATTCGACACGCAGTATGAAGATGAATCTATTGTATATTTCATTTCCACATTTGGCAAAATCTTATCAACCAATTGAAATTCCAGCTACCTCAAACTAAGCTTATTGAGTTATTCACTAGAGATTTTTCTAGACACATCTCACCAACTCGCAGGTCCAAACCTTCGAACCTTTGACGAAGCATTCACCATGGCACGAAAGCTAGAAATTCATGTCATTGAAGAAAATAAAATCCAATTACAAAACAAGAATGCCCGTTCAAATCAAATGATTCTTCTTCATCTTCAAAACCTCAAAATAACTATTCAAAGGCCAAAGGATCTGCCAATGCGGTAGTCCTCAAGGTGGGTCCATCTCATCCTTATAATTAAGCCCAACCTTCTTCCAATCTATCCAATGTCCAAGCCTTTCAGCTTTGGTGGGAAAAACATGAATACACACATCAATGGAAATCCTTATTCTTCAATCTTGGAAAATCTTCTTAAAGCTGGAACCACTACACTTCCTCCCATAAAACCTCATACAGGTTTTGATCTTGCCCGTCATATGCATGCATGGTATAAATAACATGACTATTGTAATTATCATCACGTCAAAATCCATAAGAACGGTAATTTCATAACTTTTAAGAACATTGTCCAAGAGATGATAGATAATGGAGACCTCGTTGTGGACAACCCGAACATGCCGGAAAATCAAAATTTTCACATCTTTAAAAAGTTGTTCCCTAACCATAAACCATCATCTAATAAAAATAATGAACCTTCATCTAGCGAAAAAAATGTTTGTGAAGTCCACACGGTTTTTGATATCATACCGATCGTTCCTCAAATCCCACCTATTTCATCTATTGAGGAAATTCTGGCACAAGCTCCTCTACCCACAGAGGATCATACCTCTTCCACTCCACCCCCAAAGGATTCCCTTCATCTCTCCCTTCACCCACGGAGGAACCCACACTTTCTACCAATGTCATTCCACCATCTACCTCACAACCTACCAAGCAGTCAATGTTTTTAAATCTCTCATCCATAGGAGAATCATCATCATCTTCTCCTCCACCAAGGAAGAAGTCTACATCACCCCACCTATTATCTCTCCTACCCATGGGAGACTCATTAGACATGCCACTACATGTTGGGGGAAGTTCTCCCTCAGCATCCTAGGACCCCATTGATATGATCTCAACTCTTTTACCTATAGAGTCCGAGGCTAGCCAATTCCCTATCTCGCAGACATATTTTACAGGGATTGCCACCAAACCAACTCCATCTTCTTCTTCAATATTCCATTTTCACAATTTTCTGATTGCTTGGATTACGTCGATAATTTCATGCTCTAGGGACGTCTCTGGCTCTTGTTTTGACCCAAATGCAAATGTTTCCTAAGGATACTTCCACAATCTACCCAAGGGTATTTTTAGCAATCAGATCGACATTGACCATGCCTATTGAAACGGATTCTTCTTCATCATCTCTACCTACATCCAAACCTCTACCCATGACTAAAACCATTCCAAGACCTCAAAACCTACCCACACCTATCTCCTCACCCGTATCTAGACCCATCACTACCTTGGGTGTCATGCCGACATCAAGCCTTACTCACCCACCTATCAAATTGGACTTAGCCGTGTCTTCCCAAACCCGCACCAACATTATCCTCGCCTAAAAATAAGACCCAACCTTCTAGGCCACATACACCGGTCTCACCCACCACACCTTTGTCACCTTCCCCCTTTCCATCTGTCTTGGGGCCCCATCCATCAACCATGATCAAGCATTCTCTACCCAAGGCCATTCAAAATCTAAACAACCTACTACTACATCACTAGCAAATATTACACCTCATTCACCCAAACAAAAAGCACCCTCACCTCACCCGTGCAATTATTACCACATATACCTCCTCCAATTACTATAACCCCAACCTTTCCTATATGACTTCAACACATGTCATCTACCCCACCTCTATCAACCACTTCCACCATAACTTGGTTTTCCCCATAGATAACCCATCCTCTTCCACCATCTACTTTCCCTTCTGCATCCCGTACCCTCATGTCACCTTTACCCAAGAAGGTGCAACCCAAGGATAAAAACCCACTACCCTCCAATAAGGTAGTCAAACAAACAAAACCTTCCAGTACTAGCTCTTCTACCATGCCTTTACCCAAACAAATGCTATTAAAACCTAAGACAACACCACCTACCAAAATAGTGGGCCAACCCATTCCTCCTCCTATAAATCCTCTACCCTCACGATCATCTGCACCTATACCCAAACCCACACTCACTTTCCATTGTGATCCATTAGCGGGGTCATATGCCAACATTATAAACAATCTCTTAGATACTTTTGTCATCACATTACCACCGCTTTGACCTTATGATCCTCTTAAACCCAAACCAAAATGGTTTGATGAAACCAAGATTTGTGCCTATCATCGTGTGTGTCAGACATGATGTAGAAAATTATAAGGCTCTAAAGACTGTTCTTCTCCAACTTTTTCCTCCTGAACAAAACTTTGACAATGATGACCTTCTTGATGAGGACCATGTTCCACCTTCACTTATCACCACACATCATCATCCCTTGCTTCTTCAATGATGACTAGTATCTCCACCCCCACAACCATTTTATCCACCTCCAAAATTCAAGATCAACATGGTCTACATAAGAGAGCTAGCCAAACCTCCACCTAAATGTCAGTGCGCCCTACTCATTTCATAAGGCTCTTATCCACCGCTAGGGTTTTTTCCCTCATGTCATTACACCTTTCATGGAACACCCTCTCCATCCACCTCCCCTCATATTAACATGGTTCACGTTGCCACCCGTGCTCAGAAAGACAAAGGTAAAGAAAAAGAAACTATCCCATCAACCAACCCCGTGCCCAATATACCATCTGCACCCACACCCAAAATCACCATTCGTGGACCTACATACCCTATCTCTGATGGGGTCACCCATCGCATAATGATAAAACAATTACATTAGTCCCCTCTAAATATGTCTTTGTATGATCTCGTCCAAACTTCTGAATCTCATAGACAAGCCCTTATTGAGGTTTTGCAATCCATTGAAGTTTTACCCAATGACCCCACACCAATGGCCTCCATTATCACCCCTCACCATATGGCCTCACTTACCAAATCATCTCCTTCTTCTACCCCCATGCCCACTCCTCAAGTCACCACCCTCAGCTTCTCTGATGAGGAGATTGTACCTCTCTAGTCAGATGACCCTGATCCTACCCTTTTCATTTCTATCTATATCGATAACATACGTGTACGACGCATCATGATCGATGGTGGTGCTATCATTAACATCATCTCCTCCCACACATACAATCAAATGTGCATTCCTTATAATTATATTCATAATAACCCCATTATGTTGTGCTCCTTCAATGATGCCTTCACCTCCACCCTTGGCACCATTATCCTTCACATTCGTGTAGGCCCTCGCATTATCCCAAAACTATTATACATCTTAGAGGGAGAGTTCTAGTATAACCTATTTCTCGATAGACCTTGGATTCACGTCATGGGTTGTGTCCCTTCAACTTTACACCGTTGTGTAAAATTCAAACATGAAGGACATAACTATACCATCCCCACTGACCCATTTCCATTCAAAACTTGTAACATATTATATTGACCCAATGATGTACTTGTACCAATCAAGGCATCTATCACTACCCCCACTTATCCTTCACCCACGAGCCCATCCACCAATGCTTCTACCACCTCTCCCACATCTAACTCTTCTATTCCTACTGCCACCTTAGCCTCTATAGTTGAACCCTCTACTTCCCAACCAACCGCTACCCCTCTTGCCCAATCATCTAGTGAGTCATCTATCCCCACCACCCACATATCAACTACTGATCCCTTAGAAGGTATTTTTCAATGCCTCACTCTGGGGGAGTACCGCCTATACAATATCGACACATTTCTCACTCCACAAGAGTATCGTAACTCTGCTTCAACACCCTAGTTATGACTACCGCATAGGCAAGGTTTTTCCTTATTGTCCTCCCCACCTTCACACTAACCTAACGTATGGGGGAATTGATATTGCCACTTATTCACCCGAACCTCCATCCCAAACATGACCATTTTCATTTGACCTCCAATCTCTTACTAATCGTCGCTTCACCCACACTTTCCTTCACGTTGTGCATGGAAATGATTTGGTTTTGTTTTTTACAAACAAGGCCTCTATACCATCATTTCATGTACCACCCATAAACACAATGATCGTAGTGGCATTGGCTTTTCCACACCCTCTTCCAAGAAGGCCCACATCAACCTCATTGAGGAAGACAAACCTTCTTCACCCCATTCACCAACGTCACCACCTTTACCCACAAAGTCCATAGATCCCGAATCTATTCCTCCTAAATTTTTTTCATAAACACACTTTCCTAGGACCTCGACTTATCAACATGATGGCAAGGTTCCTCTTCCTTCCCTTCCTCGTATCCCGACATGATCGATGAAGATACACCTTCTATTAACGTCGTTTAATTTTAGGATCAAGAGTCTATACTCACCACCTTGCAGTGTGGAAGATTCTTATATTCATCTGGTCGTTACTTCGAGATGCAAACCATGTTAAATGAATCGAATATCAAAATAAAAATTAACACTCATGATGACCCACACATTCTAAAGATGGGCTAATGTTTAGATGTTGCTAAACATGAAGCTTTTACTTCTTTCCTCGGGACCATAGCGGTGCTTTTGCTTGGTCCTATGCTAATATTCTTGGTATTGACCCAAACATTTTGGTCCATTAATATTGTTACCATTCTTGATGCCAAACCCATAAAATAGAAGTCATGCGGAAAATTCATAATCACATTGCCTTATTTTCAAAGAAGAACTTTAACATCTTCTCTTGGTTTCATTTATCCTACCCATTGACTATCCTCAATGGATTTCTAACATCGTTCTCGTCCACAAAAGGGACAAAGCGGACTTTTCATTTACACAAACTTTCGTGACCTCAACCTCACTTTCCCCAAAGATGACTTTCCTCTACCAAGAATTGACCAACTGGTTGATCTCACCACTAGCCATGAGATGCTATCACTCATAGATGGTTTTTCAGGTTATAATCAAATACTACTCACTCTAGAAGATCAACACAAAATTGCCTTCATCACTCCTTGGGGGACCTTCTGCTATCGAGTCATTTCTTTTGGCCTTAAAAATGTTGGTGCTACATATCAACGAGTCATGACTTATATCTTTCATGACATCATGCATCACATATTGGAATATTACGTGAATGACCTTCTTGCCAAATCAAACATCGGGCCAAAAAGCGATAGTCCTTAAGGTCATCTTTGGCTACCTCATCAAGTATTTTTTTCATCTTCAACCTAAGAAGTGTGTCTTTGCAGTACTTTCAGGAAAATTCCTTGGTTTCATCATTTATTTTTGTGGCATAGAATTAAATCCTACTAAAGTGAAGGCTATTCTCAAAATGCCTCTGCCTACTAATCTCCATCAACTTTGAAGTTTGCAAGGTAATTTACAATCTATTCGGAGTTTCATCTCACAACTTTCTAATCATTTTCAACCATTTCATCATCTCCTCAAAAATGGTGTCTCATTCAAATGGGATGATGAATGACACAAAGCCTTTGATGCCTTAAAACAATACCTTCTTCAACCACCACCTTTGCTCATTCCTCCTAAGGATGACCAACCCTTTTACCTATACATTTCTGCCATCGACCATTCTTTAGGTGGTGTCATGCTTGCTCATCACGACAAGAAGAATAGGGAACAAGTGGTTTATTACATAAGTCATACCCTTTTGGAATATGAAACTAGGTACACCCATGATAAAAATAATTGCTTAGGCTTAGTTTTTGTCGCCACTAAACTGTGTCATTACCTACTCAACCACATAACTTTTTCATCACTAACACTAATCCCTTACATTACATGTACGCCAAACCCTATCAACATCAACGTGTTACATGCTGGCTCATGCTTCTTGTAGACCTTGACCTTAAATTCATCCATCAAAATTCTATCAAAGGCCAAGCCATCACTGACCAACTAGTAGACACACCTCTTTCCGGAAATCAACCCTCTAACTTTAATTTCCCGACGAATCCATTGCTACCCTCTCTTTGGATGATACCACTTACTAGATGACCTTATTCTTTGATGGTTCCAAATGTCAGCATGGAGGTGGTGCAGGTGTTATCCTCATTCCTCTTGATGGTGAACCTATGTCATTATCTTTCAAACTAGATTTTGAGTGCACTAACAACATCATCAAATATGAAGCACTTGTATTAGGCCTTCAAACCACCATCTCCCTAGATGTTAAATAAATTAATATCTTTGGTGATTCCCAAATGGTTGTAAACCAAGTCAATGGGATATACCAGTGTCGTAATGAAATATTAAAAAGTACAAATGTCATGTCAAAACCTTTTGACTACCTTTGACCATTACAAACTTCAAACCACCCCATGTTCTATCAATAAATTTACAGATACCATGGCCTGTCTGGCTTCTCAGACACCCGCTTCGCCTACCAACTCTAAAATCTTTGTCACAATACAAAGGTTACAATCACCCTCTTATTTACCTCGTGAGGTCCACTCCATCAGAACCGTTACACCTAACCCATGTGACCTTTGGTATAAGCAGTTTGCAGACTACCTTTCCCTTTCCATTCTACCTCCCGATCTCACTCGTAATGGACAACATTCCTTTCTTAAAAGTGTCTCTCACTATGTCATCATCATGTGCAATCTCCTTTATAAGCTTGGCCTTGATGGTATTCTCTTACAATGTCTTACAAGTTTGAAATTCCTTACACAATCAAAGAAGTTCATGGAAAATTTTGTGGAGGTCACTTCAGTGGCTTAGTTTTCGTTAAACGCATTGTTTGACTAGGCTATTATTGGCCAACCCTAAACCATGACTGTTGTGACTATGTCAAACATTGTGTGAAATGCCAACAACATGCTAATCTTCATCACACACCTAGTCATACCTTACAAGTTACACAAGACCTTTGGCCTTTCTCTATATGGGGTTTCGATCTTATCGGATAGATCAATCCTCATTCTTCACAACACCATCAATGGATTATAACCGCTACTAAATACTACAATAAATGGGTAGAATCCATTCCTCTCATTTCTATAAAAGATGAGAAAATATGTGAATTCATCAACCATCACATCATTTTTCACTTTGGTGTCCCTCACCGCCTCATCATTGATAATGGAAAGAATTCAAAAACAAAACCCTATGAAAGTTGTGTGATGCTTTTGGCATTCAACTCATTTTTTCATCACCTTATTACCCATAAACAAATGGCCAAGCAGAATCAACCAATAAAACCTTAAACAAAATTCTTATGAAAGTAGTTGACAATACTGGGAAGGATTGGC
Source organism: Taxus wallichiana var. yunnanensis (assembly GCA_018340775.1). Taxonomy (NCBI): domain Eukaryota; kingdom Viridiplantae; phylum Streptophyta; class Pinopsida; order Cupressales; family Taxaceae; genus Taxus; species Taxus wallichiana. The sequence goes on from CM031240.1 coordinate 730,659,319, forward strand.
ATATGCACATTCCCTTCACCTTGTGGGCCTACCGCACTAGTATTCGCACTTTAACTGCTGCCACACCTTTCTCTCTTGTCTATGGTACTGAGGTTGTCTTGCCTCTCGAAGTCAGATTCCATCTCTCCACCTCTCACTACAAGACATCCTCGACGATGATGATTTTCACCAAGATCATTTGGCACAACAACTTGAGTTGTTAGATTAACATCATCTCAATGCTCTTGAACATCTCCAAATCTACCAAAAATTTATCAAGCGTGCCTATGAAAAACATGTCCATGAAAAAACCTTCCAAGTCAGTGACATCATTCTAAAGGAAAATCAACATGTAACCTTTGTCTTCACTCAAAGGTAAACCTAAACCTGAGCCCCTCAATGCCTTACATATTAGAACATTTTATTGTTGAAATCAAGTCCTATATCAACATCTATCTATTGACCGCATGTCCCTTGATCGTCATTCACCTTTCATGATACTTATTTTGAGGATCAATGACTAAACAAGAATCATGTGATTATATGTCACCTTTCAGCCTTATCCTCAATATGAGTACCATGGTTCTACTCATGGCATGATTCTCATGGATACTTTTCATCTTTTTCAAAGATGGAATCCCATGGTCATTCATCACTTGAAACCATATCTTTCATAGTTGACCTCTGTGTGCTATGGTTTTGTCTTCTAAACAAGAACCTAATCTTCCTCTATAGTCTTTTCCATGACTTAAAAATGTCCAAAAACAAAATGGGATTCAACTCCTTGAGTAAAAACTTATAGCAAACTGATGACTCCCTTAAAAGGGACATCTCTTCTCTCTATCTCACCATTATAAATAGATTGTTCCCTCAAAGGACAACTATATAAAGTCATTGCAAAAATACAATAAAATTTTCAGAAGCTTCCCACATCAATCAACTTCACGAAGACCTCAAGGAGATAATATACTCATCCCATATAGAATTCCCACATCGATCAGTCTATCACAAACAAATGAAGAAAATGATAACTTTTTCATCATGGACTTTCCTATTTTCGATCATGGGATTCTTGCTAGATAAACATGTTGTCATACATTAAGTTACGCTAAACCACCCATTTTTACCTCATTTCCTTTTTACCCTAATTTCCTATCTACTCAAGGGACTTTCCATAACTATGACATTTTGTGATCATGTGAATTTCTTCACCCTTAGAATAGTCCATTATGTAATGCCTTTAGGGTCTTACGTTCATAATCCCATCTTGGGTATGGTAGACTCATTAGGTTATTCTCAATTAATAAGCTCTTTTACCACCTCTTACCATTCACCCTCTTCATTACTTATTGATTATCCTATACATGACCAGACCATCGACACCTACATTTTAAATGACTCTACCATGCCTATGACCTTGACTCAACCATGCCTATGACCTAGACTCAACCATGCCTAAAACCTACCAACCCATTCATTTACTTTCTCATATTCTTCCCTAGCTTATGGGAGAACTACATCGGCCTGAGGCCCCTTTTCACAGAGGCTATGTAGGCAACACTTCGAGGGCATGGGGTCATTGAAGGTTAGCTCGGCCACTCTTTACCCTAACCTATTTTCCCCATTTTCCTATTCATATTATATCTTAGTTTCCATTTTCTACAACACTTGGAAATTAATACAAACATACATATCTACCATGTTATCACATCATAAAAACATCCAATCAATCATTTCACATTTCCATAATATCAAAGATTTTGAAATCTACACCATAACATACATATAATTCATCATTTATTTACCATGTTGAAAATTGGACATTAAATCAAAACCAAAAACACTCGCACACATGCCTAAACTGACCTAACTCAACCATGCATATACCTAACTTAACCATACCTACACCGACCTAACTTAACCATACCTAACTTTGACATGACTCGATCATGCCTAAACTGACCTAACTCCATCATGCCTAAACTAACCTATACTCAATCATGCATAAACTGACCTAACTCCATCATGCATAAACCAAACTATACTCAATCATACCTAAACCGACCTGACTCCATCATTCCTAAGCTGACCTGACTTCATCATTCCTAAGTCGACTTGACTTCATCTCCATCATGCTCTAAATGCCTATACCTAACTTAACCATACCTAAAAAACTCAGTTAACCATACCTATACCTAACTTAACCATGCCTAAAAATACCTATCATGCCTAAACCGACAACTCATATCATGCCTAAGCTGACTGACTCCATCATGCCTAAACCAACTAGATTCCATCATGCCTAAACTAACTTGACTCCATCATGCCTAATCCACCTAGTTTCCACCCATATACATATAACAATGGAAATTAAAGCAACTACATCATCCATACCATAAATCCCATCATCTATACCAATGAAATTATGCACATCAATACAAATGTACACCGATACAAATACATAAAAGTATCTCAAAACTCTCATATATAGCCTCACCATCTTCTGGCACGCTGATATATGATAAAAAAATCTCAAAAACCTCTCATGTACATCCTCGCTATCTTCGGCATGCAGAGCCAGTATAAATCAAAAATATACAAAAATATATACCCTGAACATATATGGTGACTAATTTTCACCCCACCTAATGTCCATGGTGGCCACACCGTCCCTCATCTCCATCTCCACCCTATACGGGTGCCTCTCCATGTGGAAACGGGCCCTGTAAAGCCACCACCTGTGCATGTAATGTGGAAATTGTGCGTCATACCCCATCAACTACCCTATAGTACTATGATCGAGCATGTAAAGTGGTAGCCTTCCCCTACAAAGTATCCCTCTAAACTGTAAGGGTAGCCAAGTCTAGCTACCCTAGCCTAGGTGGTGTTTCTCATAGCTAGACTGCCCATCACTTCCTATATCTATCTGTAACTTTGACATCATCAATCTGTCAATCCACTACCTTCTCCTCCTACCCGGTCGGCACTATCGGCTATGGTAGAGGCATAGGCCTCTCCACATCATCTCTCTTATACTGAGGGAACAGTGGTGGCATGTCCTGGGGCAGCCCAAACCGCCTACCTGAACCTATCAATAGGTATCATCTTGTGCTCATCGGCATGGGCCCCTCTATCCACCTCAATAGTTGTAACTCATCTAGCTCCATTGACATCTTCTTATATGAAGGGGAGCCAACATGCAACCTCAAATGATGTCCACTCTTGATAACCCCTCCAACACCCGCCTATAATACACCACATGTGAGTAGCCCCGAAGCCCTGTGCCCTCCAACAATAGGCACCAAACGCCTGTACCCAACTTAAACCAAGACCACATTGAATGCATCTAACTGGGGAATACCAACTAGATGCACACATATGATGTCCTCATATGCCCATCATCTGAGAAGAAATGTGTAGTAAAAACTAAACCTCTGCAACCTCCAGTAGGCCCACAAATCCATGTATAGCTGTACCAAGAATGTTGGCACCCAAGAAAAATGAGTCCTATCCTCCATCATGTCATAGAGAACCCCCATCAGCACCTGTGGGAATCTCCCACCCTCCGCATTTGGGCACAAAACAACACAATGCCTCCATGATCAGGACCACTAACTGCATCTCCTTAGGATGGGCTATGTACATATCTCGATAGCTCAGGCTCAAGCTATGGAACCTCATATCTGCCATCCCCTCTCCAAAAACCATCAACATTAGCTCCTCTGATGCCTCTAAAGAAATATAATAAACATGTGTCCCCACTATCGGTAACCATAGGATCTGTACACATCCTCTAGGGTGACTATGATCTCACCCGTCGGCAAATGAAATGTGTCGGGTCCATTGAATTCCATATGTCGATGAGTGTGTCCATAAATCTCAGCTCCTAAACTATGTACTTGTAGCATCTAACCCCAATAAGGCTAACATCTATAACATGACACCACTCCTTTGCCATCACACTCCCTCATACCACTAATAATAGAGGTGGTACTCTTGTCTCTCATCTCGCAATTGGTCCCTAGCCTACACCCAACAAACCACACCATTATTAAATCTTGACCACACTTAACATATCACTTACCCGACTAACCTATTCCCAAAATTATTATTATTTATTTCCCCACAACCCTAATGACCTACCCCTTTCCCCATCCCACTTTCACACCCCTCAACTCATATCATATATACCTTTTACCCTACCTATTCTCAACACACTTACATTTATACCTCACTGCCTCTCTTTCTCTTTCCCTCCCACCATAACCCTTTCTCGATCTATTTTTCCTCAAAAAGCCGACCGACATCGGTCATTGATGACTGGCATCGGTCCATCATGACCGACCTCGGTCACCTATAATTTGACCGATGGCAACAATGGCTAACCGACGTCGGTCACTATCACACCGACCCCCTCCCCGGTTCTCAAAAATTTGACCATACCGACCTATAAACCTACCCTATCCTACCCAAACCTCCACTACCTTTCCCCCTACCCATATTTAACCCACATTGGACTTCCTACCCTTCCCATTTCATCAATTTTACTTCCAAATGTAAATTTAATTCCTACCCAAAACCATTTCTACCCAAACCAATTTCTACAAACAATTTCAACTAACAAGCATAGAATGAGATCGAATCTTACCTCATCTCGGTCCATCGGTGTGGTGGTATGTCTAGCCGTTATACCAGTGGCCACCCAATCCCTCTCCCGCCTCTGTCATGCCAAAATTCACTCCTCACCTCCAACCAATCAAATTGACCACACCACTCTCGTGGACCCATCTCTTATCTCCTCTCCCCACTCGTAATCTCCACCTCAGCCCAGTACAATGCCTTTTCCTTCTCTCTTGAAAAGTGCTACAAGGTCAAACAACTCGTCATTTTCTCAAAAGTCACAACACAACAATGATTCCATAAAATACAGAATTTTTATTTTATAACCCAAACTAACCTAACCGACGTCGATCCTATTTGTGCCCTATTCAATCAATGTTGGTCACCCTATAACCAAGCATCGGTCACCCTTAAAGCTATTTTCCCTTGCTAAGCTTCCTTTTACCTGCAACCATTAGTGCCCACACACCTTTCATCATCCCAGACACCTATTGAACCATACCTACAAGCCCAAACTACCCCTACATTTCCTTAGTTGCATCTTGGGATTTTTTATTTTACCTATACCTTGGCCTTACCCATGTCATGACCTATTTTCTTGAACCTGACCTACTTGGTGTGACCATTGACCTTATATACTCGTTATACCTTGTGATTCTTTTACCTATGTTGTTTTAGCCTAACTATACCTTGCCTATTTTCATGTCATTTACCTCGACCCAAATCTTTGGTGTATTGAAACATACCTAAATGTTCCTGCACCTAACCTATGTTGTGTTTCCGGACCATATCCTATACCTTGGATACCTGAATCACTTCACCCTTGTTTGGATAAACCTATCGACCTTGGATGATGTAGAGTTTGTAAGCTCTTCAACTTGGTACTGTGTTGTAATCTATATGTGTGTGTGTGTGTTTGATTGTCATTTCCATTACTTGATTTCAGACCCTAGCCTATTACCTATTACTCGAGTTGACCACTACCCTTCCCCACCTACCTTCACTTCCACCAACTACACATTTATCAACCCACTCACCAATTCCATATTACACCTCATCAATGACTGGTTTGAGGGGGATCACCTTCACCCACACATGGGGCAACCACTTCTTGTTTTTGTCAAGCATCACTTATCAATACAAGCTACAAAAAAAGGGGCAAAATGTAGACACCAAATTTAGGTCACACTCCCCTTTACCCACATGTATATTAATTTAATTACCCATAATTAAATTAATACCCATGCTCACAATATTCATTATTTAATTACCTTAATTAAAACTAATTTCCACCTCACCTAGACACCTCATCCCACCACCTCACCTAGACACCTCATCACAAACCTATTCTTAGCATATTTCCCTTTTACTAGGACTCAACATTCACTCACCATAACTAACTAAGACTTAGTCCTACCTACCTTAATTAACTAAGACTTAGTTCAACCCTAAAATCACATGCCTATTCTTCCTCTAACCACATTCCCACTTATCTAAGTGCAACATTCCATTTTGATCCATGAGAATAAACAGAGCTAGCCAAAAAGTTGGCCAAGATTTGTCATTTTTAGTAAACCTAGGATTTCTTGCCTTAACCATCGTCGGTCACCCTAAACCATTGTTAGTTACCATATATTCATTTTTTTAACCTTGTTTGAAAGGTTGGAAAAATTTTGAAGTTTTGGAGGAGAGAGATCTGCATGTAAGCATGCACCAAAGAACTCCTGCACATCCAGACACCCTGAACCAAAAATCAAGCACTGATCTGAAAGGAAAGCATTCATGGAAACATTCTGGGAAGCACAACCACAGAATTAACCACCATTTACATAGATCAACTGGCCATATCTGCAAACACTAGTAAGTACCTTTAGATCTACACCTTCCCATATTTATTTAGATTAGTTTCTTCATATTTGTTTGAGAGTTCTATTCTCTCTTATATCCCATCATCTCACCCCCTCCTATCAAATCCCTCCACCTAATCACCTACAACCCCCAACCTCCCATACCTAACTCTAGAAACCTATGACTACCCCCAGCATTATCATCTACCTCCCCATTATCTTTCCATTCCTGGGAAATCTTAGAGAATCACCAAAACCAAACTTCACAATTTCTATCATCTCGACCCTACCGACGTTGGTTAACTAGAACCATCATCAATTTCCTCTTAACTAACATTGGTCATACCCTATTGATGTTGGTCTCTATGTCTGGAAAACACCGCCTATAACAAGTAACCTCATACCTTTCATCCAAATAACCCAAATCACCTAAAGCTTGACCCTGACTTGTCCTAACCACTTTATTTACCTATCTGACTTCCAGATCTGATCATAACCTAACCTATTAGATTAGATTTTTTATTGTACTTGAATGAGATACCTAAATCATATCAACTATTTACATATTACTTCTTGCATTAAGTTGTTTTAAATAGTGGATTGACAACCATCTAGGAAGTAGCACACTTCCGGATCTAGCATACACTAGGCAATCCACTGACATATATCATTTAATATTCCTTTTGTGGTCTTGTTTGTACTCGCATGTAGTTCCTCCTAGAAAAAATGAAGTTCTCACAATCAGCATTGGATCAGGAAATCAGAACACATGCACTCTAAATTCCACCTTCACCCACATGTATTCCTCCTCACCCTTACCTTATCTGTTTTTCTCTTACGTATGCATCACTATTCGGAGAAATAATGATATCCTTGTATTCTTTTTGTATTGCCCCTACTATTTTGATATTTGAATTTGATTCTTTGATTGAATTTTGCAAATGTTGACATGTTATTTATATTTAGAGTTATTGTGCTCTTAGAAACTGGTAGATAATGTTTCCTTGAATGATATCAAAATATGTGAAATTTGACGGTTAAATATTCTTATGCCATTGTTGCACTTGTTATGAATACCTTTGAGTATTCACCTGACTAGTTTTAAGAAATAAACTAAGAGATTTCAGCTTGTGGAAAGAGAAATCAGACTCTTGGGACATATGGATAGACAATCAATCTGATAAGCTATCCAAGTTTTGATATGATTTTTTTCCCTAGATTGTTGCATCTACATTTAAAAAAAGGCGGTACCTTGGATCAATTCGAAGTTATTGAAGGCATGTTATTTGATCGATATATTATTACGATCATATTCTATAAGTCTATTTCATTTCTTGGTGTCTTTCCTAGTACATGTACGATATTGACCTTGATAACTTACTTCATACTTTGGAAGTAAAGACTATCAATTATTAGAAGGTTTTATATGATGATATGTGTTATTATTATGTAAATGAGTAGATTGATAAGAGTATACTAAATTATTTGGTTTTTTTATAGATGAAGGCAATAATGATGTATTAAAACCTTCTTTCAAACTAGAGACAATTTTGGCCATCTTCAAGTAATGCTTAGTCAAAGGGTGTAATAGAATGATTTCATGGTATCAAGAATATGTGTATATAATGAATTTCATCATGGGCCTTTAGTGTTTGACTAAGGTAGAAATTTTTTTTGGACCATATTAAATAAATATATGCTTATAGATCATAAGGGGGTCATTGCTAAGGCAAGCCAAGTTTTGGTCATGAAGTATAAGGGACTTATCTATGATAAAATAAGCATAATATTTTGAATTGAGAAAGGCAACTAATGTTGTGACATTTTAGGCATAATATTTATGGGCCTAAATTGTTTCTAAACTATAATTTATGCTATGTCAATTAAACAAGGCCCTAATAGACAAGGACGGGTCAACATTTATTTCCCTTGTATCAAGTACCCAATGTGACATTATTATGAAGTATTTAATGCACCTCCACCCAATTTAGGGGTGGAAATAGTCAAGTAGAAGCTTGAGGTAATAAGAATACCAAGTTAAATTTAGAAGGCTATTTTTAAAAATGAATTGGCACCGCTAGTTTTGAATAAAATAAGGCGGTGGCGGGAATTTTGTTGGAACTAACACCACCTCTTCCATGCATTAATTTCATTAAAAAAACCCCTCGATCTCGGGGCATGCACCAAGTGGTTTTGGGAAACTTTTGGTTGTTTATGGGTTCATTTGTTTGACAGGTTTGGAGTTGTGAAGCTCTTCATGTTGAAGGAATCTCATGTCTTTGATTTGGATGTTATTTCCATAAGACATTGCATGACGATTATGACTATTGAATAAGTGATACTTGGGAGTTAGATAATCTTGAGTTGTAAGTGTTTCAGTCTTTATAAATAATAAGAATGAGGATCCTTAGTGATTTTTGGTTTGGATTCGATTCTAAGCATTGGGTTGTTGTGGAAGTTGAGAAAATGGAGAGGAATTCAAAGCTCCAAAATGTCGGAATTATGGGTTCTAACTCATTATAATATCTTGCTCAATTTAATTATTTCAAAAGAAGAAATTTTCTCTTGATTGAATTTGCATTCTTTGGATCTTGGTTTTATGTATTCGAATAATCGATTATTATCTTATTGAGTAGGAAATATTGGTTGAATCTTGATGCATCTTGGGTTGGAATGATAACTAGTTTTGTATGCTTGACTGTGAATGAATATTTTAAAGGAATAATTTAATTCATGGTTCTGGATGTATATTATGATCAGAATTTGTAACTTTAATAGCTATGGGCATAGTTTTACCGTGTTGTTATTTTTGGAAATATGCATGTTTATTACAAGTATGTTTTTATTCTTTCGATGTAAGATAACATCATTATCTGAGTGATATCCATATTTTCTAGGTTTAGAGAAAGTATTACATAATGTAATGAATGTCTGAAAGTAGGTGCTTGTGTAACTATGATTTGGAAGGAATTTCTGTTTTTGGGTATTCAATATAACGACGTAATGTCATTTGATTACTGATGCATGTTGAATTACTGACTTAAAATGCATGCCTTTAAATAAATATTTTATAGGAATAATGTTTTTCTCCTAGTTTTGGTATTTCCTATGAGTCTAAATGGGTTCATTTTTATTTAAGTCTTGTCATTTGGGTAATGTTGTAACCCTTTGGAAGTTGTGTGCAAAGGCTTATCGCCCATCCTTGTTGGGTGGTATGCAAGTTTTGATGAGAACGGTCCCAAACACCGGGTGAATGGGTTAAGAAGATGAAATTCATTCTTACTCGTTACCAGTGCATTCTTTTTTTTCGACATGAGTATTATTAAACCAGTCCTTGCGTTGTTCTTTTTGGTTAATGTATCTTTTTTAGTCTAATCGATTAGTGTTATCAACTATTTATTGAGATGTTGTCTAGTATTTTCTTGAGACTTAGGAACTGATTCGATACCCTTCGGGTGTATTTGTATAAATAATTGATGAGCTCCATGATTGGAGATAATTATTTTATAGGAGATTATGTATTTGAGTCCAGTATTGACATCTTCAAAATATTGAAGATTGGTTGTTATTAAGTTGTACCTGAACCAATTAAGGTTTGTGTGTCGTTAGAATTTCTATGAAGTCTGTACTTAACCACCCTTTCTAGAACACCTCTGTAATTGTAAAGATATTAATAATGCTTGGAATTGATCATGGATGAGTGATCGTATAACATAAACTATTTAGTTCATGTTCCTCATATGGTTGTGAAGTCATAATGATTCTAATGGTAGCTTTGGCTAAATGTATTAATACTGGAATTGTTTATTTGTTGGATCTCTGAATGTGTGACTGTGATAAAGCATATTTGTTTATATTTGGTGGTTTCTTTCCAAGTTTTAAATGAAAGTATCTTCATAATAAAATATCCCATTTATGATATACTTTGTTATTAAATTTAAGTTCAACTTTTAAAAATTATGTTATAACTAGTGATTGGATTATCAAAGTTCTATTCTCTTATGAATCCTTTCGGTTATAGATCTTTAAACCAAGTCTTGCTTGAGAGTCATCTAATCCTATTTGGCCTTAATTTATAGTAACTCAATATTTTGGATAAGTGAGGGAAATCACTTGACTATTTTAATGAACTCAAATGTGGTATGGATGGTTTGATATTGCCTTATGAAATACAACATGTTTCTTCTGTAAAGTTTATAAAATTTATTAAAATGGTACATGATTATAGTCATATAAGCATGCGCTTATATGACTGAAATCCTTTTTATAATGTACTTCTTATATCAATTAGTTATAACTTTATTCTATTTGCTTCATTGAGTTGTTGAGTGGTGAAACTCAATTTAATTAGATGCATGAATAAAATCATAAGAGTATGGACTTATATGATTGCGATCATATCATCCATGTGCCAGTAACTATTTGGTTGATTAAGATCAACTTCATGGTTCGAGATCTCCTTTGTTTGACTTAATCAATTATCTATTTTGAATTTCATGAGGGAATTATATGTGCTAGACATGTCCTCTTTTGATGGAATTCGATATTGAGATCCTTACTACTTACAAGCTATATGCTCACTTAGGTTTGCAAGGATCCATAATTTATTTTACGTTTCTCTAGCTAATATCGATTTCTCAGTAGATATAATTGGACTCTAGTAATATAATGATTATTGGATGAATTGGGGTTCGGTTTGAACTAAATTCATCATACTTTATGTATGAAAGACCATGCTCATTTGATTTCTCAATTGATTTGATCTTAAACTTTGAATGTGTTGAGTACACATTATAAAATATATTGTCTTCCAATCTCGGCTTGAGTCTAAACTCTCTATAGAGTTTGACCCTTATTATTGAACCGCTAAGTTTTCTCTTTTAAGGATGTGATGTCTTTTAATTTTTCAATAGGAAGACTTTGACTGGGTAAACATAATTGGGTGCATTGCTTAACTTTAGAGGGATCTAGGCGGTGGTCTTGCCCGTGTTTTCTAGAACCTTCTAATCACTCATCGACATCAAAAATCAAGTTGCACTTGCAACTCTCAACCGCTTCTCGCTTTGTTTAAAGTTTCTAGCCACCTTGTAAATAATTTTCCATTTTTAAATGGTAGAAGAGTTCAATTCGAACTTGTCTTCTGGTGATTGCAAATTATATAAATAACATGCTTGCATTTAAGTTTCTAAGACTTATTTTCTTGTCTCTCCCCATATTTTTCTATAGATTACTTCATTTTTAGTTGTTGAGAGCAATTCAATTGAAAAGTTCCTAGTTGTATGAAGAATACATTATCTATATTGTCATAGTTCTCTTTGAGTAGTGATCTTACCTTAAAAAGTAGTTTCTAGGACTAAAATCTTGAACACTCAGTTATGCCTCGATGTATGCCTGCAACAATCCTGCTAGGAATCACATAGGCCAAGCTCAATCCACTTGCGCCATCCCTCTCCTACTTGTACTTAGCTAGGTTACTTGAAGTTGATATTTTCCATTGTTTGCGTACATTCGATATTGCTCTTCTAGTTCTTACGGATTCACATGAACACATGTGAAAAGATCATACTGAGGGGAACAACTATCATATCACTAAATTTATCTCTGTTTTATAAATTCCAAGTTATAATTACTTGTTTTTCTTCGTCATTACTTCAAATTTCAAGTTTTGAATTTATTGATTGCAAATCCTTATCAAATAGAATAGTAAATTAATTCATTTTAGTTAATATCACTTTCACCATTACCCAGAGAAGTGTGGGAATAATATCTTCTCGAGAAGCTATGATTTATTCCTCACTTCTAAGGTAAGATTGAAGGTTTTCAATTGAATTAATTAGTTGTTTAAATTCAAATTCGGTTCAAATATTTTCACGGGTAATCAACTACATTTGGTTAATCACTTGTATTATATTTCATTTTATTAGAATAGTTACTTAAATGTTTGAATCCCAAAACAAATAAAATATTTACTATCATTAGATTAGTTGCTTCTATTGCTTTATCCAGTTTAAATCTTGGAAAATACAAAAACAAACATAGTATAGATTTCATTTTCATAAATTCGATTGCCTCTTACATGACAATTACAAGTCATAGAGAACCCATAGATTACATATTCAAACCAATAATACATCAGCCAAATCTCCTCACAGCATTAGCAGATATAGATCAAGGTCTTAGAATTCTATCTTGAACAAAACAAACCCACAAATAATCAATGAGAAATTAAGAGAGTTAAATATTGAAGATGAAAAAGCACATGAATTCTGGTCAAAACAACCCAATTATAGATTATCTTGAATCATTTAAAACATCCACATGACCATAAACGAACCTGAAAGAGAACAAACATTTGGTTATGATCCATTAGTTCCATAGCCAGATGCAGGAGACCTTCTCACTGATATAGATACAGGCCTACGCATACAAGTTGTTAGAACACCGTAAGATATTCTAAGAAGATCACACAACTCCTTGTATTAAACGTAGAAGCTGATAAAATCTTACAATTACTAGATAGTTAGAAGAAGAGATTGATTCTTCACATGACCATAAAAATTCCACAACCACCACAAACTCACGGTTGGGATCCCCAGGTCCCATAACCCAACGGGCCTGCTAATTAATTAAAAATTAACACTGGTTTACATACACTGGTATTTAGATCCTCACCACTTCCACCAGACATTATCACACATGTTTCCATGTTGAACGTAATAGCCGATGAGGCTAATATTTTCTGTACTAGACTATAAAATCACCCATAGTTCCTACAGCTCCATTACACCTCTCACTACCAATTTTATGACCTTGTCTGGAAATATACATGAGGTGCCTGTAGGTCACTTTCCACATGTCCAACAACCAATAAATAGAATATCGGTAGAGCTCAACATTTATTGGAGCCTCGGAGAAGCTATCATATCGATCGATCCATTCCACCGATTCGAGTTAGGAGAGCATTATTTTCCTTAGACTCACAAATCCCAGTATTGCGTGTTGAAGATATAAGATTGCCCAATTAGCTTTTCCACATTCACATCCATTTTCATTTCCACCAGTTGTCTCGGCATGACCTCGGGAACTATGAGAGAAGTAGTAGGTAGTAGTAGTATCAGGTACCCAAACAGGTGGACAATAGTAGCTTTGAGTAACCTTCTCTACACCCAAGCTCCCGAGGTCATGCCGAGACAGCTGATGGAAATGAAAGTGGATGTGAATGTGAACAAGCTAATTGGGAAATCTTATATCTTCAACACATAATACTGGGATTTGTGAGTCTAAGGAAAAGAATGCTCTCCTAACCTGAACTAGTGTAATGGATCGATCGATCATGATATGATACTGCGCTCGAGGCTCTAATCAATGTCGAGCTCACGAGATTCTTTTTATGGATGTTGGATGCATGAAAGTGACTTGCAGGCACCTCATGTATATTTCAGACAAGGTCATAAAAGTGGTAGTGAGAGGTGTAATGGAGCTGCAGGAACTATGGGTGATTTTCTGGTCTAGTCTAAAAAATATTACTGATCAAGCTACTACGTTCAACATGGAAAACTGTTTGATAATGTCGGCGGAAGTGGTGCGTCATAATCGGTGTCAATGTTTAATTGATTGGCGAGACCATTGGGTTGTGGTATCTGGGGATCGTAACCATGAGTTTTTGGTGGTTGTGGAATTTTTATGGTCATGTGAAGAATCAATCTCTTCTTCCAACTATCCAGTAATCATAAGATTTTTCATCTTCTACGTTTAATGCAAGGAGTTGTGCAATCTTCTCATAATATCTTATTGGTGTTCTAAAACTTGTATGCATAGGCTGTATCTATATCGATGAGAAGGTATCTGCATCTGGATGTGGAACTAATGGATCAAAAACAAATGTTTGTTCTCTTCGTGTGTGTATGGTCATGTGGATGTTTTAAATGATTCAAGATAATCTATAATTGGGTTGTTTTGACCAAAATTCATGTGCTTTGTCGTCTTCAATATTTAACTCTCTCAATTTCTCACTGATTATTTGTGGGTTTGTTGTTGTTCGAAGACATGAATTCTAAGACCTTGATCTATATCTGCTAATGTTGTGAGGAGATTTGGCTAAGGTATTATTGGTTTGAATATGTAATCCTTGGGTTCTCTAGGACCCGTAATTGTCATGTGAGAGGTAATCGAATTTATGAAAATGAAATCTATACTATGTTTTTTTTTGTATTTTCCAAGATTTAAACCGGATAAAGCAATAGAAGAAACTAATCTAATGACAGTAAATATTTTTTTGAGATTTAAACAATTAAGTAACTATTCTAACAAAATGAAATCTAATATAAGTGATCAACCGGATGTAGTTGATTACTTGTGCAAATATGTGAGCCGAATCTGAATTTAATCATTAATTAATTCAATTGAAAACCTTCAATCTTACCTCAGAAGTGAGGAACAAATCATAGCTTCTCAGAAGCTATTATTCCCCATAGCTTCCCTGGTAATGTTGAAAGTGAGCTTAACTGAAATGAAATAATTTACTATTCTATTTGATAAGGATTTGCAATCAATAAATTCAAAACTTGACAATTTGAAGTAATGATGAAAACAAACAAGTAACTCTAACCTGGAATTTATAGAACAAAGATAAATCCAGTGATATGATAGTTATTCCCCTCAGTATGATATTTTCACATGTGTTCACGTGAATCCGCAAGAACTGGGAGAGCAGTAGTAGGTAGTAGTAGTATCGGTACCCAAACAATGGACAATAGCAGCTTCAGAGTAACCGAACGGAGTGCAAGTAGGAGAGGGATGGCGCAAGTGAATTGAGCTTAGCCTATGTGATTCCTAGTAGGATCGTTATAGGCATACAATGAAGTGTAATTGAGTGTTGAAGATTATAGTCCTATAAACTAATCTTCAAGGTAAGATCACTACTCAAAGAGAACTATGACAATATAGATAATGTAATCTTCATAAAACTAGGACCTTTTCAATTGAATTGCTCTCAACAACTAATAATGAATTAATCTTAAAGCACACCATTAAAACACCATTAAGCTCGATACAAGCTCGAACTGAAATTCTAACCATAAGCATCGCAAAGCAATAATAGCCGAAGCTCAAACACAAGATCTCTGAAATATCAAATGAAACTTGATTAATCGAAAGCTTAAATATCGAAAGATAGTAACACTGCTTTGGAAAACTTCGATATTACATTCATAACAATGTCGAAAACATCTTCTGTTTCATACAATTCTTCAAACTCTCTAAACTCTTTTAGACACAATATCTTAGGCTGATCATTAACTGACAATATAACACAAACTTCAGTAGTCATAACTTACAAACATATATCATAGAGTATTTCGCACGACTCTTCAAGACTTTGAAATCTTTTGAAATCTTCTATTCTTCTTGTCTTGAGTGTATGCTTCTCCGCTTCTAAGTGTAGTGAATGAATTGAGCGAAGTTCTATTTATAGATCTTCGTCAAGGCTTTTCACTTAGAAACCGAAGTATCCGGTAAAAGAGAAACCGGTAACCCCCGTGAAGGGTAAGATTCTGAAAGGACACGAAAGGTCAGCCACGACACCGTGAGTACAGCCCACTCACAAAAGCTTTATTTAAAGTGCCATGGGTCCACCACGCACTGACCGACACAACAAAGGACGATAAGAAAGAATCTTATCGAGACAACTTCTGATCATGGCAAACTGCCATGATAGCCTTTATCAAAAGCGAACCGCACTAAGGGGAATCAAATTGGACGGCTGGTCCCATATCATCATCACTGCTGGTGGATGATGTGCTGTCTTCACGTACTGGAGCCGGCTCTAGATTCCTTTCCAAGCTGTTCTATCCAGACTCGTGATGTAGATGCTGATCCGTCATTGTCAGGTTGCAGATGCGGCCTAGTGGGATACAGGTAATGATCCATTAACTTTAAGTCTGTCCTGGAACAGGAGGATGGACCACCATTGTGTGGTGCAGCAAGATTCTTCTCCATAGAGTTGCATTTGGTCTTTGATCAATATGCCTGCCAGGGTTAATCTTAACATAGTAATGGGTTTTTACAAACCATGGAATCTTACACTGTATCAGAATATTTCTAGCTGTGCTAGGATCAACATTTAACAGAGGTGAATCAGAAATTCTAGTGGGTAAGTATTTTAACAGAAAGTATTTAAAATGTTTTCCTATATACTTCCTGTCTCCTGTAGATGGTTCTCGATGCAGAGGTCATAGTGGAGCGGATGCTCCTCAGTCCACATCCTTGAGTATTCGAAGCGCCATATTGTATTATGTCTGGGTATGAGCTGTCGTAGCCTCAAACCTTCAACTGGAAGAGGGTCAGGATGCTCCATTGTGTATAGTGATCTCCATTGCCAATTAAGGCAGCACTTGACCATTGGATCCTGCAAAGTATGAAACTGTCTTCCAGGGATGTCGGGATCAAAAAACCGACATTCAGTCTCAGACATTTGAAATTCATTGACTGAAATTATTCCTCTGCTAACAAGCAGATCTTGCGCTTCTCTTGACATCCTGTTGTCATTTGTATGAGTGTATTGATCTGGACTTGAGCATTTCTATGGTCCCATACTGAACCATGGGGTTCATGTAAGACTTGTGTAACATTCACACTCTTTGAGTTATTCATCTCTCTACTGGCAAAATCTGCCAGTGCATTAGATTTGCCTGCAATGTGCTCAACTGTGAATTCGAAATTATCGAACCACAGTCCCCAACGCTGAAGCCTAGTTTAGGCTGCTTTATTTGCAGGATCTCCACCATTGAGTCTCTTCTTGAAGTCTTTCAGATCTGATCTTAAGATAAAGACTTCATTCTGGACAAAAAACAAGAAAGCTTTGATAGCTTTCTTTGCTGCAAGTAGCTCCTTGTGGGAAGAATGATAATTAAGTTCTGATCCTTGAAAAGCTCCAGAACAATATCTACAAACTTTTTCTTTCCCGTTTTCACATTTTTCTTTGAGTACTGCACCCCAGTACTGCTCACTTGCATCGCATTCAATTATTTTCAAACCAGCACCAGGCAAAGACATAGGAGGCAGTTCTGTTACAGTTTGTTTTTGATTCTTCGAACTGCATCAGTCATTTCTTTGTTCCATGCTGGTGCATCCTTCTTGAGTCTTTTGTTGAGCAAGACTGGCCACTTATATTCGGTAAAACCTAAAGAACATAATTAACACATCCTTAAAGCGTTGGATGCTTGCTTTTCATGTAATTCATCAGGAAAACTCTGTATCTTGCTGACAATATGCTGCTGCATCTCAATGTTACCAGAGCTTATCCTTATACCAAGAAAATTTATGTCTTCTTTAAAAACTTCAATTTTTGTCAAAGACAGACATAAACCATTATCAAAAACAACTTTATAGAACTGTTCTAGATGACTGATATGTTCTTTTGGAGATTTTGAAAAAATCAAAATGTCATCTATGTATACTATAAGGAAATCAGAAAGTTCACCAAAGATCCTATCCATAATCTTTTGGAATATGGATGGTGCTGTTTTGAGGCCGAAGGGCAGAACTTTCCATTCGTATTGCCCACCTGGGACAATAAAGGCTGTTTTGTACATATCTTCCTGCTTCAGAAATATTTGCCAAAACCGCTCTTGAGATCGAACTTACTATATACTTTAGAACCTTTGATTCTGCTCAAGAGATCATCCCTAGCTGGAATAGGGTGTTGAGTAGCGATGTACTTATTGAGTGGTACTACCAACCTCTTCTTGTTTCGATCTGCTCAGATCTTTTGTTCACATAAAATGCAGTGCAAGACCAAGGTGAATTGGACTCTTGAATAAAGCCACCTTTCAAAGCAACTTCTGAATTTCTTCTCTGCATTCTTTTCTTTCAGTGGGAGGCATACCTCTGTGATGTGCCTTGAATTTTGGCACAATCTCTTTTCCTTCTGAATCTTTGATCAGCTGTAGATCCAATGAACAGAAATGTTTCTTTCTATGGATAAATGCATGGGGATTTTCACTACACAAGTCATTCTTTATCTTGGAAACAATTTCTTCAATACTGACTTGGCAATTGGCTATAGACTTGTGGATCCATACATTATTTACAGTTTTGCATTTCTGGGGTAAAGGTACAATAGCTTGAAAGCTGTACCGTCTAGGTATCTTCTTTGGAGGATTAAACAACATGATATGGTCTCTGGATATGCTGAATGTATGACAGGCTTCTAGGAAATTGACTCCTAACAAGCAGTCATAATTATCCATATTATGTTGGTAGAATTCTAGTTCTAAAGGGATACCTTCAACATCTATTTTTATCTTGGCCATATACTTACAGATTACTTCCTTCTTGTCAAACTTAATTTTTGTATGGGTAGAAACCCAACAATCTGTAGGTATGGCATCATGCGGCGAAATGTAGGCTGAAAGCCAA